>JAJTWR010000236.1:600000-735000 GCA_021613335.1 Whitmania pigra
GCTTCTGCTTCTCTTCCTTGATGTCTGGAAATTGGTCTTGTCCGGATTGTGTATCCCCCATCTAGCGGACTGTCATACGACGATCAACATGGCCTGGCTGTTTATGATGGTGATGATGATAAATACTTTAATTTTTTAATTATTTATTATTTTTATATTTACTTATTTATTTATTTATTCATTTCACATGTCCAGTTCGGAAATTATTTAGTTAAAAGTTGAAAAAAATAAAATCTAATTAAAAATTCGGTTCCATGAGCTGCACTTGAAGCCATGTTATTCATTACCATGCCATTATTCCGCAGAATTTAAAATCTAACTTTTGACATTCTAAAACACATTCAATCGATGATGACAGTCAGATTTGTTCCGATAATTATGATGATGTTATTGTGTAAAACATGGTGATTGGTATGTTATTATCATAATTATTATTAAAATTATAATATTATTATGTATAATTATTATTATATTGTTACAAAAAATGCATTGTTAATACATGGAGATCACATTAAAATCTCCAAGGCACACGTAAAACCATTGCATCTTCCAATAAGTGGAAAATGGTGTTCTCAAATTGGCTCATGACAACTCCACTGGGCCAACTTAGACATTGTGCTCTACATGTTTTGTAGTATGTATTTTAATATAATAATTATTATTTTTATTATTATTATTATTATTATTATTATTATCATTATCATTTTTAATATTAACTATTATAATTTTTATTTAATATTTTAGTTATAAATATTATAATTTTAAATGGCATTAAATTGCAGCACATTTATATTATTAGTTGACTATTAATATGGTTGTTGTTGTTAAATATGTTGTTTTTTTTATGTTAAGAACTACGTTATACAGTACTCGCATCACAATGTAAATCATCATTTTATCGATTAAAATCAAGAAATTCTTAAATTTAGAATTACAAACACAGAAAATTCGCGATGAAGTAAAACAAAAGTGGAGCCAAACTTCCAAGAACAGTTTCGTTTCAAAGCCAATTTGTGTTTTAGTTCTCAAACGGGATTTCGTGAACAATTTTCAATTTTTTACAACAGTATTAATAATTATTTTCAGTCTAAACGATTATAAAATATTATTTTATTGTTATAAAATATTAATGAAGAGAAATAAAACATTGAAATGGAATTTTAGCTTCATCATAAACACTTCTCATTAAATGATGCACCAAATTTACTGGCCTTAAAAAAAAATTTATTTGCTCGTTTTGTGTCATAATTTGCAAACGATCAATTATTTGCTAATTTTGCATAGTTTTCTTTTGTGATACCATAAATATTAACAATGCATAAGAAATATATGAAAATAAATATAAATTTCAACATTTGAAAAGTGACGGGCTCTGAAAAGATAAATGAGGGATGAAGTAAGATTGTGAATAACATTTCAGACCTTGAGCAAATGTCTAATGGATCAAGAGAGCAGACATTATTTGGAATTTTTTGTAAAATTAATTTAAGTAAAATTCATACATCATTCCTTTATTATCTTGAAATATGCGAGGTTCAAAGATGTCACTTAGACAAACCTGCTTGACTGGTTATTTTGCTTGTCATTGTTCTCATTAAAAATATATTTAAATTATTATAAATATATAAATATTATAAAATAAAATAAATAACACGCTAATGCTCCAAAGGAATGACACATTTTTGTAATAAATTTTGTAATAAACAGTTTTGTTCATGAATTGATTAAACAATTGTATGTCGATCGAAATTCTTGCATTTACCTAATATTTACAAATCTAAAATTAAGTACAACATATTTTCATTCAATTTGTATTTCTTTCTGTCGTTCGTCTATCCATCAGGAGGTCATATTTTACAATTGTCAAGCTCTTGAAATACGTCTCGAGAAAATTATGAAGTTAAAATATGATGTTTAAATATAAAGTTTAAATATGATGTTTAAATATAAGGTTTAAATATGATGTTTAAATATGATGTTTAAATATTAAGTTAAAATATGATGTTTAAATATAAAGTTTAAATATGAAGTTAAAATATGATGTTTAAATATAAAGTTTAAATATGATGTTTAAATATGATGTTTAAATATAAAGTTTAAATATGATGTTTAAATATAAAGTTTAAATATGATGTTTAAATATGATGTTTAAATATAAAGTTTAAATATGATGTTTAAATATGATGTTTAAATATAAAGTTTAAATATGATGTTTAAATATGATGTTTAAATATAAAGTTTAAATATGATGTTTAAATATGATGTTTAAATATGATGTTTAAATATTTTTTGCCACTCCAAGACGAATGACCGGTGCAGCTGCTGGTGGACCGTGCCTGAATTAACACCACCGGGCAACTCTTTACGGCCGCGAGAACATTTTGGAAAAGTCAGGATTCAATTTTTTATGAGCTCCTTTTTGAGTTTTAAGAGTTTTTTATTTCCACAAAATTTCCCACAAAATTAATTTTTTTTTAAAGTTTACTTTTTGTATTTTTTTTTCTTTAATAGTTTCTTCTTTTTTTTTATTTTGTTCTTCATAATTCTCACTTTACTTGTGGAACATTTGATGATGTATTACCGAGAATTTTGCAAAAATAATATGCGAATAATTTCGGAAGAAATGAAGGAATTTGAATTAGAATGTTCTGAAAATATTAATTGAAGTGATGGGTGGTGATGATGAAAAAATGCCAACGTTGTAGGTAGCGATGGAGAGATTTTGAGGATCATGTCGACGACGATGATGATGATGACGATGATGATGATGATGACGATGATGATGATGACGATGATGATGATGATGATGATGATGATGATGACGATGACGTAGTGGTGATGGTGGTGATGTTATTTGCATAAAAGGTGATTATAGAACTGCTAATGATGCCATTAGTTTTAGAAAATAATGAAATCATTAATGAAGTCATTAACTCAGACTTTTACGAATTTTTCAAACGTGAAAATGTCTTCATGTACAAAAATTGGCTCCGAATTCCAGATGCAAGAAAGTAGAGAAATAGGATGTCTGTCGTCTGCTTCATGTCAGCTGAAATGAGCGCCAGGCATTCCAGCTAACACCTCCACAACAACAACAACCGCAACAACTGCAACGGCAAATGCAACTGCAAATGCAACCAGAACAACCAGGACAAATAAATCGAATTGGAACAAGAATTTGTTTAACTTTTTGTGGAGGAGAATTTGTTAATTTTTTTTTTTTTTTGCACTCAGCTCTCGAAACCGACAAACAGATTGTTTGTTGCTCTCCTGCATTAAGTGAACGTTTTTGGATTTATTTTGTGTTTCTGGTAATCAAATAAAACATCACGTGCTGCTACTATTTTTGGCTGCTCCAGATGAAAATATTGGTTATGGTGATATCAATTCGATTGTGGCTTTGTGAATGATACGTTGGTGGTGGTGAATGTTATGCTGTGATGATGATGCGAGAGGCACAATGCCCCGGTGTGGATTCTATTCATGGGGAGCTATTGATCGACTCACAACATCGGAGCCTGCGTGGATGGCACGGTTATCTGGCTGTGCAGGGCTGGAGTTGTCATATGCAGATAAAGACTCGTGAGTGAGTGAGTGAGTGAGTGAGTGAGTGAGTGAGTGAGTGAGTGAGTGAGTCAGTGAGTGAGTGAGTGAGTGAGTGAGTGAGTGAGTGAGTGAGTGAGTGAGTGAGTGAGTGAGTGAGTGAGTGAGTGAGTGAGGAGTGAGTGAGTGAGTGAGTGAGTGAGTGAGTGAGTGAGTGAGTGAGTGAGTGAGTGAGTGAGTGAGTGAGTGAGTGAGTGAGTGAGTGAGTGGAGTGAGTGAGTGAGTGAGTGAGTGAGTGAGTGAGTGAGTGAGTGAGTGAGTGAGTGAGTGTGAGTGAGTGAGTGAGTGAGTGAGTGAGTCAGTGAGTGAGTCAGCCATCCAGCCAGCAAACGTTAAAGTCGTATATCTGCTGGGTATTAAACGAGAGTTTGTTCGAAAAATCAGAAACATTAGGCGCCATTAGGAGAACAAACAGACGAATGCTTGCTACTGAGTAAGCCTGCAAACGTAAACACCCTAAAAAAGGCAATAAAAGAGAAAATTAAATAAACATTAGATGCCTTCACATATTCTTTTACAAGAACATTCTTAGTCAACCACGTTTGCCAGATTTGGAATCTTCGTACTTGGAACTATCCCATCTTGAAGGATCATAATCAGCAGTAGCATCAACATCATCGTCGTCGTCATCAAAAGTTAAAATGCAGGTCCACTAACTGTTAGTTAACGGCTGAAGGTAATGATGATGATGACAATGACGATGAGAATGACTCTTGTAGAGAATGGAAGACAAACGTGCCTCATATTTCTTCCTTTATCTGACGTCAGGTTCAACCTTCACATTGACGACCAACCACGCGTGGATTTCATAACCAATTAGGTGACGTTGGGTGATTGATGACGATGACGACGACGATGACGATGACGACGACGACGATGACGACGACGACGATGACGATGACGATGACGATGACGATGACGATGACGATGACGATGACGATGACGATGACGATGACGATGACGATGATGATGATGATGATGATGATGATGATGATGATGATATGATGATGATGAGTGATGATGATGATGATGATGATGATGGATGATGATGATGATGATGATGATTGATGATGATGATGATGATGATGATGATGATGATGATGATGATTGATGATGATGATGACGACGACGATGATGATGATTATGATGATGATGATGATGATGATGATGATAATATGGATGATGACGATGATGATGATGATGATGATGATGATGATGATGATGATGATGATGATGATGATGATGATGATGATGATGATGGTGACGATCGTGAAGAAAAGAAGAAGAAAAAGAAGAAGAGGATGATGATGATGATGATGATGATGATGATGATGATGATGATGAGATGATGATGATGATGATGATGATGATGATGATGATGATGATGATGATGGATGATGGATGATGATGATGATGATGAATGATGATGATGATGATGATGATGAATGATGATGATGAGATGATGCTGATGATGATGATGCTGATGATGATGATGATGATGATGATGATGATGATGATGATGATGATGATGATGATGATGATGATGATGATGCTGATGATGCTGATGATGATGATGCTGATGATGATGATGATGATATGATGATGTGAATGATTGATGCTGATGCGCTGATGCTGATGATGATGATGATGATGATGATGATGATGAATGACGATGACGATGACGCTGCGATGACGATGACGATGACGATGACGATGACGATGACGATGACGATGACGGATGACGATGACGATGACGATGACGATGACGATGACGATGACGATGACGATGACGATGACGATGACGATGACGATGATGAGGAGGAGGAGGAGGAGAAGAAGAAGAAGAGAGATGATGCGGCGAGGGAAATGAAATTATGTACAAATGGTCAGTTGTACAATTTAAAAGACAGAATTTCTTCATAAGAATAAAAACATAAATAGAAATGATTTTTTCTTCAAAAACAAAAAACAACCGCAACTTTAAAGTTTCAAAATTGCTTAAAATTTCGAACGATCGATAAATTTTATTGTCGACATTTTAAAAATAGTTCGTCGTGAGATGGAATTTTGAGTTTAAAAATAGAAAATAATTTCAGGTATAATGCTCACATTTTTCCGATCCTTTCTATGATTAAAATTTAAACATTAAATCTAAATTTAAATATTCATTAAAAATAAATTCGATCAACACTTATTTTATTCAACTCATTAATAAATTTTATAAATTTAATAAAATATTAATATTAATGATGAATAACATTTTTAAATATTGTATTTGCACAAAACTCATAAATTTACTTGAAAATTCTCTTAAACCACATTAATAATATTAATACTTCCATCCACAATTATGGCCAAAACTGTTTTAAACTTTAAACAATGTTTATTTCTCTTGTCAATCTCCTTTGCATAATATTTAAGTGAAGCTAAACATTCTGCATATTATATGCATTGTATATATTGTGTACATTGCTTATATTGCATACATTGTATATTGCATGCATTGTATATATTGTGTAAGGGCGGTCGAGAGGAGGGCAACGGGCAAAAGTGCTTACTTTCTTATTATTATTATTATTATTATTATTATTATTATTATTATTATTATTATTATTATTATTATTATTATTATTTTTATTATTATTATTATTATTTTTATTATTATTATTAGTATTATTATTATTATTATTATTATTATTATTATTATTATTATTATTATTATTATTATTATTATTATTATTATTATTATTATTATTATTATTATTATTAATTATTATTATTATTATTATTATATTATTATTATTATTATTATTAATTATTATTATTATTATTATTATTATTATTATTATTATTAGTATTATTATTATTATTATATTATTATTATTATTATTATTATTCTTATTATTATTATTATTATTATTATTATTATTATTATATTATTATTATTATTATTATTTTATATTATTATTATTGTTATTATTTTTATTATTATTATTATTATTATTATCTGAAAACTGGATTATGTACTTCCTTAGGAATGACTTCATCTTGGAGAGGCTGCAAAATGCAGCTAATAATAATATTAAAAATGGTTTAATAATAATGTTAGTGAATAATGGAATTTAATAAATTAGTTAATTTTTAATTAACAATAACTTAATAAGTTAATTAATAATCTTTAGTTAATACTAACTTAATAAGTTTGAATATTATTATTGACGAAATGTTAATTAATGATAGAGAAAAAATTGACCCCAAATCGTCTTCGCCAGCTTGAAATGTTTCCAGGCACGTCTGTTGACCTTTGACTCCTATTCCATGGTGATGCACTTATGGGTTATCGATCACGTGTTATTAAGTTCTGAGTTACTTAGGCGGCGGATCGTTAGGTGACTAATTGGCGGCTCATTTGAATAATTAATTAACCAATCATTTGATTAATATGCGATTAATATTTGTTTCACTGATTTACGACAAAATAGTATGCAATATATGTTTAACACACATGAAGTCGTAATAATTTAATATAGTACTGCTATTTTTCAGTTCATATTTTGTAATTATTTTTATTTATTCTTTCGATTTAATTTTTTTGTTTTTTTTTTTAATATTTATATAAATCGACGTGGTTACATATTAGTTATCCACTTTTTAATTTGGATATCATTAAGAACTCTTTTAGCTAAGCTGCGGAAATTCCCAAAAAGGGGAACTGGACTAAAATACAAACGTTGAATTTCTACGGAGACTTGTAGGTCTCAATTAACGACATCCGCCGAGTCGCAATAACACAGTCTGAAGAGGAGTTATGCGGTCCAAGCGTATTCATCCGATCAATTTATTTGCGAGAATGTTTTTATTTTTATTCTTTATTTTTAATTTAACAATTAAATGAAATCAAAAAAGACAGTTGAAGGTAAATGATATTTTATAAGATTTTTTGTATTGAAAATAAAAATTAATTCTTTATATAGCTGAATCTTTTAAATTTATCTTTAAAAGTAAACTTTAAAATTGTATTTAATTTAATTTCCGGACACGTCAGAGCGTCACATAATTTATTCAAAATTGCATTTTTAAAAAACCTTCCATAAACTCGATTTAAACTTAACCCAATCTAATTGCATTTTAATGCCTTAAAATCGCCTACTAAAATATGACCCCGATGAACTTTTATGAATCAACAAAACGTCAATAAAACTAACAAAAATTCCCATTACGCCAGAATAATGGAAATTTTCCGGTCCTATTTTTAGAACAGTCTCCATTGATTTTTTCCAGGTGTCAATCAGGTTCTTCACTCGGTGAACTTAAGAGCACATTGACTTTGCCATTCAAATTATTAACGTCACCATAGAAACTGTCAGATAGTCAGTTTGCATAGCAAACAATGATCATTTTCAAAACAGTGATGAGCGTTTATGTTTTTGTAAATCATTATTTATCATTAAATAATTAAAGTTGTACTGCTTAATTTAATGGGCTGACTTTTTTTAATGTTGAAATGAAAATGTCGGCATCATTTAAGCTCTCAAATATAAATCTCTCTTGCATAAAAAAAACTCACATATGAACGCATTATGAGAAGATTAAGCCTATGACTAAGGATGAATATTAATAATTCAAGTTACAAATTTAAAGTAATAATAATAATAATAATTATGACAATAAATATGATGAGAAGTGTCCTCATAGATTTCATAAATTTCGAGTGTCAATCCTTGAAGTCATTGCTGTGATGCAGAGCTGCACATTCATTCACTGCTAGAATTGACATTCATTCACTTCTAGAATTGACATTCATTCACTTCTGAGTTGACATTCATCCACTTCTGAGTTGACATTCATCCACTTCTGAATTGACATTCATTCACTTCTAGAATTAACATTCATCCACTTATAGGATTGACATTCATCCACTTATAGAATTGACATTCATTCACTTCTGAATTGACATTCATCCACTTCTAGGATTGACATTCATCCACTTACAGAATTGACATTCATTCACTTCTGAATTGACATTCATCCACTTCTAGGATTGACATTCATCCACTTATAGAATTGACATTCATTCACTTCTGAATTGACATTCATCCACATCTAGAATTGACATTCATTCACTTCTAGAATTGACATGAGACATTCATCCACATCTAGAATTGACATTCATTGACTTCTAGAATTGACATTCATCCACATCTAGAATTGACATTCATTCACTTCTAGAATTGACATTCATCCACTTCTGGGATTGACAGTCATTCACTTCTAGGATTGACATTCATTCACTTCTCGAATTCTTATCGACTAAAGCAATCAATTGAGAGTTGTTTTCAAAGGTTGAGATTTTTACGCCGTGTGTAGAATCAATTGTGATTTTTAAATATTAAATTATAAGTACCCAACTTTCTGTTGGAAATTAAATGTATGATAATTTTTGTTTTTGTTATCCGCTTTTTTACTGCTTCCCCTATTCTTGTCGCTTGTCTTTGTTTAGTTGATTCGCTTGAGAGTTGCTTGTTGGTCTTGTTAGAGGCCCTTAAAGGCCCTTTGACCAACTTTGAAAATAAATAAATAAAACGTTAATTAATTTTTATTATATAAATAACCAATGCTAGTTAATTGAACAAGTGCTTATTAATTACATCAACGTCATTTCATAAAACACTAACCAGTTAATTAAATTCATTAAAAGACTAAACTAGGATTGTCTAATAGAAACCCGTATTAATTAATTAATTTAACATCGGCTAATGTCGCTCATTTTTCTGGTCAAAGAAATGAGATTTAAATTCTTTATTGAGCCTTATTTATTTTATTTAAATTTTTTTTTAATTCTTAAATTCTGTCAACTATTTTAGCCATTGCATGAAATTTAAATTTTTGCTCAGAAAATAGACTCTGACGTTTTATGGCAATAAAATTTGCAAATGAAAAAGTTAAATATTTATTTTAATTAAGACAAATTCGAAAACATTTCTTCTGAAAAGCATTCTAGGGTTTATAAATATTTATAAGTATCATTATGTATTCATAATATTCCAAAAACTGCTACTCACACACAGGACTTTAATATTACTGAAACGTTCATTGTTATTGAATTAAGCTATTATTTTCATATCAAGCAATGCGAACATTAAACTTAACGTATGCTTAATGTGTTAATTGATAATTTTATTATTAATAACTACTATTATAACTATACTACATACTTCACATGTATTACTTTTTTGTAAATTAACAAAATTTATTTTACGATAATCGCGCCATGTAATCCGACGTAGCTAGGCCATATCGATTGCGTATATATATAACTTGAGCTTTTTTGGCAATAACTAGAATTTGATGTTTAAACTTTGTGAATTGTCTCACGCTAAATAAAACAAACGTGGAATATCGATGAGGTTCAGTCGAATCATCTTTTAGCTTAACACTATTTAGTTAAGTATTTTACCATCTTTTTAGCCACTAACTAACTGTTCAAGTGCAAATTATAGTGTTATAATTAGTTGTTGTAACTATATTATTAAGACTTTAAAAGTTGACAAATTCTACTTAAAATAAAATCAATAATCATGAATTAAGATTAAGTAATTTTAGTTAATTTCAGAATAAACTGCCTCTCATGCAATGTGATGTAATTATTTTAATGTTATATTAATATATTGTTTATATTAATGGATAATTCTTAAAGTTTTTAGATGTCCATTTTCTTAAAGTATTCCTCGATTTTGTCAAAGAATTCAACAATTTTCGCAATTTTTCCGAATAATACTTGTGAAATTTAAAACTGCTTTCGTCTTTTAAACAAACAATCCACCAAAATAATAATAATTGTACACTCTGTTTATTGGTCATAAAGAAGATGGCAACAGATTAAATATAAAATTGTAATTGGTCAAAGGTTATCATTTTTCAAGGTGAATTATGAACAAAATTAATTCAATAATATATTTTCAATGAATTGTAAAACTTGACTAAATCAATAATAAATCGAAAAAACGTCTGATTGTATATAT
Source organism: Whitmania pigra (assembly GCA_021613335.1). Taxonomy (NCBI): domain Eukaryota; kingdom Metazoa; phylum Annelida; class Clitellata; order Hirudinida; family Haemopidae; genus Whitmania; species Whitmania pigra. The sequence goes on from JAJTWR010000236.1 coordinate 610,626, forward strand.
ATTATATAGTTAGGGCGTTCGAATAAATAATATGATGTTAATTACATAAGAATATGAATAATATTTGCATCAACACGAATATGATTAATATTAACATTATCATGAATATGATTAATATTTGCATTAGCATGAATATAATTAATATTCATATTAGCATGAATATAATTAATATTTAGATTAGCATGAATATGATTAATGCTCGTCACTCATTGTATTCCAAACCTTTGCTGAAGTCTCTAGTAATCCTCTGTTACATCCGTAAAACAACAACAACAACAACAAACACGACGACAGCAACAGCATCAACAACAGCAGAAAGGAAATATTGCAACCTACAGTCTCTCAGAATGTCATGTCGAATGATATGAAATACGTTTTGAGAAATTATATTTAAACACAACTTTCTAAACAGAATTTGCAGAATAATGTCATTATCATTATTATTAGTATTATTATTACTTTTAATTTTTATCTTGCCAGCAAAAATTGGCAATTAATTTTTTTCCAAAATATACATTCCTCCGTGAAGAACCAAATAATCTTTAATTTAATTTAATTAAATTTCAGCAACAAATTCAACAAATCCAAAAGATACCATTTTAAAACCATTTCCTGATCGCTTGTCGTCTCGCGGACAATTTCTGGAAGGCGCGGATAAATTGCCGCACGTCGCACATCCGTTCACCTCCTCTTCCTCCTCCTCTTTCTCTTTCTCTTATCTCCGTATGTTCAGAAGTACTATTTCAATTTATACAGCATATCCTATTCCAAAGTATTCCGTCTCTATTAGCTTTGTATCATTATTATTGTAGTTGTTGTTATTATTATTATTATTATTATTATTATTATTATTATTATTATTATTATTATTATTATTATTTATTATTATTATTATATTATAATTATTATTATTATTATTATTGTTATTATTAACTTATTCATCATCTTCATCTTCTTCCTCCTCACCAGCTTCCGCCTGCCTTCCGTTTAGAACAGATAAGGACTGCGGGGGTTCCATGTTTTGTGCGCCTCCGTTCGCTCAAACGTACAGTTTAGTTGCGTTTACAACTGCGCACAACTGCACACAACTGCACACGACTGTGCGGTCGATAGGACGACGTTGCGTGAAGATGAAGCGTTCGTCTGACGTTTCCGTTCTTCTGTCTGTCTCCATTCTGCTCAGCAACGACGTCAACAACAACAACAATCACCGTTTCTGTTGACACTTTTGTTGTTCAGCGATGATAATGATAACATCCACTCGTGGACCTCGACAGCATCAGAAGTAAATGCAGCAGAGCAACAATAGCAAATGATGCACCAACTAAATATAAAATATCGACAACAGCAGCAACAACACCATCATTATCATCATCAGCCGAGTTGAAGTAGACTGTTGAAATCCAACTTTTGATATTATCAACAACAATAACAAACAATAACAACAATGCATACACACAATACAACAACAACAACAAAAATAAGCATCTTGCTTCTCTGAAAAGCAAAGCATTGTGTCAAAGTCAGCCTCTCGACTCCACAACGCATCCGAAGAAGAGCAAGATGACAAGTGGACACTCAGTGTGGATGGATGGAATGAAAGGTTTTTGTCATCCATGTTTTGCCATCCATGACGAAAATTCATAACGAAAATGTGGAACCTGATTTGGGAGTTTTCGAGACATCTTTGACCTTTCCCGCAGACAGACGGAGTGCTACTATCTATTTCTTAATTCATTAGTTAAGTAGTTACAAAATATATTTCTAATTATTTAAATTTAATTCATTTCAATATGCTAATAAGGTGTAGTTATTGTTGTACTTATTTTTTTTTAATAATATTATTATTAATGTAAATGATATGCTGACTGACTAAATAAGAAGCTTCGTCGTCACGGAATGCTTAATCATCATCATCATCATCGTCATCGTCATCGTCATCGTCATCGTCATCGTCATCGTCATCGTCATCGTCATCGTCATCATCATCATCATCATCATCATCATCATCATCATCATCATCATCATCATCATCATCATCATCATCACCATCATCATCATCATCATCATTTCAGCCATCGTCGTCCTATGCTATTGGAGCAGGTGAAACTGTTGAATTTCGTGGAATTGTTACTATATTTCGAAACAATGTTTACTCGATTCTGTCACAGAAACTGTTTATGATTTGAAACAAAAGGCAAAAACAATATGATTATGATTATTAAAGCGGTTTACATAATCAGGGCCGCTGAGAGGGACGGGGTAAAATTATAATGTTATGTAATAAATTTATATGTTATCATGTTATATATTATAATACTTTATCCTGTTACCAAATTGGCATAATGCATTGGCTGCTCTGTCCACATGCCAGAAATGTCCATGGTCAAAATATGGTAATTATTTCTGAACGTTAAGCAATATTACGTAATAAGTATTTGTAAATGTAATTTTTTAGATTTTTTTGCTCGTTAAAAAATAACAGCAACAATTTTAGGATTTGACATTGAAACCATTTAGTATCAACATTACGTCACATTTAGATTAATACCACATTTATTTTAATATTACAATTGTATTATAGTTATGTCTTTTATTTTATAAACTGTACGAAAAGAAGCTTTTAATAAGCATCAAAACCCAAGCCATCAATAAATGCTTGCGATAATAATTTGCATGCATTATTGTCTCATTATGCCATTGTCACTACCACCATTATTATTTGTTGATTCCGTTATTTATAGCCCTTTGGTTTTTTTATAGGTCAAAAAAAACAGAGCACCAATCAAAGAGCAGCATGCACCTTAGCACCCCAATTTAGAAACCACACACTGCTGTTCTGACGTCAGAGGGTTGGATTTCTATTTTTAGAAACTGCTTGACCTAATTAGAAATATTTTACAATTCTGTTTTGTTTTGTTTGTTTTTAATTAAGACCATGTTTAAAAATAAAATCGTGTTATTGCTTCAAAATGCATCAATTTTTTAAATTTTTACTTATATTCCCAAAGCATTTTACTTTGGTCTTTCATCATCATTAATATTGTAATTATTAATAATTTATCTTATAGTTCTTGCAAATCAAATCTAAATGTCCAAGTAGTCTGACACAGATACATCATTAGTTCGGGCGTCCATGCTATTTTTATCCCAGTGATGAAGATGAAGGAATTTGGCAACCACAAAAATGTCAAAAAAAGGTTAACTAAGCTAAGTTTGAAAATGGTTGTCCAAGTATTAAGAATATACTTCCCTTGGAAACAGCTGAGATGATTTGATTTAACATCTTAAAAACCTAATTGCAACTATCTCCTACAGTTTAAAACTTAATTTTCGTTTCTGCCTTTATGACTTGTTTAGAATTAATGTTGATGATTAATTTTCTATTATTTAAAATTTTCTAACGGTTTTACAAAATGTGTTCAACTTTTTACATTTTATGACATTTTAAGTCTAAGCTTTATGGCTTCCTTGCTGTCATGCGAACATTTGTAATCTTGGTCCAAAGAACAGATCGGTTGCACAAGAGCACATTTTATTATCTTTGGTGAAGCAGGGTTGGTAATGATAATGATTCTTATTGTGAATACAGATGTAAACAATTCAATGCTGTGGTATCTTTGAAAAGTATTTGTCTTTAGAGTAACATCTAGTTAACTTCTAGTAACATTTCTCGATGATGAGAGACTAGGCAGTTAATATGATGTGATATATTTGCATCATTAATTAAATGAGGATATGTTATACTTCAAGTCTTATTCTTCTCATTGGAGTAGAACGCATTTTCTCCCACATTTGCTTCAAACATTTATTTAAAACGACGAAAGCTACATGCTTCTGGAGGCAGTGGCGTAGCTGGTGGAAGGGTAGGGCAGGGGGTACATTTGTCCCAGGGCGAAAGGTACAGGGGCGCCGAAATGAAGCTTTTTATGTTTGTGTTATATACCACTGGTCTAGGTGATCTTGCTGTTCTTAGTATTGTAAGAGAGACATTGGAAAAAAGAAATTTCGCTTATGTCAAAGACCAGTTTGCGACAGCGAAATAAAAAAATATCTTTTGTAGACTGTGTAGATCAAAATTTCTATAAATTTGCTTCTTTAAATACAATGTTTCAATAAAATTTAAATTTTTGTCCTTATTCTATATAATTGAAAATGTGATTAAACGGGATGGATGGGGACGCCAATAGTTTGTCCCCGGGCAAAAATACCCTAGCTACGCCACTGTCAAACTGTCCAACAAATTTAATAGTCAAAAATTTACAAAAATTAATTTGCTGATTAGTTGATATAATGCTTTTTAAAACTATCTTCCACTGTCTATAATTCCGAAAAAAAATTTAAAGTTAAAAAAAACTAATTAGAGCCATTAATCCTTTAAAATAAATTGTGATTATAATGGATAGAGAAAAATATATTTCGTTAAAATTCGTTTGTTTTGAATTAACGATAACATGTGTTCGCGTAGTCTGTTGGTGGATGTTATGATTTTATAAGCTGGAATTTAACAGCCAAATATTACTTGAAAATCAAAATGTTGAAACAAAATGTCACCCGATTATCATGTTACGTCTCACAAGCATGCCTTTCCAGAAAATTATCCATTTCAGCTTCGAAGTTCGCAGACGACTTTTTGGGTTTTTTTTTAATTTGTTATTAACGCGATGATGCTTAACTAGTCTTGTAACATTGTTGCAGATTCCAAGCCAAAGTTATTGACGGACGAGCAATGGCGAATGAAGTTCTCCAAGAGGTGAAGAAAGATTTGAATGATTGGATGTCTCTGGGACACAGGAGACCACATCTAACAGCCATCTTGGTTGGTAACGATCCTGCCAGCAACACTTACGTGAGGAACAAAATGAAAGCAGCAACTGTAACCGGTTGGTGGTTGATTACGTTTGTGTTGCAATTGTTTATTTCTCATATCAACCTAGTCAAGCAACTATTATGCAATCATAAGCACATTTAACTTCAATTTGCACTCATTTGTTTAAAGAATTAGAAGATATGATAATACTATTGTTAAAAATAAACATAGCCTAAACTTTATTAGAAAGTTAAGTTATAAATTTTAAAAATTTTATATTTAATTACTCGATTTTTGAAAATCAAATTTTAGGAATATCTAGTGAAACTATCCACTTTGACGGGTCAATATCAGAAAGCCACTTGTGTCAGGCCATCAATAAACTCAACCAGGATCCTGATGTTGACGGGATTTTGGTACAACTGCCCTTGCCACCACACATGGATGAGAGGAAGATTTGCAACTTGGTGGCACCAGAAAAAGATGTCGATGGATTTCATATAGTCAACGTTGGAAGGCTGGTACATTGTTCTGTATTTGTATTTTCATACGTATTTTCTGCAAAATATTTTAAAATGTTTTAAGAACAAAATGTCATCATTTAATCGATATTTATTCTTAATCGTTATTCCATTAATTACTGTTTTTATTCAAGTATTCTCGAAGCTCATACTACTCGAAAGTTTATCAATTAATTAAAAAACAATTCGTTCAGATTTTGTGTCAACCAAGACTCTCTGATTCCAGCCACTCCAGCTGGTGTGATTGAACTGATAAAGAGGGCTGGTGAGGTGACAGAATTATTACAATATTACATTGCAACTTGTTCTCGAAGAAATAGTTCTGGCAGTGATGCATATTCAGAAGATAGCATGTTTTGCATATTTATGAGCAAGCTTAATTCATTCCAGGTATAGAAACGTTTGGAAAAAAAGCCGTCGTTTGTGGAAGATCGAAGAACGTTGGCATGCCCATTGCCATGCTACTTCACTCCATTGGTTAATATTTATTTACATAATGTTATTAATTTATTATTATCAACAACATCATTGGCAAAGACGTGACAAATCTTGTCATTATTCTGCTTGCTTTATAATGATGAAAGGTTTGTGACCTGATGATGGTTCTTGTTTAAAGTTGTATCCAGTCTATACTTTTATATTATGTTTTATGTAGTCTACATTTTGAGTAACTTATGTGTCTTAATCATTTGTGAAGGCAATGCAATAGTCCTATTCAATGGAAGTGGGTTGCAAATACATTGCCTTATATCACAACTTATGCTTAGAAACACTTAAAAGTTTTTACCAGCCATGCTTGATTATTATGACACCATCATAGTTTTATCAATTCATTTAATTTTAATTTATTATTACTTGCTCACCTGATAACATAAGAAATAATTAATCAACGACATGAATCGAACACCATTCTTCTCGCTTAGGCAATGCAACGACTACGATATGCCACAGGAACACGACACACGATCAGCTGAAGGCGTCCACCCTTCGAGCAGACATCGTCGTCGTGGCAACGGGAATTCCGAACCTCATCACCTGCGACATGGTTTCGGAGGGGGTTGCCGTCATCGACGTGGGAGTCAACAAGATTTTCGACCACAAACTCAAGAAGAACAGGCTGGTTGGCGACGTCGACTTTTTAGGTTGGTACTGCTTTTGATTTTAATAATTTTCTTAATTAGTCATTATTTAATATTATTATTATTAATTATACTACAATGTCATTTATTAATGAATCATCATTTGTTTTTAATTCACATGAAATATTTATTGTGGTTATTTCAGACAATTTAAACAAAAAAAACTGCTTTAAAAATTAAGTTCTAATCATTCTAATCCATCCTATCAGAGGTGAGCAAGAAAGCCAGCATGATAACTCCAGTGCCGGGTGGAGTTGGTCCGATGACAGTCGCGATGCTGATGAAGAACACCCTGAAAGTGGCAAAGCAGGACATCAAGTACGACCATTGCTGGGGCCTCGGTACTCCGAAGTCTGCAGACGGCATTTGGCAGTCTGAAATCAGCCGTAACATCAAGAACTGATGATTTGAGTTCCGAAATTTTTAAATTTTATAAATTAAATGTCACGGCTGGTTTTTTGTGTAGGTTTTCCAGGATTTATAGGTCTTGTTATTTATCTAGGCAATGTTTGTTTTTTGGATTTTATTTGGATATTAATTTTATTATTTATGGCTTCAATTCATCTTAAATGTTCTAGGTTCTTGAAAACTTCAAAATGTTAACAATAGAATATGTAGTAGTATTAGAACTTGTTTTGAAATTGCTTGTTCTTAAGATTCATTGACCACAACTTAACATTATCTACAATAGGTGATGGAAGCTTTGGTGCTCTTTTGGATATTGGTTAAATATTTTATATTTGTGAGGGTTTACAGAGCTTTCACCATGTTGAGATGTGGAGGACTATTAAACAGCAGAAATATGTCAGCCTTTGATGTTTTCATGATATTAGATTTACCCAATGCTTAGTCAAAAGCAATAACTGATTGAGCTTAGTTTACTAGGGAATTAAAATCCCGAACCTCTTTGAATATTTACGCTAAAAACTTTTCAAATGAGTGTTTAGGCTGCATTAGATTCAAGTAAAACCTTGGGCCTTCTTTGTAATAAATATTCTTCAACAATCATTGACCCATATGTAAGATCACTTAGCCTCTAGATGTCCTCTCGTTCGGAAACTATGTTTAGCAATTTTAATGGTTTAATGTCTAATTTGCCTGCTGTCCATATCCAGGTTTTCTTTCCTGTATCGTGTTCTTACATTCTCGTCTTGGCTTAAACGAAGCATGTCAATAATTTTGTCGTTCTTGAACCTTCTCAAATGTTTAACATAATTTTTAAAATGCCCATGCGGATTCCCAACCAATGCCTCACATCTTTCTCCCTAGCCAAAGCGACTCTTGACCTGTTGATCAACTTTGCCGCTGGTGGAGCCGCCTAAATAACTTTGTTATAAAAGTTGCCCTTCATGATTAAAAGAAATTTTTATGAAAATAGAAATACATTCTCTTGATACAATAAATTGATGAAGCAAAATTTCTACCATTAATTTTTTCACTTTATCTCTGATTGCTGGTTCGAATTACGCGGAATTACCTATTTAGCGCGAATGCAAGTCCATTGTTAGTATTGTTATAAAAACATTAAAGTGTGGTTGGAATGCACAAATGTATAGCAATTATACAATTGCTTTCTATTACAAGTATGCACTTGTTAGTATAGAGTATATACATACTATATTATATCATACTGTGTGTTTGAACTAATGAACTTTTGACTAAAAATATTAAATACTATTATTAATACGTAATAGTGAAATTAAAATAAGAAAAGTTTATTTAAATAAGATTTTCACAACAATTCATCTGATGCCTGACAACTTCCGTTAGCCATTTTAAAAGCGAAGTTTTTTGTTTGTCTACGTTATCGTTCGGTTGTATCACATTTGGGATAAAATTTAGTTACAGTTTGTCGGAATGTCTCAAACGAAAGGGTTGGTTTTTTCATTTTTTATTTTCAATCACATTACGATTGCAAAAAGTTCACAAAATATTTTTATACGCAGTTTTGAAGTTTGCTTGTGCGATCTGTTAATTTTTCCCAAATGATGAAATGTTGTCGATCGATTGTTCACTTATTAAGATAAGCTGCAAATATTCAGAAGGCTGAACGGCATTTAGAACTGAATTCGACAGGGTCCTGACTTATTAATACCTTTATATTGCAAACATGTTCCAAACGTTTGAGAGGTTTTGTATTCTCAGTACAACCTGTCAACATTACTATAAAGTTATTTAGTTTTGGATTATGCTATTTTATGCTTTGAAAAAATAAGAAAAATAAAATCACTACTACTAAATGGTCATAACATTTCCATGTTCCTTTTAGAGCATCTCCCTCTTCAACATCCAGTGGTAACAGTAGACCTTCATCAGCCAATGGGTCCGAGCCAGGCAAACAAAAGTACCATGGGGTGACATCTCCAATAAGCTATGCAGAGCCAAAGCCCGACGAACTAATCCTAACAAAAGAACTAGACGATTTACTGAAAGAGAATGGAATGTACGCGCCCGACGAAGAATTTTACAAGAGACTCGAAGTACTAGACAAACTCAAAAATTTATTTTACGAGTGGGTGAAAGACGTCAGCCTGAAGAAAAACATACCCGAGCATAGGATCGACAAAGTTGGGGGAAGGCTGTACACTTTTGGTTCTTACCGCATGGGCCTGATAACCACCGGCTCAGATATTGACACCCTGTGCGTAGTCCCGAGGCACATAGAGCGATTAGACTTCTTCACGTCCTTCTATGAGAACCTGAAGACACAGGAGGGAATAAAAGATATTAGGTCTATTATGGATGCCTTCGTACCAGTTATCAAGCTCACTTATGACGGGATTGATGTGGGTCTTCTCATTGACATGATGTTACTGTTTTTCTATGTTCTAATTTGTGCATCTATATCACAACATCATAATAATGCCACAATATTGTCACTTATTTTTGAAATTTGTAAATAGTTTTGCTAAATCTTTACCTCTGCAAACAGATCGACATGCTATTTGCTCGCCTTGCTCTCTCCGAAATCCCGGACGAGCAGGACCTCAGGGACGATCAACTCCTCAAGAACCTCGACAACAAGTGCATCAGGAGTCTCAACGGATGCCGCGTCACGGACGAGATATTCGACCTCGTGCCTAACGTCGACACATTCAGGATCACCCTGAGAGCCATCAAGCTGTGGGCCAAGAGGAGGGGCATCTATTCCAATGTCCTCGGTTTCCTGGGAGGAGTGTCTTGGGCGATGCTCGTAGCCAGAACCTGCCAACTCTACCCGAACGCTACCCCGTCTGTTTTGGTTCACAAGTTTTTCTTCGTCCTCTCCAAGTGGGTCTGGCCCAAACCTATAATGCTCAAGAAACTGACCGAGCCCAGCATCAACGTCGTGTTCCCGAGCTGGGACCCGAGGAAAAACACGTCCGACTGCCTCCACTTGATGCCCATCATCACTCCATGCTTTCCCCATCAGAATTCCTCGTACAACGTCTCCAAATCTACCAAAGAGATCATGCAGCAGGAGTTTTCAAGGGGTTGTTATAATAAATTTGAACCAATTATTATCGAAATGAAATGCTTCATCAACATCAGCCATTCATTGTAACAATGCTAAACACGTGTTAACGTTAGTCGATAAAAACACAAAAATCATAATCATGCAAAAATTGGAGACTATAATTTTAAAGATATGACAATTGTCATCACCTACAGGTTACCAAATAACGGACAAAATAATCCAGAAGAAAGACAAGTGGGAGACCCTCTTCACTGCTCACGAATTCTTCCAGACCTACAGGCACTACCTTGTCGTCAGGGCCTGGGCAAACACTCCCGAAGAGTTTAAGGAATGGGTTGGCCTGGTCGAGTCGAAACTCAGGCTACTGACCCTTCAGCTCGAAACAAACATCAGGGTAAAATTGGCCCACGTTAACCCAAAGTCGTTTCCCGTCAAGGACTCGGAGGTTGCCACCCAGTGGTTTGTGGGACTGCACTTCATGAAGTCCGACGGAACCCAGAGGGTCAACATCGACCTGACCTACGACATTCACATGTTTGCCGATCAACGTGAGTGACGTTTAAACAGTGTTAATGCTAATCATTCGATGACAGTTTTCTTGATTGATATTATAATGAGATCCTAGGGTAATCACTTTCAAGGCATTTGTTGGCTATTAATTTCGTGCTTACATTATCTTGTGAAATATTTTAAATGTCACATCGTTGACTCGACGGTCAAAATGATGAGGCATCCCACGATGACAATTGAGTTTTGCATCCCCGATAGTGTACGGAGCGGCAGGATTGCGGCACAAGGACGGAATGACGATAGACGTCAAGTACGTCAAAAGGAAGCAGCTGGTCGAGTTCATAGACGAACAGCTCGTCTTTCCCGTAGGTAAGGCTCTGAAACGGAAGCTGGAGCACCACAGCTCATCTGCATCGCTCGTCAGCGAGGCCGGAAACGTGATGAACGTTTCACAAAATGCTGAAGTCGATCCTCCTCACCAATCGCTGAAGAGGTCAAGGATCATGAACCTCAGCAGGTCAGATTCTCACCTCCTCAGGCAGGACGACCTCGATTCTTCCAGCAATTCTTCATCAAATTTCATCACCAACGCAAACTGTGATAGCCTCGACGCGCACGTCTCGCTGACCAATGAGAACGGAGTGGAGGGCGGGGCCGGCGACAAGATAACCAATGGCGTGAACGGAGACTCCGCCCAGCACGGTCACAACAAATATTCCCCTTTATCAGACGTCCAACCTATACACAGCCTGGACCTAAATGTAAGTTTTGTAGAGATGGGACATTGTTTAAGTTGTTAAGTAATATTGCTATTAGTTAATTATTAAGTTATAATTTTATTAATTGTAAAATTTATTGATTATTAGTTTTAGGTGCTAGAATTCAGCTTATTAAATCCCAGTATTCCTCGGGTCTTGTTGCTCACAACTAACCTAAATTATTGACTACAAGACATGCATTAACACAACAGTAGTTTAAGTTTTGTGCAGTAAGTAAATTTTAGTTAATCGTGCTCCGCCATGGTCGTCCTTTGTAAATATCTGGCTGGCTCTGAGGATTAGCCCCTCTCCATCTCTCTCTCTGTCTACATGAGAGGATTCGTTGATTAATGGCTCACTCGTTTAACGAAGGCAGTAGTACTATAATTTGTCAGCGGATAGTTGTAATTAGCCGACATCAGCATTTCCATACTTGATTCCGTTGGCGATATTTTTTTTACAATCACCAGAGGAGACAGGTTCCACGGTCGACTCCAGGACCAACACCCGCAGTGCCTCTCAGGAAAAACCCCATTGAGCTGGTCAAGCTCAGTAGGTGAAGTTGATAAGAGTAGGTGGCGATACTTTTCAAGAGACTGCAGCGCTATGTATGATGATGGATTGATCACTTTTTACTAATGAGTTTGATGGTGGTGATGATGATGTCGATGCTCTTACCTACGTTCGACTATGTATCACGTGCACTCGGCCACACTATCCAAGCACCCGCAAAAAGGACCCTAGGAACTTTGAGCTGCGACTTGTGCGCGCGTGCGAATATTGTTTTTATATATTATCGAGGTACTTCTTTTTACCTTATCAGTTGATCAGACAGTTTATATCTTCGTGCATAGCAAAAAATAAATTTCATAAAAAAAATCTATCTCTGATTGTTGAGAGGCTGCCATTGCATGATATTTTGTTGTTCACATTCTCATGCCATTAACGATAGCAACAACAACATGTTAATCTGTCGACCAATTACTTAATTGATACGTTAATGTTCTTTGTTACTGATCAGTTCCATCCACGCAGAAGTCATCAAAATGTAATGATGTTGATGATATATTTATATCATAATGATGATGATGTTGACTTTAAGGGTGTGCTGCACTATATTGTGTGTGTTTGTACGTACTTGTATATGTACATATAAAAAAAAATATATATATATATATATATTCATTTACTTATTCTATTTGAAAAGCTTTTTTTAACTCCAGTGGGAAAAAAAAGAAAAAAAATATAAAAAAAAAAGAGATTGAAGTTAGGAAAGTTCTTGGACTTGTTCTGCAAAACGCTACGGTAGATTATTTGCATCCCGTCTATTTTTTAAGAACGGGATTTGATGGCACACGGTAATAACAGAAGCTTAGAGGTAACAGAGTTTCGTGATTTTGTTTTCACCATTTTTCATCTGAAACACCTCCCGGCCTATGTTGCAGAACACGCATAAAAATTTATTAAATAAATTTCAATAAACTCCAAGTATTTTGTCTTTGATTTTTATACTTGTGATTTGTCGAGGTATGGGTAGCTCTGACCAAATCTGAATTCAGGGTTTTAGTTGGTTGATTGATGGGTTTAATTGGAATTTAGATTGGGCTGTACTGGAGCAAATTGCTTTTAATGGCAAGTTGGTTTTGATTTAGTTTGTGCATTATTCACTCTAACAAGGTCATGGCCTGCCAAACTTGAGGAGAGTGTTTTGAGACATGTGATGTAAGAATTTAGTGCGGTTAGCCGAATGGGTTACATGCCTGCTTGCGTCAGTAATGGCAACAGTCGTAATGTGTCGTGTTCGAAACCCAGCCTGCACTACCGCAAGCGCCATTTGGAAGAGCGCTATATAAATGGTTACAAGAAGCGCCTCTGACGCTATGCATATGGCGCTATATAAATGAAGTTACAATTTATCCTCAAATTTAGAAAGACCCGTAACTTAGTGAAGTTGTAGATTGTACTGCTTGGCGTGATATAATTGAGTCTCAGGTGATGTAATTTGTTAATAAATTAATAAAGAACCAGCCGCTGTAATTTGTTGTGTAGGATGCTCTCCTAGGTCGTTCACTCGATTTCTGAGCACAAAAGAAGCACCTAGAAGCTCGGAGGAACTACCCAGCTGGGTTTTAATTGGTTTTTGGGATGAGTAAAATATATAATATGAGTGAAACATAAAATAAACACTTGCAGTCGAAGTACAGTTGTTCTAAATCATCTCATATGCTTTAGTCTTTGCTCTGCTGCTTATTTTATTTATTAAATTAACGTCATTATCACTACGACCGTTTAATCGTTAGAAGCTCAATCAAGCGAGCTGAAACAAACTAAATGCTAAGTGTAGTGAGTCACTACTAGTGACTACACAAACGAAGCTTTAACATCAACCCACTTTTTATATTTGCACCAAAATTTATATAATAAAATTGATGGAATAACTCTATAAAACTTGGCAGTAAAGTGAAATCTGGTTACCATAGTAACCAGAGTAAAGTTTTGTGTCGCTATCGTTAATCAGACACCTTAGTGTTTTAGCAACACTCTGAAGGGTTTTTGGTTTAATTTAGTTTTTATTTAAATGTCGAAAAATACTCCGAAATCACCCAAAATCGAAACCAGCAAAGGAAAAAGAAAAGTTCGTAAAAAACCGAAAGCAACCGAAACCGTGCAGGAATCGCTTCTTTCCTACCAGTGAGAATAAGTGAAAGTTCATTTTTGACGAGCCATCGAATAAAAAAGTTTAAGATTAAGTCAAATGTGTAATGATCACGTTTGTTTTATATTAAACTATCGTAACAGGGTTAATGTTAAAGAACGTAAACTAGAAGAACTCCAAATCGAGGTTGAACTTTTGGAAGACGAAGAGAAACATCATCTAGAAAGGGTCCGTATAAAAAAATAACAGACATTGAATTGTTAGAAATTCTTGAATTAATTCAGATTGGATTTGTTTAATATTTTCAGATAGCATTTTTAAAACAAGAACAGGAGACCTTATTTAAAAATTTGGCTATCCAAGCAAAATTAGAAAGGCAAAAGTCTCACAATGAAATGCCTCTGAGTTATAAGAAAGAAGAAGCTTTGGATCAGTTGAAGAAAAATATTCAAGTGAGAAACCAGCTTCAACTAGAGATTGATGGTAGCTTTCTTGCTTTAACATTATTACTAACGTTATTAATTATTACTAAAGTTATTAATATTGCTATTACTAGTGTGAACTTTAACATAATTTCCTGAAAAGCTTAAAGTCTGATCATACTTTATTTTCAAATTTAAATTTACATATTACATATTCAACATTATTAAATGTTGTTAAATCATCAGAACTGGACAAAAAAATTCAACAAAAAAGTGAAGAAATTGATGAACAAGACAAAATTTTAGAGAAATTAATACAGTTCAGAGATCATGGTCAGTTTGAGATGGATTTCAAGTTAAGAAAAGTTAGGCAAGAAATTGAAGATGAAAAGAACAAACATGCCTTCATGATGGGTTGGTTTGACATTTTGAAATTTTATTCAGTAAGCCAGATGTGTCATTACAAGTCATTATTATCTAATGGCATTAGTTTATTAATAGCTAACAACTTTAGTTTTTGTAAATAAATTTAAGCAGGGTTCAATAAACTTGCAATTTAATTCAAGATTTATTAATTATTGAAATTGTAAGTCTAAACATTATAAATTGGTAAATTATGAGTCTCTTATGTCTCAGATAAAGAAGTATTAACCAATTCATTTGTATCCTCAGAACAGGTGAGGAAAGAATTTGAACTGGAAAATGAAAAATTGGATGAAGAAACATTAGAGAATATCAGACAGTTGAAGATTGCTGAAGCAAATGTCAGGATTTCGTTAAGTCTTAATTAATTTTAACACCTGCAAAACCTCACAGTAACATTTTATTCTGGTTTAATAACTGCTGTTTCTTACTGTCAGAAATTGGAGATCTAAAGTATTTATTGATCTGGAAATGAAGAAAAATTTAATTGACTAGATTTAATCTCTCTCTTTAGTAATGCTTAAGTATTAAAACTAATTTTGAAATTGTTTATTTATGGTGAAACCAAAATTATAGAAAGCTGTAAACAGCCTTGGCAGACCTGAAATAAGAATTCTTTCAACCAACGAATGGCTTACGAAGGAGGTGATTATCAGCTTTATATTAAATATTCTTAGAATCAGTTACGTATTACAATATGGACTTAATGCCACATACTTTTAATAAATGGCCTTTACTGGGTCATATAAATATTTTACTGAATGTCTATCTGCTGCTTTTTTCTTACATTGATTGGCGTCTGAAAGTACGAATAATATTAATGTACTTTAAGGTGGAAGTGCATAGGGAGGTAGTGGAAAAGACAGACAAGGAAGTCAAGAAAATGGAGGAGGAAATCTTGGATCTTGTTGAAAAGCTGGAGGAGAAGCACCAGACTCTCCCGAGTTTTTTGAGGTTTATATTATTCTTGTCACAAATTTGCTTTAAACGACAATATTACGATATTGCTATGCAATTGCTCTTGTGATCATTTGAAAAGTAGATGTTGTGTTGTTTAAAAATCCTGTTTTTGTTTCAGCAACACTCTTAAACTACTTGGACTGAAATCAGAATTAACAAATCAAAAAGATGGTAAATATTCTGATTTACCTTCTGACTACATCATTTTGAATTTATTATGAAAATTCTTTATTTTCACCAATGAAGTATCAAATAATATATATGTTGTGAATATAAACGTGCACAATTTTCATATTCAGAAGAAGCTAAATCAAAGGATTGTGAACAATTGGTACCTAGCAAGTGGCCTGTTACACAAGAAATGCTTTTAAAGAGATTAAGGGACTGTTAAACCTTTGCATCAATTCACATATAACTGTTGAGCGAAATTGTTTCGAATAAATACTTTTCGCTATACGTCAAATTGTGTCAAACTGATACTTTTAACATGAGTGAAATACTTGCATACATTGAGACTGAATATTTGCAAGTTCATCAACATAAACAAAACCTTTGATTGATAGAATATGTGTATTTTATAAAGTAGGTGTATGTCGACCTAATTCCATATCCCACTCCATTGCCTATAACACCTGCAAAACCACTAGAATTGTGGATACATGTTAATACGACTTTCTGGATTTTTCCATTTTGTAAGATCCTTTGCTTCTGATAAGGAGGCAAAGAAAAGCAACAAACGTGTAGCACACCATCAACAATATGATCATCACAAAGTTGAAGCCGATTGTACCCTGAATAAAAGTAAATAGCTATATTCACGACTATTTCATATCCTAAGAGTTACATTTTTAGGAGATATTAAAAATGTCAAATTTTGTTTATATTGCTAAGTCTTCAAAATTAATTGATTTGTTTTAGAAAGTAATCTTTCTGAACCTCTTTATAGCCAAAAAATTCGATAACATCCTTTCCACTGTGAAAGCACCTTGCACTTCCGACCAAATCCGCAGCTTTCGTCATGTTAGCTCCTTCTACGTTACATTCTGTCGATTGAAAAATTATGTTATGTATTCCACAATGTTTTGAGTTATTAATCAAAACAAATACTTTAAAGATATAACATTATACATTACCAATGCTTTCGATATTCGACCACTGGTTAACGAGCAATATCTCATTGCTGTGTGCAATCCATGATATAGTCTTCAGCCAAATGAAATATAATGGCACTGAGCTGGTAATTAGTTAACGATTATATAGACAGCATCAATTATTATTATTAATTATTATTAAATACATTGCCATCGGTATGGAACGAGTATATTTATATTTCCTAAATGTATTTAATTGATTTAGACTGATTCATTCTTTACCTCGGATGGATAAAAAAGCCCCCAATTAGTGTTATCAATGAAACTAGTGTAGAAACACTAGTGTTGGCTATTTTCGGATTTTTAATGGCAGAAGAAATAAAGTATCCTAAAAAGAAAAACGTATTTCTTCAATAAACCTAGAAAACAATAAATCATTTTTAAATGAATTATCAACTAAATAACTTTAGAAACATAATCTGAGGTTCCCAGGTCAAATTACCTGATTAGATAATTACATAGTATTATTATTATACTATACAACTACATAATGCTGCGGTTTCACCGAGTTTATCTCTAAATACTAAAATAAATATCAACTCCTAATTAATTTTTAAGTAGTATAATCTAACCAAAGGCCGTGGCTGTACTGCATACCAATATTATGCAGGTACAGTTTATCAAATATGCTCCAGCACTCCTATATAAGCCTGGAAAATTATTATATAACAAACATATATTATAAGTCAGTGCAGTGAGAAATAACGTAATTAATTTATAAATTAAGAATTAAGCATTTGCATTGCAAATCAGCAATAAATATTTAATAATATATTTATTACCGACTATCCAATAGAGGGTGGTTGAGTAGAGTAGAGGAAGTATAATAAGCTGAGGTATCTGAAAATATAAAAAATTCTCTAACGTTTTTTTCGTAATTCAACAGCTTCGTATATGTTGTATTTTTATGTCTTACCTCGACGGCAACTTTACAAAGAAAATAAACATCGACTCTGTACATGCCGTCCAAATGTTCCTTGAAGAATAGTGGCAATTCAGGAGGGAAAGTCTTGAAAAATAACATAACGAGCTGAACTAATCTTGAAAGCTAAATCTTGAGTCTAAAATCGGAACTATTGAAAAAGATATTAAAAAAGCTGGACGTCAATTACATAACAAAAACTAGATGTGAATGTCTATATTAAATATATAATTATATAATTAATTAATATGAATACATAATTATGCCTTATGGATAAGTTAACCCTGAGATTGCTAAAAATCATTACTTGGCCAAATTATGTACTCTATCTTTTTAAATATTACCTGTATGACTCCCAGCCCAAAGACGAAGGAAGGCTGCAGTTGCATGTGGAAAAGGATGCCGTTCAAGCTGATCACTCCTTGCTGGTCGAGTTTCTGCTGCCAAAAAAGAAATCCTGACAGTAGAGAAAGTATCTGTATGCAAAGATGACGATTTATTGACAATAGTCTTTCAAGTCATTGAACGAATAAATATTTAACAAGTCTTTAAAATAAAGACATAGAATTTAACAATTAAACGATTTGTTTATCAAACTTTTACTGACCAATAATTGAACCAATTTATTCCAAAAAACGGAAGGTTCTCTTAAGTTGTTAACAGCACATCGCCATAGGACGGCGTAAAACTGTCTAAACCAGGTTGCCTTATAGCTGCATCAAAACAGATTTAAAATTTTTAAATCAAATCGTAATCGGTTATATTTTTATTTTAATAATTTTTATAATTATTTATAATAATAATAATAATTACAACTACTTACGACGACTCTCTTTCATTTCTTTTTTGACTGGACTGCTAAATTAAAATAATAAACAATTAGCATTTAATTAACACAACTTCATACAAAATATCAGGACTTTACCACAAATTTGTCTTCAGTAGAGTTGATGGCTTCAATCCTATCGTGGATGTCTGATGAGTGTTTTGTGAGCAAGAATTGGTCACATATTTTCTGCAAATAAATTATATTTTGTAATTCTAGTTTTTTAAACGTCATTCAATACTGTTGATTGCAGTGCCACAATTAACTAAAATATAAAAGATGAAAAATCAAGACTTTTTGACATACATAGTAAATATTCAATAACATCACAAATTATTGAAATGTAATTTTGCAAAATCGCCTCAATTCTTTTCCTTGAAAGATCCTCTGATCCAGGTTCAACTGCGAGCACTTTCATGAAATGTTCAGCTGGATTGTAATTGGGAGGCATTGGGTAATGGCAGCTGAAAATAGATGGTCAAGGAGTGATACAATGAATTATCATAGCTTCAGTCAAAAGTGTTTTGAATAATTTAATAAGTAGTTAATTGCTCATGGACAACATAGCAATATTCATCTATAAACCTTTCAAAATATTTCGATGCTTCCTTTGCTGGACCCATGTAAGCAGATCTTCCCTCGCAAACAATTAATAATCTGTAATTAGTAATTAGTAATTTTGTTAATTATTTAGGAAAATAATCATAGATCCATTAAATTGTACATTATTTTTAGACATTTAAACCTTTAAACCTTTAAACTTTGTTTTTCTTATTTTGGTGGCTGGTTAAATATCACGATATAATTATATATTAGTTAATATAGAAACTTTCATGAATAAGCTATACAATTTAAATAACTGACTTGTCAAACATTTCGAACATCTCCGACGTAGGCTGATGAATTGTACAAACAACGGATCTGCCACTTTCAGACATCTTCTTCAAAATAACCAGGACATTCTTTGCCATGTAAGAGTCGAGGCCAGACATTGGCTCATCCAGAAACAAGAGTGGCGGGTTAGTTAAAAGCTAATTAATTAATTGATCTAATTAGCTGGTTTTAACATTTGACTTACAATTACTCAATTAATTTGTTTATTTCAAATAGTCTTTTAAGTTCAATAACCTCTAAGGCTAAAGCCAATCTCTTCATTTCTCCTCCTGAGACGCCTTTAATTTTTCCCGGGGATCCGACCATTACATCCGAGCACTTATGGAGCCCCATCTAAGTATTAAATAATATTTCTGAATTCATAATAACTACAACAAACCTAGGCTAATCATCAATCTCTTTTAGTTAAAAAAAAAAGTTAAATGTAACTAAAAGTTAAATAATTTAGAACAACATCACCTCTTGCAACACTTCCTCAATTCTGGTTTTTCTCATTTCTTTGGTTGTATGTTTGTCCATTCGCAGTTGAGACTGTTGATGTAATTTTAAAGAATGGGTTATCATCCTTATTTAAGCGTCGACATTCTAACAAAAGATGTTGTTATTCAAGACAAATATTGATTAATTATAATTAATGATTGCCTGGCGCGCAAAAAAATTTATTCATATGATACATTTTCATTTCAACAAGCAAATTTGAAATTTGACATGAAATTCATTCTTAACATTTCGAGTCAAAATAGTGTATTTCTAATTATTAAATGAGCACTTTAATGACTAAGAATAACATATTTAAAAATATTATATATTTTCTCTCCATCTTAAATGTCAGTCAAGATTCATTTGATTTGAAGCCTTATAAAAAATCATTTCTTAATTATTTAGATACAGTGAAACCGAACATTTTTTAACAAAGCAGAATATCCAGAATCGCTTGTTATTCTGGTGGCGACGGCGTAAATAACAAATTTATGTTGTTATCGATTCAAACCATCGAACACCACCATCTGCTCTTATGGTTACACTTCATAGAAACATCTATCACGTCCTAAACTTCTAGCAACATACTTTACTCAAATAAATAAAATAAATAACTTAAACATCTAGCCTAAGTTACCACTGCATATTTAAACCAAAGCTTACATGGAACCAAAGCTGTTCCTTCACAGTGATGGTGGGCAAGAAGAGATTCTCCTGTTGAACATAGCAAGACACTCCTGGCATGGCCTTTTCAATTTTAACTCCGTTGATCCTTACCTCACCCTGAATTACAAGGTTGCCCCTATTTCTGAATGTCAACACATTCAAAAGGGTAGTTTTTCCTGAGCCGCTTGGAAAATTGTAAAATGAATAAATATGTTGAATTAATTAATGAAAGTATTATTTATAAATGTTACTTATTAGTAGCTCAAACATACCTTGAACCCATCACAGCCAACAGAGTTCCAGGCTCGATTATGCCACTGGCTGGAAAATGTATTAATCATCACAATTATGTCAAAAATGCAACTGGAGAGTTATAAATTTTGAATATTTATTATTAGACATTTTGTTAGTTTGCTTAGATTTTTAGTTACCAAATTTTTAAACTTGAAACTGACCATTCTTTAGGATGTGCTTGTACTTGGAAATGTCATCCTGTGCAGATGTTGGCACTTGCGACTCTTTGTCCAGGCCTTCAAAGTTTCTGTCACTTTTTTTAAAGAGTAGTGACGCCAATGAACTCTAACAAACCAATGAAAAGCAACAACATAATTAAAAACTTGTCATTTCTTTATCACGTCATCAAATCAAATGCACTTGATATTGTGATAAGAACCCAAATTAATATTATTTTTATTATTAATCTTATTTATCGCCTAGTCGACTAGATAAATTTATGTTAATGCTGACGGATTTAACCAATTACATTTCAGTTGCTTGCGTGACATTGTAAAGTATACTTGCCATTCCAGAATCCCTCATCAGCGGAGAGAAAACATTGATGTTATCCCAAGTCAGAACGATTTTTTTCAAAGGCATTGAAATTTGAGATTTTACGGTTCCATAATTCAGATATTCGTCTGAAATCTGATGTGAGCTGCAGGCAAAAATTAAGGGAAAAAAAATTCAAGAAATTTTAACGCAAAATTTTATATATATTTATCGTCTCTCCTTAACATTTCAGGTTATTCTGTGCTATTTATCTTAAAAACTGAAATCAGTATTCAAACTGTATATCTAATTACTGTTTTAACTAACTCCATAAATTAAACTAGTATTACTGTTAGTAAAACATATAGAAACCTATTCATCATAGCAGCTCATTTGCCTGCATAAACCAGTAGAACACCATTTATGAGAATGAATGAACACCATCATTTGAGAGGTATGCAACGTGATCGATAATTTTAGACGTTTTCAATTATGTTTTAATTTTGCATATTTTATGCACATCCTAAATGTATTTAACAGTTTTTTACTCTTTCACAACTCTTTTTATTATGTTGATGTGATTTTTTTTTTGTGATAGAATATCAATTTCTTAATGTTTAATTAAGCTTCGATCAACAAACATTACAGAGAACCGAACGAAACTAAATTAAACTTGAAACACGGAAAAACAAACAACAGAATGGTTTCCCACAAATAAATGATTGCAAAATAATATCGTTGTTTCATTTCCAATATTTACTTTTGAGTTATTCCTGGAGTAACAACCGCTAATACCGTAAGTTTATAAAGCTTGTGGTGAATGCCAGTCGGCGTCCTGCCTTCAATTATTGGGTTAACATAATATACCATAACATAACAATTGTTTATAGTGGTTAAGAAGTAATAACCATTCTTTTTAGTCCTAATAACCGAATTTACTTAAGTAAATCTTAATTTTATCTACTGTGTCAGCATGGATGGTATCCATTATCTGTAAATAGGCTTGTTTTGTAAGTTCGTGCCGTTTCATAAAACTATTTGTTCTGCAACGAATTTTTTGATATTTATAATTTAATATTTATAATTATAATCTTTGAAACTGTTTCGCAACTTTCAGTAAACGATCTACTAAAACATTTGGAAGGCCACATCTGCGAATTTGAAGGATGGGAACTAAATATTAGTTTATATGTTTTTAACTGATTTGAGTAACATAAATTATTTGATTTTTGTATTGAATTTTTTATGAATTAATATTAATTATTTAATTGAAATCTTTTTTTTTATGAGTTTTGATGATTTAATGTAATTTATTAAAATACATGAAAACATTTTTTTTAAATATTACATTATCGTTTTTTTCATTCATAAAACGCAATATGCAATTTTTAATTTCTTAAATTAGTTAAAAAAGATTAGCGTCCATACTGCTTCAAGGATTGCATCTATCAGTTAATTTTTCTGTTTAAATACCATATTTTCTCAAGTTCGTTTAATTATTTATTCTAAATATCAAAGTTGCTCAACGATTACTAAGCAGAATCATCCAATTTAACTTAGTTTGTGTTTGAGTATTTTCATTTATTACAATTTTGACTTGTTCGTCGCAACATCGCAATGCTTGGGAAATGCTTTAAAATGTTCGAAGCAATTTGTACGCACATCCTGCCACTTGTGAACAAGATGCATCGATATTTTGGATTATAACACACATACACACATAATGTATATATATATTTATTTTTTATTTTTACAGAGAATCATTATTCGTTAACTTTAGTTTTGATTAATCAATTATCAAAAATTTACCCTACTGTTTCACGTAATATCATCAACATTTACGTTTTTAAGAAAGCACTAAAACACTATTATTATTAATTACAAATAACCATTTATATTACTCCAATGTATTATTGGGACATTGAAACGCAGCTAGATTCATCATTAACGATACTTCTGCTTGAGGGAGTTTTTTCTGAAGACGCTGTTTTCACATTTTAATTCCAATTTGCAATTGGTTTTGTGTTTCAATAAATAAACGGGTAAAAAAAATTGATTTCCAAAATTTATTGTTTTGTCTAGATGGTTAGCATGAGATTAGGTGGAATAGAGATCCAAAAGATGGAGGAGGCATGGTAATTATTGCAGATTGTTATTCTTAGCGAGTAGTTAAGATTCTCAATGAGTTTATCGATATAGAAGTTGTTTGTCTTGACAAGTTAAGTTGTCAAAAATGAAATACAATTTGGTGTTAGTTTAATAAGATATCCTGTTTTTGATGCAATTATTTGGAAAAAACTCTACCTTATATTTGTGTTTCAGCAACACTCTTAAGCTTCTTGGACCATAATTAAAAATCAAAAGGCTGGTAAATATTATGATTTATCTTCTGTATAAAATATTTTAAAATTTATGATCAAAAACGTTAATTTCGTCAATGAATTATTAATTAGTATTTAAAATGAATGAAATGAAACAGATGTGCACAATTGTTAAAGTAAGGGGAAGCTAAATCGAAGGATGATGAACAATTGGAACTCAGCAAGTGTCCTGTTACTCAAGAAATGTTTTTAAAGCGGTCAAACTAAACATTTGATCCATTTAATATGTAATTGTATTTAATATGTAATTGTATTATTGTTAAGCGAAATGTTGCAAATTTTGTTAAATTGTGTCTAGTTTTAGCATGAACAGTTAGACTAAATATTTGGATTTACATAGTACCAAATTTAACATAAAGAAATTATCTTGAATTATTACATAGATATATTATAAAATAGGTATAGGTGGAACGAATTCAATTTACCAGATCCCTGCTTAAATCACCTTCACCACTTGAATTTCAATGAGCTTGTGGATACAAGTTAATACTAAGATACAAGTTATGACTTTCTGGATTTTTCCATTTTGTACGATCCTTTGCTTCTGATGAGGAGGCAAAGAAAAGCAGCAAACGTGTAGCACACCATCAACAATATCATCATCCCAAAGTTGAAGCCGATTGTACCCTGAATAACAGTAAATAGCTGTTAAGTTTTTGCTATATTGCATGACTCTTTCATATCCTAAGAATTACATTTTTAGGAGATACTAAAAATATCAAATTTTGTTTATATTGCTAATTCTTCAAAATTAATTGATTTGTTTTAGAAAGTAATCTTCCTGAACCTCTTTATAGCCAAAAAATTCGATAACATCCTTTCCACTGTGAAAGCACCTTGCACTTCCGACCAAATCCGCAGCTTTCGTCGTGTTAGCTCCTTCTACATTACATTCTGTAATTACATTGATAAATTAAGCTCCACAAAGGATTAATGACTCAAAATAAATGCATTAAAGATATGTGATTATACATTACCAATGCTGCCGATATTTGACCACTGGTTAACAAGCAATATCTCATTGCTGTATGCAATCCATGATATAGACGTCAGCCAAATGAAGTACACTGGCACTGAACTGGTAATCAGTTAACAATTATATAGACAGCACAAATAATTAAAGCAATATCGGAATGAGACGAATACATTTTTATATTTATATCCTAAATAAATTTAAATGGTTAAGACTAATTCATTCTTTACCTCGGATGGAGAAAAAATCCTCCTGTGAATGAAATCAATACCATTAGTGAAGATAAAGCAGTGTTGGCTATTTTCGGGTTTTTAATGGCAGAAGAAATAAAGTATCCTGAAAAGAAATACGTATTTCTTTAATAGCAAATCATTCGTGATTCATCAATAACTAAATAACTTTTAGAAACAAAAGCTTAGGTTTCCTGGTCAAATTACTTGCCTAAATAACAAGCAGGAATGTCTCAAAATGTTTAATAGCTAAGAATGTGCCAAGTTTATCTCTGAATACCAAAATAAATATCAATTTGTATTTAATTTTTGGGTATCAAAAACTAACCAAAGACCGTTGCTGTGGCGGCTATCAATATTATGCAGGTGCAGTTTGTCAAATATGCTTCTGCACTCCTATATAAGCCTGTAAAATTACTATAATTATATAATATATAATATATTATATATAAATTTAATTATATTAGCAATATAAAGTTAATTATTTCACAACCTCGTTTACAACAATGTGTATATAATCATGGATTTATTACCGATTGTCCAATAGATGATAGTGGCATAGATCAGGGGAAGTATTATAAGCTGAGGTATCTGAAAATATAAAAAATTCTCTAACGTTTTTTCCGTAATTCACCAGCTTCATGTTTGTTGTATTTTTATGTCTTACCTCGACGGCAACTTTACAAAGAAAATAAACATCGACTCTGTACATGCCGTCCAAATGTTCCTTGAAGAATAGTGGCAATTCAGGAGGGAAATTCTTGAAAAATGACGTAACAAGCTAAGTGAATCTTAAAAACTTAAAACCATAACAAATGATGGTAAAATCAGAGCTACTGAAAAAATTTAAAAAAATCTCATTGCCAAATACAAATTTAATAATTTTGTGAATGTATAATATTAATAACAAGACATCAACAAAATTTATATATATTAGAAAGAAATTAAAATATTTATATTACATCACTTAAAATCATAATATTATATTAAGTTCAATCAAATTATACTAAATTAAATTACATTAAATTATATTAATTACATTATATTGAAGTAAACAAATAAATAATCGAACACATGGTAAGAGAGGAAAGATGGCGCTCTACAAATGCACATATTATTATTATCACTATTATCATTATTGTTATTATTATTATTATATTATTATTATTATATTATATTATTATTATTATTATTATTATTATTATTATTATTATTATTATTATTATTATTATATTATTAGTATTATTATTATTATTATTATTATTATTATTATTATTATTATTATTATTATGATTATTATTATTATTATTATTATTATAGTATTATTATTATTATTATTATTATGATTATTATTATATTATTATATTATTATTATATTATATTATTATTATTATTATTATTATAGTATTATTATTATTATTATTATTATTATTATGATTATTATTATTATTATTATTATTATTATTATTATTATTATTATTATTATTATTATTATTATTATTATTATTATTATTATTATTATTATTATTATTATTATTAGTATTATTATTATTATTATTATTATTATTATTATTATTATTATTATTATTATTATTTTATTATTATTATTTTCTTATTATTATTATTATTATTATTATTATTATTATTATTATTATTATTATTATTATATTATTATTATATTGTTGGTGCTTTTTACACAACATCAATTGATTTGATATTAATAGCAGCTGTAACGTTTATTCAAGCACTAAAAGGCCGAGTCGATATCACCTTTGTCATCGAAACAAAGCGACAACGAGCAACAAGATACTAAAATAGATTATCGTCACATCCTCCTTTCAAAAAATAGTCCTTATATCGAGTAGGGACCAGTACATTTGTTGTACTTGAGTATTTATACTTAAGTCCTTTCACGATTGTGAACTTAGTACTTGTAGTTTAAATACATTTTTAATACTTATTAATAAGTACATTTTAAGTACTTTTAAATTTTTTTTAAAATAATTTTTTAAAATAAAAGTCCTAATCTATTGATTTCTAATCTTTGGCGTTTCCTTTACGAAGTTCATCCACAAAATCTCTAATAACGAGAAGTTTTGTTGC
Organism: Whitmania pigra; assembly: GCA_021613335.1. Lineage (NCBI taxonomy): Eukaryota > Metazoa > Annelida > Clitellata > Hirudinida > Haemopidae > Whitmania > Whitmania pigra. The sequence goes on from JAJTWR010000236.1 coordinate 637,676, forward strand.
TTGCGAATTTGTGAACCACAGAAGAACTGCATCGTTACGTATCGTCTGGTTGTAATGGCCAGATACACTAACCGCCCTGGATGCGGTCCCATGACATGAGACGCTAGAACCGGTCACAAACTTCCCAGGGAGGGTGAAACTCCCCCCTGTAAGACATAGTTTGGGTGTGCACCGGAACTTGTAAAATGATTTGAACTAGACCACTGGTCCTGGATGGGTGAAATCCCCTTCTGTAAGACGTACGTCAGGTGTGGTCAATGAACAATGGTCTCGAGGGATAAAATCCAAAAGATGACGCTTGCGTTGGGGGCGCCCAGACGCCTCATGATGACGATGACGAAACCTTTGTGCTCAGCCACTCTGTTTTTTTGTTGTTGGATCAAAGGCAGACTTCTCGTACATTTGCATTATCAAAACAGCCTTCTTTTTCCATTCTGAAATAGTGGTTTCTGGAATGCCATGAACTTTATTGCATGAACTTGCATGCATTTCGCCAACACTTGGCCGGATTAATTTATGAGTTAACCAAGTCTTAAAACTTGCTTTGGATAAGTTGACCTTGAGATTACTTAGAATCATTACTTAACCCAATTCTATGCTCTACCTTTCTAAATGTTTACCTGTATGATTCTCAGTCCAAAGACGAAGGAAGGCACCAGTTGCATATGGAAAAGGATGCCGTTCAAGCTGGTCACTCCTTGCTGATCGAGTTTCTGCTGCCAAAAAAGAAGTGCCGACAGAAGGGAAAGTATCTGCATATAAAAGATGGCAATTTCTTCGAAATGGTCTTTCACATAATTGAATCAATAAATATTTTACAAGTCTTTATCATATAAAAAAAAAACATAGGTTTGATAAATTAAATGATTTGTGTATCTAACTTTTACTGACCAAAAATTGAACCAATTTATTCCAAAAAACGGAGGGTTCTCTGAAGTCGTTAACAGCACATCGCCAAAGGACGGCATAAAACTGTCTGAACCACGTTGCCTTATAGCTGTATCAAAACAGAATTAAAATTCGTAATCTCTTCATAATAATTACAATAACTTACGACGATTCCCTTTCAATACTTTTCTGATCGGACTGATAAAATAGAATAACAAATTTTTTAATTAATGCAATTTAATAAATTTTTCACGAATTTACCAAATATTTGTCTTCAGCAGAGTTGATGGCTTGAATCCTATCGTGGATGTCCGATGAATGTTTGCTGAGCAAGAATTGGTCAGATATTTTCTGTAAATAAATTTTAAATCTTTTTTCTTTGTCGTCCTTCTTTGAGGTAGATTAAAATGCCACAAGTAACCGAAGCGTCTGGTACAAATGGTACAAAATGCCAGTGTACTTTTTGACATACATAATAAATATTCAATAACATCACAAATTATTGAAATATAATTTTGCCAAATCGCCTCAATTCTTCTTCTTGAAAGATCCTCTGATCCAGGTTCAACTGCGAGTACCTTCATGAAATGTTCAGCTGGATTGTAATTGGGAGGCATTGGGTAATGGCAGCTGAAAATATATGTTCAAGGAGTGATACAATGAATTATCATAGCTTCAGTCAAAAGTGTTTTGAATAATTTAATAAATAGTTAATAGATCGTGGACAACATAGCAATATTCATCGATAAACCTTTCAAAAAATTTAGATGCTTCCTTTGATGGACCCATGTAAGCAGATCTTCCCTCGCAAACAATTAGTAACCTGTGATTATTAATTATTAGTTTTGTCGTCATTTAGGATAATATTACTAATGCCATTGTATTATATTTTTTGTACATTAAAAACTTTGTTATTTTATTTTTTGAGCCAATAATGGGACTGGTTAAATAATGTCTTAATAGTATTATTTAGATAATTTCATCAATTGAATAAACTAAACAGTTTAAATAACTGACTTGTCGAACATTTCGAACATCTCCGACGTAGGCTGGTGAATTGTGCAGATAATGGATCTGCCACCTTCAGACATCTTCTTCAAAATAACCAGGACACTTTTCGCCATATAAGAGTCGAGACCAGACATTGGCTCATCCAGAAACATGAGTGGTGGGTTAGTTAAAAGCTAATTAATTAATTAATCAATTAATTTGTTCATTTACAATAGTCTTATGTTTATTAACCTCTAAAGCTAAAGCCATTCTCTTCATTTCTCCTCCTGAGATGCCTTTAATTTTTCCCGGGGATCCGACCATTACATCCGAGCACTTATGAAGCCCCATCTAAGTATTAAATAATATTTCTGAATTCATAATAACTAAAATAAACCTAAGTTAAGCATCAATCTGTTTTGGCTAAAAGTTAATTCGTTTAGAACAACATCACCTTTTGTAAGACTTCTTCAATTCTGGTTTTTCTCATTTCTTTGGTTGTATGTTTGTCCATTCGCAGTTGAGACTGTTCATGTAATTTAAAAAAATGGGTTATTGTCCTTAGTTTATAAGGTTATAGGGTACGAATGATTTATTTGATAGTCAGGACAGGTATTGACCAAATTTCGATTGGTTACTCGTAAACATTCACAACATTAATTATATTAATAACGTATTTATTTTTTTTACTTTTTAAGTTCACTTTATTGAATCAATTTATTTGTACTTTCAAAAAAACCTCTTAATAATAAACACTACGGATTTATCACGCTTGCAGTAGACCTTAACAAAATAATTCATGTTTGTTGCCCCACGTTTAGACGTGATATTTGCTATATCGATTACCTTATGGATACGATTCGGATGTGAACGAACAATAACAGTTAAACAACGTGGTGCAGATTACCGAAGACGCAACATGACAATGCAGGATGGGTTGAGAACGTTTCCAACCTTCTCAACTAACTTATACGCCATTTAATTTTATCTTGGCGTGTTTACTCAACCTAAATTTCTAGCCCAACACCTTTTGTATTCACTAGTTTAAAAATGAATTTCATATTTAAACCAAAACTTACGTGGAACCAAAGCTGTTCCTTGACAGTAATGGTGGGCATGAAAAGATTCTCCTGTTGAACATAGCAAGACACTCCTGGCATGGCCTTTTCAATTTTAACTCCGTTGATCCTTACCTCACCCTGAATTACAAGGCTGCCCTTATTTCTGAATGACAACACATTCAAAAGGGTTGTTTTTCCTGAGCCGCTGGGAAAATTGTGAAATATAGAAAAAAGCGTAATAATTAATAACAGTATTATTAATTAATATTAATTATAAATATAACTAGTTGCTCAAATATACCTCGAACCCATCACAGCCAACAGAGTTCCAGGCTCGATTATGCCACTAACTGGAAAATTAATTAATCATCACATTTATATCAAAAATGTAACTAGTAAGTTAATAATTTTAATTATTATTATTCAACATTTAGTTAGTTTGCCTATGTTAAAAGTTATCTAATTTTTAGACTTGAAACTGACCATTCTTTAGTTTGTGCTTGTATCTGGAATTGTCATCTTGCACAGATGAAGGAAATGGCGACTCTTTGTCCAGGCCTTCAAAGTTTCCGTCACTTTTTTTAAAGAGTGACGCCAGGGAACGCTAACAAAACAATATCAAGCAACTAAATAATTTAAAACTTGTCATTTCTTTATCACGTCAAATGCGGTGACAAGAACCAGACATTAGAACCCAAGGCACAATCCAAATTAATATTATTTTTATTAATAATATTATTTATGGTCCAGTCAACTAGCTAAATTCATTTTAATGCTGATGTGTCATTGCATTGTAAACAATAGATGGAATTTACGTTGTAAAGTATACTTGCCATTCCAGAATTCCCCGTCAGCGGAGAGAAAACATTGATGTTATCCCAAGTCAGAACGATTTTTTTCAAAGGAATTGAAACTTGAGATTTTACAGTTCCATAATTCAGACATTCGTCTAAAATCTGATGTGAGCTGCAGGAAAAATTTAAAAAAAAAACCGTAAAATCAATAAATTTTAATGCAACAATTTAATGTATTTATCATAAATTCTTTACATTTAATATCTATTTTAAATACTGAAATCAAAATTCAAATTGTATATCTATTTAGTATTTTAACTCCATAAAATAAACTACTCTTATTGTTTGTATAACAGATGGCAACCTAGTCATCATGACAGCTCAATCACCTGCATAAACCAGATGAACCCCATTTATACATCCTTAGAGAAATCAAGATTGCAATGTGTTAGACTATTTCAATTAAGTCTAACTCTTTGCTTATTTCAATATACTTTTTAAATGTATCTAACAGTTTTTTAAACTTGCTTAAGTTTTATTATTTTGATGTGAGTTTTTTATATAATTATTTCTATAAGCATGGTAAGTTAAATGCAGTAATTTAAATTTTAATGAAGTGAGTTAAATACATAAATGCAGTAGGTTATTTTTTCAGTAACACCATCTTCAATTAAATATTTCTTCGATGGGGATACCTCCTTCTGTACGCAAGATACAAACAATACTCGCTGCCAACAATTTTTTTCAAAGAATTTTATAAAAAATGTAACAAAAACTCGGAAAATACCAAAAAATCAATTGCTATCGGATCTGAGTTCAGCTCTTTATTTTTAACATTCTAAGAATTCAACTACCAAATAGATTTATATCATTTATAAATGATTAGGGAATGAAAAATTTTCAAACATTTTATATTTTAATCAATATTAGATATTAAAAAGTAAATGTAATTATTTTTCCTTTTCCGTTATATTATGCTCATGTTGTATTCAGTAGGATTTTTTTAATTTTTCCATTTTGTACGATCCTCTGCTTCTTATGAGAAGGCAGACAAAAGCAAACAATTTGAAGAAAACGATCAGTACTGCGATCATCATGAAATTGAAGCCGATGTTATCCTGAATAAAAATAAATTCGTTATTATTCAACTAATTTAAAAGAATTTATTTTCTTAAATGTTGTTTAATAACTTAAAAAAAATGAATTTTTTTAAATTAATATTGTTTTTATAACAATTTTTACTTTAATTTTTAAAAGCAGATAATTTCAGTTAACCTTTTGATAACCATTGAATTCAATAATATCGTCTCCAGTGCGAAAACATCTTTCACCTTTTCCTTCATTTGTCATGTTACTAATTTCTTCGCATTCTTTGATGAAGTGTATTAAGGATTATTTTAAAACCGGCATAATCAATTATTAGTCTATTATTGATAGTAATAAAAATAACTTATATTCATTACCAATGCTGCCAATGCGTGACCACTGGTTTACAATCATGATCTCGTTGCTGTACACTATCCACGATATGGCCTTCAGCCATTTGAAGTAAATCGGGACAGAACTGTTGCAAATCAGATTTGAAAAATAATGAAAACACCGTGACATTTACAATTACCCATTAATAATTTATTTTAGTATTTATGCAACATTTCGCAATAATTTAGAAAAAAACAATTTAGTCACCTCGGATGGATAAAGAATCCCCCGATCAATGTCATCATTGCGCTTATCAGCGATACAGTGGGACTTGAGATTTTAGGGTTCGTGATGGCCAAACCAACGGCCCCTCCTGGAAACGAGGTTCTAATTTTAAAACGAATTTGCAATTTTTATGAATTTAAAATTCTCACCAAAAGAATACGAAGCAAAGCAAATCATTAGCATGCATGCATAATTAATCGAGTAAGCTTCGGCACTCCTGTATAAACCTGAAAGTATATGCGAAATAAAAGGTGGAAAAATTGGAGAGATCATGTTTATAAAATTGACCTGGAGTAATTGATTAAAATTTTTTTAAATAAACACATAACAATGTATATATTGGGCATCTATTGCAATTAAAAACATTGTATTAATATTGCAATTAAGAACATTAATTTTAGTTAATTAGTTTTTATGGTAAATGCAATTTACCGATGGTCCAGTAAACAATGGTTGTAAAGCTAAGAGAATGCATAATGATCAGGGGTATCTGTTGGATGTGACGGTTAATATGAATATTTTATCTGTTCATGGTTTTCATATATACTTTCATCCATACTGCAGTTTAATTCCATTTTCAAGCTAATTTAATAACTAACACATTACTCAATTAAGAAAAGTAATCGTAATTAATTTTATTACATTTAATATAATTTTCTCAAAATTACCTCGACAACGGTTTTGCTAATAAAATAAACATTCACTCCGTACATGCCATCCAAATGTTCTTTGAAGACAAGCGGCAATTCTATTGGGTAAGACTGTATGAAAAATTTATTAACGGATTTCAAATTTAAAGCGAATGCAATTTAAAAGTTAACAAAAGTTATTTTTGCCATTAAGTTCAAATTATTACTAAGTTATTGTTTTAATGCATATAATATGAAAAGCAACCTCTTGAACTACAATCAAGGGCTGTGTCAAAATTTCCTTTATCAAAAAGTTAATATCACCATGTCATAAGTTTAAAAAATCGATTTATAATAGTCAATTGGTTTATTCAATGTATTATAATTCAAATAAATTTTAAATAAAAGTTCTATGCAGAATTGGAACGGGTAAGAGTGAACATGTATGAGAAACATATGTGCAATATTTAACCTGTAATACGCTGAGTGCAAAGACAAATGAAAGCTGTAGTTGCATGTAAAAAAGGACTCCATTCAAACTAGTCACTCCTCTTTGGTCGAGTTTCTGCTGCCAGAAAAGAAGTCCCAACAAGAAAGCAACCAGCTAAATGGATGATAAATGATTATCTATTTACATTGTGAAATATAAATCGTACCTGTAATAACATGAATACAAATTGTATTTATTTACACTATAGCTATTAATTGCAGTTTTTCTACTACAATTTTTAATTTCTCCTGGCTGGTTTAGCTAAATAAAAAAAATAGTTGATAAATGTTACACTTAAGCCCTTTTTTCCAATGCAAACAGAACATAGCTAATGTTTAAAATTTTAAGTCCTAATAGCGTAATTTGAGCTTATTAGTATAAAATTGTTAAAATAAAGTGCTACAATATTTAATTTACATACGGTCAATTGAAAGAATTTAATCCAAAAAACTGAGGGTTCTCTTAAAGTGTCAGTAGTACATCTCCACAGAACAGCGTAAAACTGTCTCAGCCATGTAGCTTTGTATCTGTTGAAAGAACTTACAAAAATTTTAGAATCTTTTTAACAGTTGCGTAAATATTATTTCTATTTTAATCAAACTTACGACGATCCATTTCCAGCTTTCTTTTGATTTAACTAAAGTTAAAATCACATGTTAACTAAAAATTAATGACATGTTTAGAGTTTACGAGTTCACCAGAATCTTGTCTTCGATGGAATGGATGGCATCAATCTTATCCTGGATGTCCAGGGCATGCTTTGTGAGCTGGAACTGATCGCATATTTTCTGAAAATCGGATAACTTATTTATTATTAAATTTATTTTGCTATTCTGATCCACCATTATATGTTATAGACAAAACCTAGTCAAAACTAAAATTATCTTCAATTTTACTTCACCACCTGATTTTTTTTTCTTGAAAGATCTTCTGATCCAGGTTCAACTGCGAGTACCTTCATGAAATGTTCAGCTGGGTTGTAATTCGGTGGCATTGGGTAATTGCAACTGTAAATGTTTGGGAAAATATGTATTTTATTCGAAATTATTTAAAGAAATTAGAAATTCAGTAGAGTTTTAAAAGTCAACATTATCTTTTAAAAAAAATTTAATTTCAAATATTTTTTTTAATGAGGAAAGATGTTTAATTTTTAATGTGTTTGTGAATTTGTTCAAAGAAATTATCTTGTCTGAGCTTATCAATCCTGAAACCTTTTAAAGAATTCTGATGCTTCATCTGCAGCTCCCATATAGGCAACTCTTCCTTCGCATAAAATTAGTAATCTGTAACAATTGCAACAATTCTGAGAAATATATTGTAAGTAAATTATAATGCGAAATTTAAAATTTTCAGTTAATAATTACAATAACCAATAAAAAAATCGAATGTTTCTTAATTTATTAACCAGTTAACTAACTTGTCGAACATTTCAAACATCTCCGACGAAGGCTGGTGAATTGTGCAAACAATGGATCTGCCGCTTTTCGACATCTTCTTCAAAATAACCAGGACACTCTTTGCCATATAAGAGTCGAGACCAGACATTGGCTCATCCAGAAACAAGAGTGGCGGGTTAGTTAAAAGCTAATCAATTAATAAATCTAATTAATTGGTTTTAATGGAAAACTTAAATATCCCCAAGTTATTTGGTTTAATTTTATGTTCAACAACCTCGAAAGCTAAAGCCAATCTCTTCATTTCTCCTCCTGAGATGCCTTTAATTTTTCCCGGAGATCCGACCATTACATTCGAGCATTTGTGGAGTCCCATCTGAATAAAAATTATTTACATTTGGAGTTCAAATTAACTGGTGAAACTTATGTTTTGTTAAAACAGAATAATTCTAATCATCATCATCATCATCATCATCATCATCATCATCATCATCATCATCATCATCATCATCATCATCATCATCATCAATCATCATCATCATCATCATCATCATCATCATCATCATCATCATCATCATCATCATCATCATCATCATCATCATCATCATCATCATCATCATCATTCATCATCATCATCATCATCATCATCATCATCATCATCATCATCATCATCATCATCATCATCATCATCATCATCATCATCATCATCACCTCAAGCAAGACCTCCTCAATTTTGTTTTCTCTCATTTCTTTCGTAGCGTCTCTGTCCATTCTTAGTTGAGACTTCATAAATTATAAATGACTCGTCAATTGTAGAAATTTAAGTTTATTTTTTATTTAATTAATAGCTCTGTGAGCACCGATGATCAATGATATATTGTCTTTCGAATGAATTTGAATTGTCTAAGCGAAACCATTCAACTCTAAACAAAATTTAATTTATTGTTTCACATTATTATACTTTTAATTAACACAATATTGTAAATAAAATAAAAATAATTTGCAGGATATTTGCAACTTCTTACAATAGCGCTTCTTAACTTTGTTAAATAAAATTATGAATCGAAATTGCACGAGTGAGATTATAAATTAATAAATATTAAATACATTAATGAATTAAATTAATAATAAGATATAAATAAAAGTAAATGTTTATTAGTGTAACTAGGCGCAGTAAACAAACATCATCTGTTACATTGTAATAACCTAAAAAAATTTGAGGCTGCACCACCATTATTTAGACCTACCCGAAAAACACCATCTGTCGTCAAAATTGGTCACCGATGTCAACAAACCCTCTTCAAGTTTGTCAACTTCATCATTTTCTCGAAATTAAAATAATTTGATGAAGTTTTTTTCAAATTTTGAATTTTTAGTCGCACATTTTGCCGCAAAAATGTAGAAAAAGTAAATCTTGCTATTTAGATGCTATCGTATTAACTTTTAGCCACAAGATTACATTCCACATTTATGGCAATACTCACATGGAACCATAGCTGTTCCCTGACAGTGATGGTTGCTGGGAACAGATTTTCCTGTTGAACGTAGCAAGACACTCCCGGCATGGCCTTATCAATCGTAACCCCGTTGATCCTTACCTCACCTCGTATGACAAGGTTGCCCTTATTTCTGAACGTCAACACATTCAAAAGGGTTGTTTTTCCTGAGCCGCTGTAAAAATTGTTTTGATTTAATTGTAATATGTTAATGATATTTATTTGTTTGTAAATATTTTGTATTCAATATTAGAATTATTTAGCATTAATATTATATTTATACATTCTATTAAAAGTTATTTAGAAAATAATACTACCTCGAACCCATCACAGCTAATAGTGTTCCAGGCTCTACTAGGCCACTGACTGAAATACATTTAAACAAATAATTTAAGCAATTATTATCCTTGACTAATTGAAGTATTAATAATTATCTGGTACAATTAACAAATGATTCATTCATAAAAACTATTGGCACCAAAGTATCCGCATTCAACTCTCTTTTCTTTGTAAAGTAAAAGATTATTTCAGAGAATTAACTAAAGACGACCATTTTTTATGATGTGCTTGTGGTCTGAAAAGTCATCATCCGGAGGAAAGGACACTTGTTTCTCAGCATCTCCATTGATCTTCTTCTTCATCTGTAAAAGCGACTTCAGCCTCGACTGAGGAATCTGAATAAGACTTCAGCTTTTGAAATTTTATTTTTCAGTAACGCTACCTAATTATTGTTGTTGTTGTTGTTATTATTATTATTATTATTATTATTATTATTGTTATTATTATTATTATTATTGTTATTGTTATTATTATTATTATTATTATTATTATTATTATTATTATAATTATTATTATTATTTTATTATTATTATTATTATTATTTATTATTATTATTATTATTATTATATTATTATTATTATTTATTATTATTATTATTATTATTATTGTTATTATTATTATATTATTATTATATTATTATTATTATTATTTATTATTATTATTATTATTATATTATTATTATTATTATTATCTTATTATTATTATTATTATATTATTATTATTATTAAGCTATTACAAGGCTAGCCGTATTACAAATTTTACCTGGAGTAATTATATTATAAAATATACAAAATAATATAAATAAATACAAGTAATGTATAATAAATTTAATAACAGAAGATGCCCGGTAGCACGAATTTTGAGTGAGTATGTGTGTATGTGTATGTGTGTACGTATTTTATTAACGACCATTTCGTGACTAGATGTACATGTAGGAATTTATTTAAAGCCACGTAATTATAATTTAAATTATGATACGAAATGAAACAGTAAAGCATATTTGCCTTTAAGGATTTCTTTGTTGGAGGTGAGTACACATTGATTTGATCCCAAGTCAGGACAATCTTTTTCACTTCATTCGATTGTTCAGCCTTTAAGGTTCCGTAATTTGGAGAACATTCCATCGTATTAAGCGAACTGTTAGTTGTATAAATTTGTCAGTTATAAAATTAAAAAATTAAAAAGAAACGATCTTATTTATTAAGTTCACTTTTAATCTTAAAAGATGACATTAAACTGTAATTGTTAATTCATTAATTTCTAAATAATTAGTATTAAAGTTGAATCCACGAAGTTCAAGAAAAAACGTATAACCTAGTCACCGTCATGTTGCAAATTCGATTGAATAAGGCAAATACATTTTGACTCCTTTCATGCATGTACAAATTTTATCGATCGTTTGACTTTTGAAATTATTATTTGAGTCTTATTATCATTCACTCTTTGCATTTCTTATTTTATTTTTTCTGTTATTATTATTCACTTAACTCTTACATTTGCTGTGTACATTCATACGATGTACGTTCAGAGGTTTTCAACTTACGAATGTTCCACAAATTGTGTTTTTAGTGTTCGCCCGCATAAGCACGTCAATCATTTAGGAGGATAGGTAGAGCTTCGCGTGCAGACAATAATTTAACAACTTTCAAAAAATTTACAATTTTTTAACAAATTTTGTCTGGACTCACAAAATTTGAGATTTAAATAAAGATCACGTCGATCAGAAAGCGAAAGCGTATGTATCCTACGAATACAGACCTGCATACTATGAACTGCATGTTATAAATTACAAACTATGAACAATATTTAAAAACAGAGAAGGGTTGATTAGCTTAGAAATCTACAATTGGAACTACTAATTAGTATTACTTTGTAAGTAGGCATATTCTACTGCATTCAAAAATTAATTTTCACGATTTAATTATAAATTAAGGCTAATTTTATATTTTCACAATTTGCAGCACGTAATAATATTTTTAAGTTCCCTAAGCGACTATAACACTTCGATGAAGATATAGAAATTATAAATCTATTTCACTTGAAATTAGATATTTTAAACACGTTTATAAAATTTGTCGATAAGATAATGCATGTTTTTCTCATAACTCCTTTATTGAATCAAATGCTTGAAAGAGTCAAATATTAAATATAATCTAAACGTGATCAAGATTAGTAAGAAGTCTTCAAAATTTGTTACAAACATATCACGTTAACGTTCATAATTCCAGTCTCTAAGAGATCTCGCCCTTAACAAATAACGAGAATTAACCATTACTCAGTAATTCATTCTCATACGAAACCATCATTTCTTCTCCAATTCCATCAGGAATTGGCAACAGGATTCCTGCACAACGGACAAGTGAAGTGTTCTTCCAGCCAGCCTCTCAGACAGTCCTCGTGGAACATGTGGAAACAGTGGAGTTGACGTACCTTTTCTCCCACCTCGTTGTTCGACATGCAGATTACACATTCCAATCCCCTGTCAACGTGAGACTGATCGATTACAATCAACTGTGACTCTTCAACCTTACCAAATGTACTTTCAGCTGGATGTAACTGGCTTAGTTCGTTTAAAAACTCCAATATAATCTCAGAAGTGTCACTAGGTTCTTCATGATCATCAAATTCCCCAAAGTCTGGGATTTGAATTGGGTTTTGGCTAATTAAGAGAAGGTCTAAATATTCTCCTCGGCATGAACTGCATTCGATAGCTGGTGAACCTACTGTCGCAAACGTTTCACAACAATCTCCACAAAAATTTAGAAAATTCATGAATTTTGAAAAAATTTCTTAACATAATTTTGACAAAAATCGTTGGGTGATAATAAGCTGTGCTTTGGGAAAAATGGACAAGTGTATGACTTAAAAGACTGTAAAAATGATTAAATAAATTTAATGAAAACATTTTTAATAAATAAATAATCTGCTTGATGAATAATCATCTCGTCTCTTTACAAATTTGTATTTTAATTAAATATTTAGTTCAACCATGTTGGATTTAAATTGTTGGCTACCGAGGATTGTCTAATCGTTTAGCTAACCGAAACAATTAACATATTCGTGAAAATAAAATATTATTTTTAAACATTATCTCTGAAGCATCAACTTTTTAAAATCATCAGATTTGAAATGGTATTTAGAAGCGAATGAAGCAAAAACTTGTATAAAATGATAGGTGACTAGTTAGTGTCTCTGATATGATAAATAAACTATATATAACCATCTCAAATTGCTAGTTCCTAGCTGGTTACTAAATATTTAAAAAATAAATTGAAAATTTAAAATGTTCTTTCAACGAGTTCTGGATTTTTTGCTCAATTTGTAAGACTTTCTTGCTCTGATGAGGAAGCATACCAGTGCCAGAAGTCTGAACAGTATGGCCAAAATGAGAAGCATAATGAAATCAGTAACCAGGTTGTTCTGCAATAAACGTGTAAAATTATAATTTATAAAAAAAATGAAAAAGGTTACCTGAATATTAAGATTAATGAAAATTTACGAGTTTTACGGATTTGTTAACGTGAAATCACATTTTACAAAGACAACCTCATTGTAATTGAAGGATTCGATGACTTCTTTACCGCTGGAAAAACATTTCACATCCTTTTCACTGCATTCTTTAAAATTAAATTCAGACCAAATCAATCAATTTAATGTTGCAAATTCTTTTATTAATGTCCTTCAACGCATATTATTTTCATGATGCCGTGCAATTTGAGAACGTTATATGTATAAGATATCTGAATATTAAAAACGCATCTATTTTTAGAAAATCTACTTATCATATTTAGGAATAAAAATCACAACTTAAATATTCTTTATGAATATACATTTACTTCAACTCCATAATTGTTCATTTGCCAGTGATGCTTATGCATTAAAAATATATAGTTGATTGCATCGAGGTTATCGTGTTTGTAAATGTCACGAACCAATTTTGTCGATTTGAGACCACTGGTTAACGATGAGGATTTCGTTGGAGTATGTGAACCAGGAAACGTACTTCAGCCAAAGGAAGTAAACCGGTATCGTCCTTTGAACAATTTCAAAAATTATTTACGGTAGTTATTTTAAAATTTATAATAGCCATGTGATTTAATAACTAAGATGTTTAATCATTGTATTCAAGATTGATTAAAAAATCCTACTCCGTGTTTACAAAATATCCGCCAATCATGATGAAGGGTGCCAAAAATAATGGACCAATGGCAAGAGCCGTTTTGGTGTTGTTCAAAGCTGTAGAAAGCAGATAGCCTGCAGATGGATATTTACAAATTTAAACAGCAAAGTATTTAGATTTTCAATGAGTTAATTTTTATTTGAAAAATTTTGGTATTTTCATGTATTATACTAAAAAATGGTTCGATTAATGCAGAAACAAAGTAACCCACCAAAAGACACGGAAACATTGCAAACCATAAAGTTGCAGGCAAAACAGGTGAAAAAAGCAGCTACTGTGTTGTAAAATCCTGTTTTGAACGACAAATGAGTTCAAAGTTCACCTTTCACGAACATTTTTTGTGTCTTTGCGGAATTGAAATTAATAAATTGTATAAATTCAACAAGCTTTTTTAATTAAAGCTACAATGGTACTCAATCGAATCCATTAATTTGAACTCGCCTACTGTCCAATACATGACCATTGTAAAAATGAGGGGAAGAATTGCAAACTGTGGCATCTGAAATGATTCAACATTAACTAGTGTCTGGTTTTTTATAAAATTAAAAAAATAACTAAAAGTTAAATTCATAAGCAATTTGTCAGATGGTTATTAATAAATAATGAACATAAAATAAAATAAATTTATAAACAAATTCTTTTTAATAATTTCCTCCAACTTCGACAATTGTCTTGCAGATGAAGTACACGTCGGCTCTGTACATGCCGTCGTGATGTTCTTTGAGGAAGAGTGGAAATTCAGGTGGAAACACCTTCGTTGAAAAATTATGAAATAATAATTAACAATAATTATTAATTAATAAATATTAGTAATTATTATATTTGCAACTTATAGCAGAGTATTATTTAATTTATTTATGATGATGATGATTAATATTGTTATTATTATTACTACTATTACTTTAGGTTTTTTTGATCACTATCCTAAACTTTATGAGAAGGCTGGCTATAGTGTGGACTTTAATAAATATTGCTAAATATTAATAATAATCTTGTCGCGATCCCAGTTTATTAGCCAAACCATCGCTTCTCAATTTTTCATTACAACTTTAATCGTTACGATTACAATTCTTTACAAAAAGTGTCTACAATTTTTCTTTACGGTTGTAATAATTACAATTATAATTCTTTTTCAAATCTTCTAAACAGACCATGACGACATTGAAAATGAAGCCAACGGTCATCTGCAATTCCATAAGAAAAAGAGCTCCGTTGATGTTCGTAACTCCTAATTGGTTCAACTCTTGTCGCATGTACACGAGGCTGAATATCAAGGATATGACCTGTACAGTTGTTGTTATTATTGTTATTATTATTATTATTATTATTACTATTATTATTATTATTATTATTTTATTATTATTATTATTATTATTTTTATATTATTATTATTGTTATTATTGTTGTTATTATTATTATTATTATTTTATTTATTATTATTATTAATATTATTATGTTTTATAATACTTATAATATTATAATTTTAGTTTTTCCAAAAATGATAACAGAGTTTGTCTTACAAAATATTTACTAGGGAAAACAATACTTCAAATACAATAAGCCCGTTTTCAATATTATGCAATGCATATTATGTTAATATTATGTTATAATTGTAAAATTTCTCAGCAATGCATATTGTGTTAATATTATGTTATAATTGTTCAATTTCTAAGCTGTTATTTGGATCAGACGTGTCCAGAAGACACTGGGTTCCCTCAGGTTGTTGATGAAACACCTCCACAGAACCACATAAAACTGTTTACACCATGAGGCTTTGTATCTGATTTGTAGGTTTTAATAAAATATTTCTTTTAGTAAATTATTTAGTGTTTATTTAATCTTAACAAATTTCTTAGCAAATTTTATAAATTAATATCACCTTATTATTAATAAAGTTTTAGCATTAGCATTTGATTGGTTGGAAAATGTTCGGTAACTTACGGTGATTGACCAGCAAATGATTCCTCGTCGAACTGTCAAAATGAATTGCATGCGCTCATTCATCCATTCATGCATCAGTTCATTCATCCATTCATGCGTCAGTTGCGCAGCCAGTCAGTCATCATTTATAAGTTTCAGTTAACTAATTCATCGATTCATGCATCAGTTATAAGTTTCAGTTAACATCATTTAACTAATTCAATGATTCATGCGTCTCTCACCACTAGTCCCTCCTCATGGAAATTGATTTCCTCAATCTTCTCTCTGAGTTGCTTGGCATGCTTGGTCATCAGAAAGCAGTCACAGATTTTCTAGAATTTAGTGATGATGATTAATGTTAGCATTTGTTAGTATTAATTTTACTAAATAAGAAAAAAACATTGCTAAAATGTTATGATAAGGCTAAAAGAGTAAAAAATGTAAATTAAACATAGCTTATAAGTTAAATTAATTCTTGTAAAAATGTTTTTAACTCGATGCAAGACATCAATCGCATTGATGGCCAGTTTAATATTCATGTATGCAATGCATATTATGCATTCTTTAATTTATCGACCAATCTCACTTCAGCCTTTTCTTTTGACTCCTCCTCCTTTCCGGGCTCGATGGCCAGTACCCTGACGAAATAGTCCGCTGGGTTGTAATTGAGAGGCGTGGGATAACCACAACTGGTTTGAAAGTTGAGCAAAATAAATGCATTAATTCATAATTTAGAATAAACAAAATGTTTTATTAATTTACTATACAATACATTCCCATTTGTAAATAAGTATTTATAATGTAAATAATGACAATAGGGCTAAGTAAACATTAATTGTATTTTATTGCAGTTTTTACCTTTGGAAAAATTCTGACGCTTTATTGGCGGGGCCGATGTAAGCAACCCTTCCTTCGCTGAGCAGCATCAACCTATGACAGTTGATCCTTATCATCACGTGATCATTACTAACACTATATTGAAGACGATGAATGTGTTGATCATTACTAGTGTCCAATATAACAATATTGTGATGTGAACCATAAATAAATTCAAATGTATTCATTCATTCATTCATCAATCCATCCATCCTTTCTTCCATCATCATCATCATCATCATCATCTCCCGCCACTCACTGATCAAAGAGTTCGAAGAGTTCAGACGATGGCTGGTGAATGGTGCAAATGATTGAGCGACCTTTCCTGGCCATGCTCTTCAATGTCGTGAGAACATTTTGGGCCATGTACGAATCGAGGCCAGATGTGGGCTCGTCCAGAAACATCAGTGGAGGATTGGTTAGCAGCTGGTGTCAATTATCATCCATCGTAATATAAAATTCAAATTTTGGAACGCTTAATTGGTCAATTTAAATTCAAATCTGGCCAATCAGAATGAGTTCTTACCTCCGCGGCGAAAACCAATCTCTTCTTTTCCCCACCTGAGATGCTTTTCTTTTTACCAGTTTCGCCGATTAAACTGTCGGCGCATTTCTGTAGACCCATCTATGGAATCGTGTGTGACGTAATTATGTTTTTAGCTCATAATATTATAATTTATTATTGTTGTTGTTATTATTTAAATATTAACTTCTTGCAAAACTTCCTCTACTCTGTCTTCTCGTATTTCTTTCGGAATCTCTTTGTCCATTCTCAGTTGAGACTAAAAGTACATTTAATAATAAATTTAATTATTATTTTTAAAAAAATCAGGTTATTATCATTAACAAACCCCTTTTTGTTTGAGAATTATTATTACTGATTCTTAATTATAATAATAACACTGGACAACGACAAGGCGATCTTAATAATATTAATGATAATAATAAGAATAAAAAGAAGAAAAACGACAATGTCTAATTACAATAATATAATTAATAACATTATTTTATTTTGAAAAATAGCCTCACACCTGAAACCATAGGTGTTCCCTGACTGTTATAGTTGGGAAAAGTAGATCTTCCTGTTGAACATAAGCGGACACACTGGGCATGGCACTCCCTATTTTGCCCCCATTGACCCTGACCTCACCTTCAACCATAAGGTCACCCCTGTTTCTGTAGGTCAGCACGTTCAGAAGGGTCGTTTTGCCTGATCCACTATTATTTAGATTTAATGGTTAATATTATTACCAACTATCTATTGCCTGAATACGGCGGTAATGGCAACAGTCGTAATGTGTCGTGTTCGAAACCCAGCCTGCACTGCCGCTATCGCCCTTGGGAAAGAGCGCTACATAAATGGTTACAAGAAGCGCCTCTGACGCTATGAATATAGATGAAGTTATAATCAGTAAAGCAGTAGTAAAGTCGTAATTACTGTTATTGTAAAAAATAATAAGTGTTACCTTGCTCCCAAAATAGCTAACAGAGTACCTGGCTGCACGATACCGCTGACTAAAAAGAGAATTTAAAGATAATTAAATAGATAAAGAATAATAATAGATAAAAAAAAGAGAGTTTAAAGATAAATAAATAAAAGTAAAGAAATACTTTCAAGAATGTTGTGACATAAGTTCACCTCATGTTTTTATTGTAGTTTAACAAAATGTACAAAATCATATTTTTTGTCAAACAGATTATAAACATGACACCGACTAGCTAAACTCACTATGGGAGATGAGTTGAATATGTCTAAAATATTGTTATTTTTTTAAACTTGGCCAATATTAATTATATAATATCTTTTCTTGAGTTACGTAACAAATTACGAAACGACAGTTACGAGCTGATTAATGATTAAAAACATAATTACATTTAAACGGACATGCAGACCTAATAAAACATCAATAATAAAATAATTGTAAAAAATACAAAAACCAGCACCAACCATTATGAAGTATTTGCTTGTACTGTGGCTCCTCAGTTGGTATGAGTGTCTGCGATTCCACATCAAATCTGGCGCCATTCTTCGATGACTTTCTCTTTCCGAATGTATTTTTTTGCTTTTTGCGAAAAAAATAATAAAATAATAATTAGATATTGTCGAGTATTATCAGCCCCTAATAATATACCGAATTATATCCGTAAGACAAACGTCATTCCAAGTACATAAGAAATAGATCGCAAACTATTGTAAATTGTAATAATGCACTATTCATAAATTATAGTAAATTTCAATAAAATATTATTCATAAATTATAGTAATTTATACTAATACGTTATTCATAACAATAACAACCCATTATCCATACATTCATCCATCCATCCATCCATAATTATTCATAAACCACCAGGTGTGGTACATGCTCACCTTGTTAGGGACACTGACACTGATCTGATCCCAGGTGAGGGTAATCCGTTCCAAAACTTCTGAAAAGCTCATACGTCGTAGTTCTGTCAGTCTCTGGTACAAAGGAGAATACACAGTTCCATAAGTGGTTGAACTTCTTAATGACTTTCCTCTGATACTGGAAAACATTGTTGCATGGTTTGGAAGATTCGAATTTTCCATGTGTTCCACGAAATTAGTTTAACGAAATTAGTGAGGTAAAATAGTAAAATATTAAGAACAGTCTTTTAGCGATGTCAATGTTTGCTTTACAGTTTACACCAGTTAAGTAACATGTGAGCAATTTACTTCAACAAATTTATTCAACTAAGTTCAAGAAATCTCTATGAGTTAAAAAATTCTTTTTGCATTTTTTTAATATCATGAATGCAATTTAATGGCGTTTCAATTAATTTTTACAGTTTCTAAAAATTCATCAAACCTTTCAAGTGCTATTGCTTCGCTAGAACCTGAACGACCAAAGACAGACCTTGGATTATCCTTCAGTTTGCCGAGCAGAGCCGGGCGGAGAAAGTATTGCTTTCCTGTTCGATCATCCTTTGGAAGAAGTGGCTGCCTGGAATCTCCGAAGCTGAGGCAAGGATCGCTGCCAAATTCATCAGGCAATTCGTTTCTAAGTGGAAAACTTTGTTTAGGACCGGAATAAAAAGGATGCTTTTTAGGTTCTTCCTGCAGCCTTCCGATTTCATCCGGTTCAGTTGCAACAATTTGTTCTCTGATTTCTGGTTCCAAGTCTCGATTTTTGCCTTTTTCCTGACGTGGCAAATGGGACTCTTTGCATATGTAATTATTCTCTAATTTAAAAAAAAAAGTGATATGTCACCTCAAGTTCTGACAATTCCTTCTCTGAGATCTTTTCTGTGGCCCTGAATTTCCTTATTTCCGTTTCTCGGCGTTCAAGAGAAAGTTGCTTATCGGCTTTCTTGGAAAAGCCATGCTTAGTGATATCCATCTTAAATCCAGTTGAGAAGCTCAAATTCTAAGCACCAATTCGTTCTTACGAGATGCTAACGAAGTCGTGACATCATTTGCTGATATAAAAAGGATAGACGGCCCTGAAGGAGATAGTAACTTGACTTTGTACTTGAGATATTTTTGAAATTAACCAGTGCCGCATGATGTTACTGATCGAAAATATTCCTGTGAACGTCTGAGATTGCGCATGAAATGTAAATTTATCATTCGCTTTGACGATGCGATCTACTGAACATAAGTTCCAAGACGTTATAATTTGCGCATGAACTTACAATGTCTTACAAACTATATAATAATAATTCTATTGTATTGCTAATAAAATTATAATTATGAATGGCAGCCCCCACTAGAGAGGGATCAGTATTATTTTTCATCAAAAGCTAAACATGTACTCCTACCCCGAGATTCCTGATTCCACCAAAATTTCTGAATCAAACACAGACTTTTTAAAAAATATAGCCAGAACCGTTCGCTTTTGATCCAAAAATCATTTAGTAAACCATCGAAATCGTCGCACAGCTTTGATCAAGAAATCGGTGATCAACACAAATCAACAAATCAACTGATCAGACGCGTACGCCTCCGTCCCACGAATCAATCAAGTTCCCTGCTTCTAGACGGACAAAGTCCACACTGAGACTGTGGAGTGATTGCTCAACGAAATAAAAAATGGTAGTCTGCGTTCGAGACACGGAAAACATCTAAAACTACTGTTATTATTGCAATTCACGGTTTCCACACGAGAAGAACCCTCAGCAATGAAACAGTTTGTGATTGGATGGTTCACTCAAAGTTCACTCAAAGTTAAGCAAACCGGTCGCTGTCAACGTGTCGTTTTGAAGCAAAAGTGAAAACAAGGAAGGTAAAAAATATTTCAACAACAATAACAACAACAACAACAATATTAGCAACAAAGGTTTGTAACTACTTCGTTAGCTATAATACAATAAGCAGGGATAATACCGTACAACGCAAGAGGAAAAATGGAAACAGAAGAAAACAAAACAATACAATACAATAAAAACAAGGAACGTAGCCATATTCAAGGAGATTGCATCACAGAAAGCTGAAAGAGTTGCAGATTATCTGGGAAGTTTGGAAGAAACAAGTGCATTTAATAAATAAATAAAAAGCGAAAACCACAAAAACAATAAAAAAACTAAAAAACAAAAATACTCCAGAATTAGGAAAACAAAACCGAAAGAAAAATGAAAAACTCTGACAAATAACGAAGCAATACTTCATCATTTGTCAGTCAACTTTTGCAAACGAACAAATGTCACGATAGCATGACATCTTCATCCATGAAACGTTTAAGTTGACGGGTCGAGTTAATCTACTAAAAATGGGTCGAACCGAACCAACTGATCAACATCATTCCAATAAAACAGGTCACGATGATGATAATGATGATTGCAACAGCAATTATGTAATTCTTCTAGTTAAGACTTCTTAACCCTTCCCCAGTTATTCTTCAGAGTCAGCAATCATCCTCCAAAAGAAGGTCACGACTCACAAAACTGCATCTCGTCACACGTCATGGCATCATTAATTAATTAAATAATGCCCAACTAAAAGTGTTACGACATGCAGACTCAACCATTCCGAATCCAAATTGATGACTAATCGATGTTAGTGACGAACAATCAAGTGTTAGCAACAAAACACTTTCACAGAATATTTTCCACCAACTCTTTTCAATACGGCTAAGTGCTCGGATAAAACCGGAGTTTTTTTTACAATGGAACGTATGCATAACAACAACGGTGATAATCATAATAATAATAATAACAATAACACAATTGAACAGAAAAGGTTAAGTAATAATGAATTAAGATTAATAATAAATTAACTAATAAACAAAATAATCAAACTCAAATCACTAACTTCAAAGTCAGAGTCTCTACAAAGAAGCACATAATACATCATGCCAACACCTCGACAGTCAAATGTACATCTACAGGTGAAAGAATAGAATACATAGCTGAACAGACAAAATGCTCAATTAACAAAATCATCATCATCATCATCATCAAAAGCAAAATAATTAATGATTTTAGGACGAGCAATATTGTCAAAAATACTCTCAGAAATGCCGACATTTGCAAATAATAATAATAATAATTGTTTCAATAAAAAGCAAAAAAAGGAAACCTCAATAAATCAAGATGTAAAATCAAGTAATCAGGTACTTCAAGCTAATCAAGGTAATGTTCTGGTCGAATTCATTCAAGCATCTTTCATCTCCTTCAGGTGCTCTTGATCCAATTCACAGTCCGTGACGACTAACTTTCGGTGCATGCCAAAATTTCCGTGGAATCAAATACTTAATTAGAAAATGTTACTACAAGAATATCAACATCATCACCATCATTATCATCAAATAGCTATATCAAGTGTGATTGTTGTGGTACAATAGATGATAAGTTAGCACAAGACATTGCAATTATTGCACCCAAGGGTCAAACAAACGACCAATGGTCGCTAAGTGGGTCACAAACTGACCTCAAAAGATAGAACTCAGGAACAAAATGATCACCACAAAAACCACCAGTTTAGAGACATTGAATGATGTTGGTCACTTAAATTATGATGATAAGCTCAGGCCTCAGAAGATGAACATCAACAATGAGCTTATCATGAACACGAAGACCTACATGGCTAGCTATCATCGGATTGAAACGATGCATGAATCAATCGAGCCATGGATATTCACACTTTGATGAATAGAGTAACTAAGCTATCAAGTGATCAGCCAATCAGAACAAACTCAACACGGAAAACCTGAATAATTTCAAAGTGGTCTGGTGGATGGTTAACAGGAGGGATTAAATTAACCATAATGGTGGCAAGGAAGGTGATGATCATGAAGATGGTGACAATCTACTTAAAGATGATGATGAACATGAAGGTAGAGCTGGAAAGATCCAAGCAACTGTTACAGGTAACTGTAATCGCAAGAATATAAAAACCAATTTGAACATGCACGAAAGAAATCTTAAAATATCGAGAAACACTGACGATGATGTTGATGTTGGTAAACACTGGTGATGGTGGTGATGGTGTCATCATGACAGTTCAAACTGACAACATGACCATGCCATGGCAATGACACGAGCAGTCAAGTTGCACTCTTCAACAAGGGGAAAAAACAACAATGCTTGCAAATAATAACAAAAATAACAATAACGTTGCCAATGATAACAACAGTAATAATATTAATATTAATAATAATAATAATAATAATAATACACCCTCAACAGTCAACTTCAACTCCCGGTTGTTCCATGCTTCGATGACTTTCCGACTTCACCCGCTCACTCGTCGAGGGTCTGCGTCAGGACGAGGGTGGCGTCGTCGTCCGTCGTCGTGACAACGTCGCTGGCGGACCTGGCTGCCGTCAACATGAGGGACGGATTGGATTTGCGTACCTCCATAGCCTCCATGTGGGTCTGAAAGCAATTAAGTTGTTGTTATTGTTGTTGTTATTGATGGAAATCATACCAACCATAATTATAGTTCTTTTCATGTCACAGTAAGATGATAATAATAATAAACACTTCAATATTCAAATTTATGTTAAAAGTAATACCACTTCACTAACTTGTTAATAATAACATTAATCATATCCCTCGTAATTAAATAATAATTGAGACGGAAGTAGCAAGGACAGGACTGAGGAGTTATTTTTGACAAGGTCAAGCACCAAAAAATAAGCATGTTGGAAGATCAGCTGCTTGGAGTAAGAAGGAAGCATTTTTAATCTGAGATCATCTTAGTTTCGAGACTCGGATTCAATCCAAAGGCACCTAACAAGCCCATGTCATGTGGTATGATCAACATCTGTTGCTAATAAATGAAAGCTTGAAATGAATTGAAAACTAGTGCCTCTTCATTTAGGATAAATAATGATTAAGGACAGAAAACAAACATAATTTATTATTATTAATTAAATTAATAATAAATCAATTAAAAGAATTAAAAATTAGTGTTTAAATTAAGACGCATTATTACTAAATGTCATTAACGTGATAATTAGCATACCCTCGATATGATATCTCCGTTGGTCCTTCTTATCCGATACAAATGCCTGTACTTCTCGCTGGGTTCCATCAGTACAGGGACACTTGCCTGCCTCTTCGATCCACAAGAACCACACTGGACTACTGGAAAATTATTGACCGATTATAAAATTATTATTATATAACTAACTATTATTAATTAAATGTCACATTATTATTTTGTTTCTGAATTATTCACTAAAACTAATTGCAATGCCAAGCAATTACTAACAACGCAAATGTTTCAAACAGATTTCAATCTCAAAAGCAAATTGGCTCCTACAATGCTGACAACGATACATATAGATAGGACTGTCATTTATCCTTCTAATTACGAGCACGCTTCACGGCAATTACTGTCATTACACCGAATCTGTGCTTATTGTAATTCTGAGAGAAAGTATGAGTGCAGCATCTGCAGAACAAATCAAGGACATCAGGATGTTTGTGGCAACAGCGACCAAGTTCTGCCCTAAATCACATCAAATTGCATTGGGAACAGGTGACATGCTGCTAGCAATCTTATCTGCATACTGATTGAAGGAAATCTTAATCTTATTAAGTCTCAGTTACCTATAATAATAATTAATAATAATAATAATAATAATAATAATAATAATAATAATAATAATAATATAATAATAATAATAATAATAATAATAATAATAATAATAATAATAATAATAACAATGATAATAGTAACAATAATAATATTAATTACTAAAAATTAATTATTAAAAATGCATCAAGTGTTAAAAAAATATTGATTAATGAAAATAATAATATCTATAACAATCATGTTACATATAATCTCTTATTAAACTAGGTTTAACAAGTACCAATTACAAAAATAGGTTTGAAACAAAATCTATCGACCATATTTTGGATGCACCTCGGGAGAGATAACATTAAAGCCATGCTTCATTCCTTTGTGTTTGTGACGAGGAACATATGATATAATAAATACTATTACTATTACCTGATGGTAATATTATCATTATCTGATGTTTAATCAGAGAATATTATAATCTAATATACTAATTCAGCATTATTAATTTGTTAAATATGAAACCAGATCTGATGGCAAAAGACACTTGCTTGAAGCTACTGCCAAATAAATAACATACATTATCATGCTTTGTGTAATCGAGCATAACCTAGCTAGCAATGACTCTACCAATGATAGAAATCCAAAACTCACATCCCAACTTGTCCAGCTCGTGTTCAATTCCAGATGCAGTGCAGCACCACTGGAAGAGGCTAGCTGCAAGGGCCACGAGGGGCACGACTGCAAGTACCACCCAACTGGTCCAGCAGCAACAGCACTGATCCAGCTGGCACAGGTGACCGACCAGACTCACCTTGACAGCAAGGCAATCCAAGGAAACTCTGGTAAGGATCGTGCTCCTGTCCGTGAAGTAGTCCGCCGCCAGGCCGAGCATGGCCGACCCGACCATCGACGTCGACATCACCAGAGTCGCCTTCGTCTTCAAGAAAGAGGCAACGAGCACGACGCAGCCGCAGAAAGCCACGGAGACGAGGGACACCGCGATCGGAAAGACTCCGCTCCGATCCAAACTGTTGCCGTTTTCGCCGTCGGAGACATAATATGTTGTATTGTTTTCTTTGCCGTAGGGCAAATCAACGTCCTTTGATTTGACTGCTTCTTTCAGAGAATTAGCGACGGGCAGAGGAAACTGGAACGCCAGACGCAGCATCACCAGCAGGTAGGTCGCCATGACGATGCCTGCAGAAACGCTGGTCACTCGACTACCAAAGCACCACAAAAGGAGGATAGAAATCAGTCCGGCCATTAAACCGGACAGGACAGACGACCCTGCCGTGACCATCGTGGGCAGGCTGGATGCCACTACCTCGCAGCAAATGATGTACACCAATCCGGAAAACATGATGACTGATACGATGAATACTGATGTCCTCAAAAACCTGTAGCCTAAAAAAACAGGCAATTTTTTGGTAATTTAATCTTGGTGAAATCTACTTCCATAAATACCTCAACCATATCAAATTATCACCTTTCCTGTCACAATTTTAGAAATACTTTATCAAATGTCACTAAAATGCCAATGCTAAACTCTAAACATTATAAACAAAAAAAAACAAAATTGTCAAGACATATATTTGTAATTTAATGAAAGTGCCACCTACCAAGGAGACATAAAAGCATTCCAAGGGCTGCAACCATCACAAAGCCAACAGTTGGCCAGACTGAAATATCATCCCATGAGATGTTTGGACATGTATTTGTGCTGTTAATATCGGAATTTCTGTACAAAATGTCCGAAATATTTATTCCAAAGTCTAGGTCCTTTGATATGCCAATGTACGTATGGTTTGGGGTTTCTTTTATCACCCCAAATGAATCGTTTAACATGATGGTTGCAGGCATTTAAGTTGCCTGCAAAATATTTAATATTTAAATCAATAAACAAGTTTTGCAAAACAACACAACGCACACACTTTTAAAAAGTAGCAATACTGAGCAAACTTATCGATAAATCTAGAAATGTAAACAAACATTAAAATAACATGTCTTTTAACTTTTAAGGTATCGTGAAGTCGAAATTTAAAAGCTTTATCGTTGCAATTGTCCCTGCAGTAATCAACGTCAGGAGGTCAAATAAACTTACAATTATTTAAGGATCAAGATCGGCTAGCACAAAAGTCCCTTTGTTCCATTTAAATTGGAGTTCTGCAAATTACCATCTCTGCCGCAGAATCCTAATTGCGATCAACGCCTTTTCAACAATCGCACAAAACTGCTTCAACATAGAAAACAAGGTGAGGAATTTTAAAAATATTAATTATCCTTAAAATAAGCATCCTTACCTAATATTCTCAACAATTGAAATTTTTTTGGATGACATGATAAATTTAATCTGTACGATTTTTTTAATTGCAATTAAATATGCAAGTACCCCGTCGCGAATTCAATAAAATTTGTTAATATATATTTTCATAACACATAAAAAGTGGCTTAATTCTCCAGAGACTTTTCTCCACAATAGACATTCCTGCTGCCAAATAGAAATGGCAACTTTTTTATTTGGTCAAGAGAATTTAAAAGCATTTGTTTTTTGAGATTAATATCAGCTTCGCTGCTAAATTATTTGATCTATGGAACAAGCTTTATGTCACGCCAACTCGGTGGAACTATTTAAAATAGGACCAACGACATTTTGATATTGAATTAAAAGCTAGCGGTTTTTCATACAGACTTTTTAAACCATTTACAATGTTTTTACTACACAGATAGATTATTTAAAATCGGTGCTTAAGCATACTGCAATAGTGCACCTTGGCTTCACGTTCAAAGTTGTGAGAAGAGCGAAAAGATTCTTCAAGGGTCAGTCTTAGATCATAATCTGTTCTTTAAACAGACTTTAAACTAGCATAGTATAAGCACATCTGCGAAAAATCTTCACAATGACACAAATCAGCATTTAAACCCGACATGGTTAAGCTCTGCTGCCCCTAAGAAGCAATCAACGTGACCAATAAATTTAATTTCGCTCGTCTTATTGCACCATTCGTCGAGCGATTAAGAATTTAGTACGTAAAATGAGTTCAAATTTCATTTCCGAGAATTAAGTAGTTATTGTTAAATGACTCATTTGATTTTATTCTCAAGCAGTCCTTTTTATGTGCTTTATTGTCAAGCGAGCCTCGAAAAGTCAGAATTCTCTTCAAGTAACTCAAGTTATTTTGTTGACGGCAACGTCACAGGTACCTGGGCAATTGTGAAGGAAGTCAAAAATTTCTTTTGAAGACAGAATTTTAAAAATTTTTATTGAAGTAACTTTATTCATAGTAAAATTGAAAGTAGGCGAAGCTCAAACGATAAGCTCTCTGTCGTATAGTTTCTTTGGATTGCTGCATTCTAAAATAATGTTAATAGTAATAATAATAATAATAATAATAACAATAATAATAGTAATAACAATAGCAATAATAATAGTAATAATAATAAAAACAATTATAATAGTAATAACGGAATAAAAGACATAATCATCACGAGCCACTTGAGCTCATGTCATCGAAGGGAATATAAAGTTATAAAAAAACAAAACAAAACATTAAAACAAACCATCTGATATTCCTACAAATGCAAACGTAAAAAAACTAGAAACAATATTTCAATTACAAAATCTCACAGCATCGACCAACTAAAATTCCGAATTTGAATTTCAGACAATTTTAAAAGTTGCCTCAAATGAATCTCATTGATTTGTCGGTCCCTGAGATCTTCAAACACCCACAAAACAGCTACCGATAGCACTACTGGCGACAGTGGGATACATTGGCCTGGGGAAAAACAAAGAACCCGAATGTATGCGGACTCAATGTCATCCTTTTCATCAGTTTTGGCAGAGGAAGTGGAGGCATTTCGGTTTTTGATTTCATCCTCATCAGTACTCCGTTTATTATGACGTCCCTGAGTAGCACAAGTTATCAAGTGATATGGATATGATTTAGAGCTGTTCTATTTTTTATGTTTGTAATTGTTATGACCAGGTTTTAAATTATGATTCTAATTGTACGATTTAAGCGATAGATTGAAATAAATAAAATATTAGAATAGCCTAGATAAGCCAGGAATATAATATCTATTCATTTTATATATCAACTTTTATATTTTATTCATATATTTATAGTAACTACTAATTTACTACTACTATTTTATTCTTCTTAATATTTATTAACCAATGTTATTTAACTTACGTAACACAACGTTAAGGTTGCCTTAACATTAAATTACATTAAAATTAAGCCTCGTGGAATATTGCCTTACCACAATTAAACTATATCATCGTCGTCTTAACAATAAATATTTTTCTATTCTTATACCACCTATACAATATGCCACTCAAACGCCACTCACTTTGACAGGATATCTCTTCTCAATGGCCTCATAGTGTACGCATAAATGTGCCCATCAAAACCGCTGCCCCTGTCGAAGAAGATATTTTTGGTTTCAGTTGGATGGACGTTCAAGGCAAACACGGTCACTGAACCCTCAGGGTAGAGTCTGAAAAGATAAAGTACTGGGTTTTCATAATAATAATAATAATTATAATAATAATGATGATAATGATCATAATGATCATAATAATAATTATAATAATAATAATAATGATAATAAAGATAATAGAAATAACGGCAATTATTTTGCCATAGCCGAGTTGCGGTTGTCGAACAAACTTTGACAGAAAGTTTAAAATATTACCGACAAAGTATTTTATCTTACATTAAAGAGATAGATAACAATTAATTATAATGTTAGTTATGAATAAAATATCGATTAAATAATTGATATAATCAAATCTAATTAATTAATCGATTAAATATGCAAAAGGTATTAAGAAATCCAAGAAAATTATTGGCTTAGTACATGTTCTTGGTACATTGGGCGTAGACTCTTATTGTCTTTGGGTGTTTTTCGTTGCTAAACACATCCACTTTGAAGACTTTCGTACCCACGAGTTTGTGATGCACCCATGTGAGCCAGTAATCCTAAAGACATTTTTTTTGCAATTTTAAAAAATCTACTTTTTGAGAACGTATTTCTAATTTGTTTATAATTTGTTGAAAATTAAAACTAGAAGTATATTATTTTTATGTCCATTGCGTTATGGTTGTTAGTGTACGATATAATTATGAATTACATTAATTCTCTTAATTATATTTTGCATGATAATGAAGAGTTTGTAATAACAGTTAATTATAAATGTTAAATTGTTTATTACTACAAAAAAATTATTTATTTATTTATTTATTAATCAACTTCACAATTTACAGGATAAGGATCAAAGTTTCTGAAATCCAGGAGTCCATAATGACCGTTGAAGATTGTCTGCCTAATAACAACACTGATGTTCTGTGCTGCACTACAACCCAACTTATCCATGGATCTGTGGAATAAAATAAAAACATCATTGCTTATCATTGTAGTAATTATTATTTGTTTTTCTGTTGAAATTATTAATAAATGCTGCATTGTAATATTTGAGGTTCGTTCAATTGTTGCCCAATAATTACATTATTGAATTAGATTAAAAATGATGTATTTCCAAATTATTACCGTATATCAATTGCGAAAACCATGAAATAATTTCCTATGATTTATAGAAACTAATTGGCAACAGATAACCGGGTAGCATTAAATTCGTTCTCACAGAAATCCAGAGACATATCGATCCGAGACATTCCTCGTTCCGCTACCGTAACCTGTACTCGTTTCACCCAACCAGAGTGGTTTTCCGTAATTTCCGGAGGCATTGAGGATCTGATGGATCTTTGAGAAAAAAGTTTCCAGTTTTGCAAAGTTGCTTGGATCCGTGTAGTTCTCCGGTGTGGCCTTTCGACCGTCGAAGTAGTAGCTGGTGGAATTTGAATTTAAGATGAATGGTTTTGTTTCGATAATTTCAAGTTATTTTCTGCGATTATACAAGTTAAGGGCCTTTACTAACTGGTGGATCGTGTAAGCCTGGAGATATTTTCCTGCTACGGCGTCGACTCTTCACGAATAAAAATGTTTTTAAGTTAACAGACGAAAAAAATAAATTATGACATGGACAGACTTTCTAGTCTGCCACTCTAAAAAAAAAATACCACTCTCTCCGAATGATTTTACATCCTTGACGATCTACTTCAATCAGGAGTGCAGCTAATAATAGTAATTAATACAAAGCGAAATAGATGATATATTTCGAAAATACTCGTACTACTTGAAAGGCTGATGTCAATTAAGCATGAAACCATCCTCAAGGCGTAAATAGAGCCAAATAATCCACTTATTAATTCCCCATTGATCTTATCGTCTCATTCCTGTCTCATAATTGAATGATCACAGCAATTCAGACAGATCTGGATCTTTTAAACAGACGACCAAAGGAAGCGAAAATAATTTTCATTGACATCAATGCAATGTGCAATAAAAAGTCATTTACAACAGCACATCAACAATAACAGCCGTATAAATAATAAATAGCAACAATACTATGTAAATATTGAGCTGTTGATATAAAATTAACAAGACTATTATTATTATTATTAACAATATAATAAATTAAAATAACTTAACGAATATATTATCATGACACACTTCTTGAAATATTCCAATCCAGATCCTCCGACGTCTGGACCAACCAAGGAACTGTTCTTGAAGATGTCATAAGTCTTGAGCAGATGATCCAAATTGATGAAGTCCAGTGCCACTTGATCAGGGGTGAAAAGGGTCTTCTGGGCAGGAGAGTCGTGATTGGGTTCTGAACGTTGAATTAAAAACGCCTCGATGTAATTCAAATATGGGTTGTTTGTCGCACTTGTTTTTCGCATTGTATACCTGTTTTACGTACCGGAATACCGTTTTCCTATGCTGAATAAGTGTAAATAAGTTTAAATGCATGAATTTTATATTAGGTCTGATTTTTAATTATTATACTCATTTCACCATTTAAATTTTTATTTTATATTCCAACGCGTGTGAGTTGGCTCAGAGGGTTGTTGACGTGTCGCCAGGGAGCACCCTCAGATAGGGGCGCTATATCAATGGTCGATTAAGAAGTGCCTTCACATCCTATCCGGATACATAAGGCACTCAAATGATTGGATAAACACAAATACAAGCACAAACGCAAATACACATACAAATATAAATACAAATACAAATGCATCCCCATAAAAATATCAGTAAGAGCAATTAGTTGGTTTACATGCCTTGCCCACACACCTCAGTTTTACGTCCTGCTCCGACACGCGGCTTCTAACATCGCTAATTACTCGCTAATTAGTTAATTAGTTTAACCTATTAAAAATTGATAATTAACGTCGGCTTTTTTAATTTTTAATTTCAAATTAAACCTTTCATTTCGGATGAAAACAATCTCATCTCCGAAATGTTTTTCCGTTTCAGACAAATGAGAATAAGTTGACGATGACAGATGTTCTAAACATCTCTGCGGAACAAGTTAGGCAGAGCATTTAGGAGAACAATAATCCTGCATTTCCGAAAAGATATTCAACACGAATTGAAATATATAAATGTATTTTGAAGCCGGTTTTATTTTATTATTATAATACAAATATAATAAAAATAATTATTATTATTATAAATATTAATAATAAATACAATAATATTTTATATAATATATTTAATAATATATATTTATATAATTATAATTATAATAATTATAATATTAATAATATATATATTATAATATGTTTATATATATAAATTATAATTATATATTAATAGTATGTATATTATATATTATATTTAGATATGATATATTATATAATATATTTATATATATATATTATAATTATAATTACAATATTATTATTATTATAATTAAAATAATAATAATTATTATTATTATCATTGCAATTTTAATTCATCTAAATATTTATTATTTAAATAGCACTGTCGGTGATTTTTCAAGAATTCACGTGACTCCTCATTCATTTGCACCAAATATGTAGGTAGGCTACAAATTGAAAACCACATTGTTTCTCTGTCAATAAAAGTAGCATGCATGACTAGGTAATATTGTTTATTATTAATATTATTATTGTTTTTCGTTTTTATTTTATTTTTTTTTTGTATTTTTGTATTTCTGTGAGCGCAATCCATTTGTTGATAAACTAATTGCACAATGCACCAATGATTTAAAGATAATCTTTCATAAAACATCAAACCGTTGCCGAGTTCCCAGTCGATGTTGTCTCCGTAATGCTTCTTTTTGCAGTACTCGAACAATCTGATGGCGTCGGAAGGATTCCATTCTGAACCAAACCTCAGGTTGGCGTTGAGGTCGTACAAAAGTCTCAACCCGGATTTCCTCGTCAGTGCTATGATGTCGTCTAGGTTTTTGTCTAAAAAATTAGATGCTTTTGGTTATTTTAAACTGTTAATTTGTTTAATAATTGTCAATAAATATTAAAATAACACTAATATTATTTTAGCAGCATTTAGCTTAAAAGTAAACTTATTATTTTTGGAGGTAAAAAATGGCAAAATATTCGAGCTTAAAAACCCATCTGCATTTAAACACTGGATTCTCAGACTTTTTTCCTTAGGATGTAAACAGAGTCTTTGGTAATTTTTATGAGCTATTTTTAGATGCAAACAAAGGCAAGTGCTCCGCATTGAACGAAAACACATCACATTGCATATGAAATGGCATGAAAGGCATTTCGGAAATTTTCTCTTAATTTTTCTCTTCCTTTCTGAACTAAAAGCTGCCAAGAAAACAGAAAGATCCACCTAGAAATACTTAGACACATAGAGACAGACAAAAGGGCAGAAAGTCAAAAACAACAACAAATTAGACCGGCAATAAAAGTGTTGTTGACAGTAGTTCCTTTTACGAAAGAGCTCGAGCCGGGACGATATAACTGGTTAAGTGGATTGATTTCTTGACTCCGCCTACTTCCAGAATATAATAATAATAATAATAATAATAATAATAATAATAATAATAATATAATAATAATAATAATAAAAATGGCCATTCAAGAATAATTTCTTAATTATTTATTATAATTATGTATATTATATAATAACAATGATAATTAATTATCATTTATCAATATTGTTATTATAAATTTACAACGACCAGATTAATAAAGTCTCTCCACAAAATAATAACTCCTATTAACAAGTATTAATATAAAGGCAAAATAATCATCATCATCATCACTGATCATCTGGAGACACCGGTTTCCATGGATAAGCCCGTTTGTTGATTTGTTGATGCCATTCGTGATGTGAATTGATGCATCGCATGCATTGAGTCAAGCGACGCGGCTCTCGCGTATATTGCATGGTGATTGAAAGATAGAGTGATTGACGAAGAAGTAGAGATTGGTCGGGTGGTTGATTGATGGCTAAATAACGTAATATCATTCAATCGTTTCGATAATTTTTATCGAAATTTGTTAAAAATACATTCTGCATTTAATGGGACGTGATTTAAAATGAATTCTTCGGTTTACTGACTCTGTTATGGTGCATAGAGTGTGGGAAACTCATCGTCATCATCACCAATTGAAGATGACGATGATGATGGTGGTGATGATGATGATGATGAAGATGGTGGTGGAAATAATGACGTATCCGAGGATGATGACGACGGTTGAGGTAGGGCGTGGTCTGCAATTAACTTTATTGGTACAATTAACAACAATTGGTGAGAAAAATAATAAAAATAATAGTAATCATAGTAACAACAACAACAACGACATTGATAGCGCTTATTAAATTAAACTAAACAGATACCGCATTTATGAAATTATGAATTAATTAGTAATAAATTGATAAGGGTTAGTAACGACGTTTATTAATAATAGCAACAAACCAGTCATCAAGTTGGCTTTCGGATAACCAAGACTTTTCAACTTGGGACTTGGAATGCCATAGAAGAGCCAATTGGCCGATGTCCCTCCTAGTCTGAAGTAGCCCGGGGATATAGCCCTAAGTAAGGTTGCCAATTTCACGGATCTGCGAAAACAATTAAGTGGTAAAAATTGCACCTGAATAAAGTCTAAACAAATTAAAAGTGGCCAATAATAAACAATTTGAGCTGACATCACATGAATTCGAATTTAAAATTAAAGTAGGTAGTTTTTTAAATTTTTAATTCCTAATAACAACAGTTTCTCGCTTATTTATTAGAAATAATATGCATCTAGGTATTCATTATTTGTTGTCCTTTAAATATTAAAAATCAGTCTTCACTTTTAAACAAAAATCTCACTTGATGTCGATATCTTTTCTCAGTCCCTCTTCAGTAAACAGAGACGTGTCGAGTGCAACTCCGAGGAACAAATCTGAGACCGTGTTGATAACGTTGCTCGTATCGATCTCGACGAATACTTTTTCTGCCCATGTTCCCGCAAAAATGAAGATGGCAATCAAATGCGCTGATATTAATTTCATTGTTATGAAAAAGAAATGTACAATTAGTTATCGAATCGACTTTTATACACGAGGCTGCTTTAAAATACTTTCTTTAGATTAGTATTTATCAGTGGAGGTTACTTAAGAAACAGCTGTTCTTTGAAAATTTCCTGCATTTAAATAGAAGCGCTTGTTTTTTGACCCATTTCGTTGAGCATGTAATTGACAAGTTTTTAAACCTTGTATTTGTTTTTGAACAATTAAAAATATTTGAGTTATGAATTTTCAAAGCAATAAAAAATAAAAATTAAAAAAAAACTGTCAAAACTTCCCCACATTAATTAGATGAACACAGCCTTCTGTTCATTCTATTGTTTACATATTTAGCCGCATGTCGTAACTGCGCATTATTTTTAAATCGTGTACTTGAAAAAAAATGTATTTTTCTCCACAACATGTGAAATTTTCATTTGCTCTTGGGCTTGTTTACGTGTTTTGATTTTCTTATTTGAACGACTCTATCCAGAAAACAGTCTTAGGTTCTTAGATTTTTGCTCATTTATTTCGTTCTGAAAACGTTTGATGATTGTCTTTGTGCTAAATAAAATTTGAATTGACTTTGTTGCATTGATTAATTGCATTTTTATGCGACGACAAACCCTGGCGATCCATTTGTCATTCTCTAAGTGCAGTCGAATCCGTCAAGGGTATCCTTAGAGCTGGAAAAAAACCAGAGTAACAAAGTAAGCAAATCAGTTTTCTGTCAGGTGGACCTTGATATTTGGCTTGATAAATTTATTGTACGGAATACTTGGAACTCTCTTTGTTATTTGTTGATTTTGTTGCGGTGCGGAATATTCTGTTATCCTGTTGATAGGGTTTGGGGGCGCAGTACCTCTCGGGAATTCTCAGACTTTCTGCGCGATCCGTCGGAAGCAAATTATTCATTGTTTTTACCTTTTTAAGTGAACCACGGTCCAATTTAAGATGGTTGTTATTTTTAAGGAGGGAAGTATTTTTTATATTTTGACACGCTTAAAAGTCCTCTACTTTGGACGCGTTAATTTGACTACTAATTTGTCAGTGTTCGGTAAATTTCCATAAGTATCTTCTCGGCAACCAGAAATGTCAAGACATTTGGAGACATATTCTCACCAACCATGATGTACCAAGGTGAAAACAACCACCTGGTTTCATGGTTAAAGCGAACTTTTAAATCGCCACTTTTTAAGCGTTCCAGCGGTGTTTATGTCGTTAATAGATTGGAGGTATGCAGGTTATTTGGCATGCCATTCATTTCTTTCCACAGCTTCCCTCATCGCCGGGTTTCATCTAGCTTGATGGATGCAATTACACTCGCCTGTTGCCCATCCTTCATCAAACCAAACTGTTTTCTTATTCTTCGCACTGTGTTATTTTTGTTACCCGAAATATTTGTTAAATAAACCTGAGGTGTTGTCTCATTTATGATAAAGCTGACTTTAAGAGTCTTTAACTAAGCAGAACTTAACGGGCACGTCATATTCGTTTGTTTGTGAGCGTTTGCTTCAGTTTTTTCATTCCAGAATTGGCGAAGCAAACGTATTTAAGGTCTGCTGAAAGACAGGGTGGGTGTGTTCGTTGACTTTCAGGCTGAACCACAATTAAGGCGCCTGTCATTTTTACCCATTAATTCAATTTCATTGATAACTTGCTAAGAGGCAACAAATCTAATAAGCTTACAAATAAGGCATGTTCAATTTGCTTTGGCGTCGCCAATGATCTGTGGTGATGCTCATTACACCACAGCAAATGGGAAAGGGCAATTTTAAAGAAAGCAAGTGCACAAAATAAATTCAATAGCAAATTGTGCATTTTTTTTCAATCAGTTCGTATGCATAATGAACAACAACAACGAAAAATCATAACATTAATTGGATCATTATCGCAGACGGAGATAATTCATTTTTCTTTTGTTTATAATGGCTTCCCACAAGTCTTTCCCGGCCTGATTTTCCACTTCAGATCCTGCGTACTCCACACTGTCTTCAATCCAAAACCCAACTCTGGCCAAGCCGAATGACCGGGAAAAGGAGTATTTGAGACTTACTTAAGGAATCATAATACCACACTTGATAAATGCCTTTTTACATGCACTGTAGCCGATCACTTAAGAAGTACCTTCACGAATGATCCAATCGTTAAGACCACCGCCATTCAATATGGCTATCCTGAGTCCCGTTGCCAATGTTATAGCAACTACGAAATGTGGCTTCACATCTTTTCCATTTAAAAGCTCGGTTAAATGCAAAAGCTTCCATTATTATAATTTTATTTATTTTATGCAAATTTCTATATTCTACACTTTTTTTGCTTTTCGCAAACGAATTTAAGGTTAGTTATGAATAACAAATTAATATGATTTATGTTTTATAAAATGAAAAGTTTACTGGAATTTTCATTTTGTTGTCAAGTTTGGGACTTTTGATGAAGAAATTTACTTAGGAAGTCACCTTTCAATCCAATTAAAATGAGCTTACTTGAAGGTCTTGTGCCACTGGTCGCGACAGTGACATCCCATGGTTCATCAAAAAAAACATTTGAAAAATGGTAGTGTGAATGAATTAAGGAAGTATTACCAAAATTTAAATGAATTGTTCTTTGCAGTCCATTTATAATTCTACCCAAGCGACACGAGTATTTAATAGAAGGATTGGCCAAATTAATTAATGGAGAAGAAATTGGTGAGGTGAAATTCGATTCAAGATGAGGCAGTGTCTCCTAACTATTAATTAGTAGCTAATATTTTCCCTTTTACCGAGGAACGTCTTTGTATCGTGACAAATAATTCTGAAAGTCACTGGATTGATAATTTTATGAGTTTTTACTAATGAGTCTGAATTGACGTAAGTTATAAAATATTTTGCTCTCTTTGGAAAATTGAAAAATTCTCGTGTTGTCCTCGGTTGAGCTTTAATATGCGAAGGTAATGTCACCTGCCGCTACACTACGTATCCTAAGTATTCGCTACTCGACCTGAACATACAGAGTATAAATGGTCGAGACTTCTGTCTTTTAAATTGGAAGTCCAAATCATCTTAGCTACGCAACAGACTCTAATCAAGTAATTAAATAAATAATAAATAAACCTTCTAGTAATAGCAACATTTTCTGGATGTGGAGGTGTTGGCTCATTGTGGTAGGAAACCATCCATGTGGTCACAGTAGATATTTAATTTAATATTTACTTAAGGAAATTTGGTTATTAGAACTGCAGAGAGTTGTTATTGCACAGATCCAGGTCTTCTTAACCACTATAAATAATTGTTATGTTATGTTATGTTAAAGGGCTATTTTAAAGATAAAAAATAAATTCAGTAGCATCAAAGCTAATTGCAACATTTTTTTCAATCAGTTCATATGCATAATAAAGAAATCATAACATTAAATCTGTCATTATCACAGATGAAAATAATTCCTTCCTCTCTTGTATGGAATGGCTTCCCACATATCCCTCCCAGCTTGATTTTCCACCTCAGATCCTGTGTACTCCACGCTGTCGGCATTCCAAAACCCAACTCCGGCCAAGCCGAATGACCGGGAAAAGGAGTATTTGAGACCGAGACTTAGGTAATCATCATACCACACTTGATGATAAATGCCTGTATCAAGGTTCTGGAAGCAATTTTTGTGCATTCAAAAATGGATTGGAATAAGCCTTCATAATAAACAAGGTTGAATGTATTTATTTGTAATATTTTATTTATTTTGTATTTATTTATTTATTTATTTATTCATACAAGGTCAAAGAGCTTTTAACCTCTTACAGGACCATGCAACAAAATGCTAACAAACAAAAAAATATCCGAGCAACAGAGCTAGATCACAAGAAGGCACAAAGTTTCGGAGCTAGATATCGTCACAATAAAAATAACTACCGTAATAATAATGAGTTAGAATTTTGATATAACAACATGTAAAGGCAACTTGAACAGTAAATAATGTCACGAACATCAGATAGTAGATATTACCTGATAAGTAAAATAAGGAGAAGCAGATTTGTCATCCCACTTTTTCGAAATGATCTTAATTTTGTGAACATCATTCAAAATCTGGTTTGGTTCGCTCTGGGATGTATTCAGCATGGACTCTATGTGCGAGTATCCGATCTGGGAGCCGGCAGCATCGCTGCACGGTACCCCTCTAAATGGGACTTTCCTCATGAAACACAAGTCATTCTGTAGGGTAAGGTTAAATAGCTAGAGAAAAGAATAAAAGCAAATAAAATATTAAAAAATAAATGATCAATTAAAAACAACTGAAATGTTAATTATCTGATAAGTGATTACATTTAACCAATTAACCAAAAGCAATTAAACAAAACAATACACTCACAAAAAAACTCACATGTACTTTTTTCTAGGTCATGCATGATTTTTAATTTACAAGACAATTTGCATTGCATGAAATATCGGCTTAAAATTAAAAATTTCTTCTTTAACACAGCTTACCTCTGGGTGATAGTCAATGCAGTCATAGTCATACCCATACCAGGGAACTCCCAGGACAATCTTGTTGAGAGGAATGCCCAGATTGTTGAAAGATTTCACTCCTGGATTTGTTTTAATAATTGAAAAACTGAAAATATTATAAAAGGTTTACGTTTGCAAACAACTGGTTTAACACTGATGAACGTAGATGTTAAATAAATAAAAATTGAAACAATCAGTAACAAATACAAAGGTACATTTGCATTGTGCAATCTCACCTTTGACAGAATCGAGGTAATGGGAATTGGCCCCCGCTACACATGGACCAAATATTTGACTTCTTTCGTCGTAGGCCATGATGAAAACCAAGTCTGCTGGTTCGGAGAGAGCCAGGTATTCGTAGCACCTGTTGTCATTGCTGAATGCAGACCAGGCATAGTCAATGGACAGCTGACGATAGCAACAATCTTTCAATGTTTTGAGATTGGTCAATTTTAAAAAATGCCATGTTGTGATAGTAATAGGAGAGTGGATACAATGAATATAATATAAGCATTAGCTTTCTTTTTATGTCCATTAACAAAAAACAAAGAGTTCAATAGGTAATTAGAGGTGGGTATTGCACCCAATTATTGTAAAATAATTTATTTAAACATGATAGTGCTTTCACATGACTGAAAGTTCAGCTCATAAATAATTGGCTCTTGAGATGACTTTAATATTAATGACTCAATGAATTGCAGTACTGTTAAACTAATGACTCAAGAATTTCACAACAAACATTACAAACAAATTAAAATTATTATCTTTAATAAACATTCCAAAACTGAAATATAGTAGATCCAAAAGCCAGAAATTATCATTCAAAACTTACAAATTGAATTCAAGAATAAAACAAGATAACTTCAAAGAATATTTAATTAAGTGACGACGATTAAACACTCCATTATCACAATCATTCGTTACTTGTGCATGGTTTTTGTATCTTTTCAAATGGATCCTGAGAAGCCTCATCAGGAGAACAAAATTGTTCTTGGCAACAATGTCCGTGCAGTTGATCTCATCCTCAAAGTCGATGTTGATTCCATCCAAATTCCTTGCCTGGATGTAATCTAGCTGCTGCAGAGCCCAATTCTCCAGAGCAGTGTTGTTGTATAGGATTGATTTATCAAAGTTTGCTGGAGAGAACAACAATCAGGACTTTATTAGTCTTTATTATTTTATAAGATAAGAAGAACATGATTTCAGATGCTCCACAATATGTTATTATTTTTTTTTTTGAACGTAATTATGATTATAGGTAACTGTGTTTTCATTGAAAATCTGTATTTAATATTCAAAATGTGCATTGGATTTATTCAAAAAAGCAAAGAAATTCTGTCTAATTCAAGTCAAACAGCCTACAAAACTAAAAAAAAACATTGATTGGACAAAAATAAATAAAAGTAATTGAAACACTCATTACAAATTATGTAAAACGTTACATGTTATGTAATGACCTGCATAAGACACCATGACTCCCTTTGTGTGTGCAAATTCCACTAACGAATTATCATGATAGCCAAACTCAACAATCGTAGTTATTTTTGACCAGTCGTAATATCTCCAATTGTTGGCATTAGTGGAAAAAACAAACACCTGTGCATGTAGTAAGAAAATATGAACACTGATAAGTAAAAACTAAAAATAAATTAAAAATTAGATTATCTCAATAAACTGTTCACTTGATACACTGATACAACAAGTGAAACTAGATTAAAATGTTTGACACTAATAAGTTCAAAATGCATTGTATTTCAACATCATTGGGAAAGGCAATGCTTCAGTTCGATTCAAAGATAATGTTATCATGTAATAGTGTCAAACAACCACTATGTTGCAAATCATTAAATACTCAGGTTACCTCCCACTTGTTCGTAGAACCGTTCTTGAATAATAACTTGCCATCCGCTATAGCAACCTCCAGAAAACAAATGCTGAGCAATGAAAGAAATGCCACCAAGGAATAAGACATGATGCAAAGTTTCAAATAATGGAAACAAGTCTTTTTGGTCAACCCGTCAAACAGGCGACAAGCAGAATTGTCATCTAACCAATTTGCAATTGGGACATCCCACAGAGTATACATAGACTTTAAAAACGCTGTGATGCTTCATTTGCTCTAACAAATTTATTTTATTGAAATGTAATAAATTACTTTATTTTGTATTGGTTTTACTTACATGATTCTTAAAAATATTTATTAACTGACATTTAAGACAATTTGCAAATTTATCATACATTTAAAATAATTTTAAATTGTCTAAAAACATGACTATTTTTTCATTTTGAATAAGTAAAGTAAATTTTTGTGTCACCATTTTATTCCATCTTGAAGAGTGATGATGATATTAACCTTTAACCATTTTAATGTTAAGATATAATAATAAGATATGGATAGAAAAGTATCACATCTTACATTTTTTACGCTTGTCCGATTTTTTCAGAAGACAAAAAAATCTTTTTTCAAAACTAGAGCCTTGCATTTTGTTAATATCTACGACTTAGAACTGAGATAAAGTGGTAAAAGCCAATTTTAAAAATTCCTCTAAATGGTTTATTCATAATTAGAATTTTTGTATACATCCCGTTCATTGGATATACCCAAGTATTGGTGCGAGCTTGAAATAATTCGAATGTTTTATTTCGACTTACTTTTTATTATTTTTTTTAAATACTTAAAGAGGCACAAAAAAAAAACAAACATACAAAAACTAAAAACAAAAAAAAACATTAGCAAATAAAAATTTTAAAAATTTTATGGGTTTTACGACATTTTCAAAGTTTAGCTTTTACTTCTTTGTTGATTTGTTGACTGAATACTCATTCTAATCTTCAAGTCTCTCCTGGGTATTCTATTTTTAGTTTGGGCTATTCAGTTCATAACCTCAATTTTTTTATTGAATGATAATGGCTAACTGACAGTTATGGAGGATGTTGTTAAAAAAAACAGAAATTTGAAATATTAACATAAAAACAAAACAAAAACCACAAAAAACATGTTGTTTTTCAAATTTTGCATTCCTGCACCTAAGTGATTCAACGAGTGATTTCTTGATGTCTTAATTAATGTCAGCATGGCATCCTTTTTATCTTATTATATTTATTTAATTCCATAAACTGGAGGGTCCATCGGAATATCAGAACAAATTTGCACTCAGTCCATAAAGTAAATGAAGGAATAAATAAATAAGTAAAAGAATGCAAAACATTTGAACAATTTTTGCCAAAAATTTGACGTGGTAACCATTGCTAAGGCTGTTATTAATTATTAATAACTGTTATTGTGTCTGGTTCCATACTTTCTGGTTCCACCCAGTATTTTTATTACAAAATATATGGCGCTTGCTTGCATCTTTAATTGTTATTATTATTATTATTACGCGTTAATAAACAAATATTAAAAATACGGTATAGTTACGGGACTGGTTACAAAAAATCAAAGATAAATATTATCGACTAAATTCACTAAGTAAAATACATTAAATTATAAATCCCTAATCTTGTCTTCCTTGTCTGAAACTCACACGAACTTGTCCGATAAGGCAGAAAGAGCTAGATCCTTAACAATGTCATTCTAGGCGTTGCCACATGCAACGTCACACTCAATCTATCTTTGTGAATTAATAAATTACCATTAATAATAATAATAATAATAATAATAATAATAATATAATAATAATAATAATAATAATAATAATAATAATAATAATAATAATAATAATAATAATAATAATAATAATAATAATAATAATAATAATAATAATAATAATAATAATAATAATAATAATAATAATAATAATAATAATAATAATAATAATAATAATAATAATAATAATAATAATAATAATAATAATAATAATAATAATAATAATAATAATAATAATAATAATAATAATAATAAT
Organism: Whitmania pigra; assembly: GCA_021613335.1. NCBI lineage: Eukaryota > Metazoa > Annelida > Clitellata > Hirudinida > Haemopidae > Whitmania > Whitmania pigra. The sequence continues at coordinate 681,220 of JAJTWR010000236.1, forward strand.
AATAATAATGATAATGATAATAAAAGAAATAATACCATGCATGCCTGAGTGAGCTGCCTTCTATTCAGCAAGCCAATTTCAAATCAAGTTCGGCCGCTGAATTCAACTTAACCGAACGATAAGCAAACAGCCTGTACAAAGACTTTGGGCAGTCGTCAGGTTTGAAAGTGTTCTCGAATTCATTGTTTCTCTAGAGTTGATTGAAGGTTGAAATTGAGAGCGAGGGCTGATTTTACGCGGCTTACGACCAAACAAATGGTTAATATACCCAGTTTTAGAAAAAAAGTTGTTGAGTGAAAATTAGATTAAAGTAGAAATAATACTTGGAATTGAACTTTCATCCTGGATTCTTGAATTATTATTATTATATCTCGAAATATAAATTACTGAGAACCTTTAGCCTACAAAACCCCAGATGCAAGAAGATATCTTGAAACTGCCTCCGAGAACTTTCTTCAAACCATCCAGTTTCAACGGTGGAAGTCAAAAGAGCGTCTACAGAAGCAGTCCTAACAATCACTTTTTCAATGCCTTCAAAAACGGATTTCAGAATGGCCAAAAGTCCCTATTCAGTAACGACGACGAGAAATCGCTCGAGAACAGTCACGAGAACATACGCAGACGTTCACCTGGAGAGTGGAATGAAGGCTTCTACTCGGAACAGAACAGGGCGGTGGAAAACCCTTACGCGCTCCGGAATCCACCACCTAGATTTGGCCTTAGAAGGATATCTCCAACCCAGGCTGATACAATTCAAGATCAACAAGAAATACAAGTGGAAGCTGAAAGATACGCGGCTATTGGCGCACGACCACACGTTCGCTCGGGGGAACAGCACGGGCAGCCTCATCTTCAATATCCGATCGTCTCGCCGATGGATCAAAAACTGCTGTCCTCGAATCGTAAACGAGGCTACAAAGATTCTAAAAAGCTTTTCGTGTTCTTGTGGTTGCTAATCTTTGTTTTCATTGCTCTCGGGGGTTTATCTATTGGCCTGGGTCTCTACTACGGATTGCGTGAGTTGACGACTGACATTAATTGATTTCTCAAAACGAACCACTCAATAATAAACTAAGCTAATTAATTATATTGTTGTAAAATTTTTCGGCATCGATGATGATCGTATGATGGTAAACAATATTTTAACAGCTTTAGTGCATGCTAATACTAGTTTTAAATACAGTAATTCGACAGAGTTAAAGAAATAACAAAGCCAATTCATTAAAAATCATCATAAAAATTCTCAAATCCCCCATTTACTGAACATTAGCTCCCGACAAATGTGACCCAAAAGTTCTCTTTTTGAATGGATCACCTGGAGCACATTTGACATACTTCTGTCATTCTGTCAGTTGCAAAGTGACAACTGCAGTTCAAATTAGATGAAATGCCACAGAAGAACTTAACCTCAACTCGTACTGACTATAGAAAACTCACTCAACCATTAATTTTAATGTTTAATTGTAAGAGGTTCTCTGAAGTATGAGAAATGATTTTAGCCGAGAAATTTAGAAATCATAAAAATAAATTAATCATTTTCAAAAGTTTCGCAACTATAAGTTTAAAACTAAAGTCGCATTTGCAAGAAAGTGATCTTTTTGCATGGAGTTTAGAGATAGTCTTCTATGTTTTATCTGGCTTTGCAGGAAATCTTCATATTTCCTCTTGGAAAATTGTATCTTGAAGATGAATTTCGTTTAATTATTAATGACTGCAAGAATGCTGGACACAAAAATATTGCTGCGATTCGAAAATAATAATAATTATTTTAAATTTAATTTATTAATTAATACAGCTCAAACGCCCCCAAGTGAGTTTAAATTGTTAATTGACTTTCAATGGATAATTAAATTCAGGTTAAGCATTAACTTGAGGTTAACTTGAAATGACGCTTTCAAAATCAGTGAAACATGTTACGAGCAAATTATTCTGCAAGAATCGAATAAAAAATATTATTTATAAAAACTGATTAATAATTGTAGCATTACAAACTGGCATGAAATCCTTAATTTATTAAATATTTAAAGATTGTTACTGAAAGAATTTCACAATTAAGTAATAAATGATATTTATAAACAAATAATATCATATTTTTATTTTTATTTCAAGACCAGGTAAACGTTGACTTCACAGTGGTGAATGCCACGTTCGATGCCAGCCTTAACGACAAGTCCAGTTCCAATTATTCCAACTGGAAAACCAGAATTTTCGACGCGGTAAATCCCTTGTTTTTAAATTCATATTCATAAAATATTTTTATTTAATTCATATCCATAAAATATTTTTATTTAATTCATATCCATTTACATAATTTTATTTAATTCATATCCATTAAAAGATTTTTATTTGATTCAAATCTATGAAATATTTTTATTTAATTCATATCCATCAAATATTTTTACTTAATTCATACCCATGAAATATGTTTCTCTAATTCACAGTCCTCAATCACTTTTACAAGTAATATTATTCTTTCACGATGAGATTAAAGTGATCAAATAATATTCCTTGCTTAGTGTACAAATAATTAATAATTGTTGTTTAGTGTACAAATTTACTGAAGAATCAAGACAGCAAGGATTCCTTGATCCAGTCGTGTTCTGATATTTCATTCAAGTGAGTAGATTATAAAAGTCTGTTTGTCAGTTTAAAGTAAACACAACTTGTCAATAATTATTCAAGAAATGTATAATGTATCACTTTTCTTAATGTTCTTTAGCTTATGTTTTAAATATTTGCTCATCTGATGAAACTCGGGCAATTTGAAAATTTATAAGTTTTGTCATTGAGGCATAGATAATTTTTAATTATAATAATTCATAATAGTTTAATCTTTAAAATTAATTAATAATTTTTATTGCGCTTGTCAATTACACATTAATAAATATTAAAACATAAAACATAATTTCTCAACTCAGGCCTGGCAGCATTAAAGTATCTCTGAATCTGGTAGTTTCACCAGGATTGAACAAGTCCGAGATCATCAGAAGATTGAATGGGTCTTTTCCTGATAGGTTTCTGCCCGGTTACGAGTGCATGTTTGAAAGAGAGAGTACAAGAAGTGAGGGGTCGACCATCACCCCTCAAGTATCTTTCACGACAAAACTGCCACCTGCTGTAAAAGAGACTATCTCAATCAATCAGACATCAATTATTCACAGTGATTCTCCATCTCTGCCTTCCACGACATACCATGTCACACCGAAGGAAACTCATTATACCTCAATAACAGCATTAACAACATCATCAACGACACCGACGACGACAAAGGACCACTGAAACAGCAACATCGACAATTCCTAGAACCATTATATCCGAGAAATTGACACAAATCTCGACTATATGAGTTAATGAGATTAAGCATGATATAATTAAAAAAAAACAATCTTATTGGCAATCAAATTAATCACGAAAAACAATATTTATTTCACATTTTATTTACTTTTTCTCGCTAGTTAAACAATCATTAAAACTTAGGCCCTTTAATGCGTTATTGTTTCATGTAAATAAAATTGAATTGATACCATTTCACATCTTCCCTGGCTTGTGATTAAGCATTTTGTAATTACGACTTTACGAATTGTGGATCATCTTTCCATGTTAGGAATGTCGTTCCTCAGAATGCAAAACAAGATATATTTATAATAATAAATAAATTTAACTTCTAATAAATGTTTAATAATAATTAAATTTAACTGCTAATATATTTTTAATAATCTACTGCTAGTTATACTTAATTCAATCAAAAGCACCAGTAATACTTTTCCAAATTAAATTTTTTTTATTATTTTTATTTGAAATTTTCTAAAAATGAATGTTTAGATGGAAAAATGAGAAGCCAGAAAATCCACAAAAAATAACTACATGTGTTTATGAAATATTTTAAAATGGAAAAGTTGAAATTTGCCTGAAGAATCTAAATAATTTTCTAATCAATAATTTGAATCAAAATTTATTAGGTTTCATGTGGTTCTTAATGTTTTATTCTTGATAAGGATCAGGCACCTTAGCACTACTGTATATAAAGATTAAAATAATAGGTTCCAGAGGAATTTATTTGATCAATTGAAATTATTATCAAATTGTACTTGCTTATCAAAACTGGAAATAAATATCTAAATGTTCATAATTAAAAAATTAACTAATAATTTTCAAAGTGGTATCAAATATAAAATTGCTATTTAAAACATAAAACAAGATGAAATAAAGTGAAAAAGATTATGTCAGAGGATTGCAGACATTTCAAACTCAAAATGGCAAGTGAAATCGTTGACGAGGATCCATCATAAAAAAATCGACAGTTTTTTGATGCAAATTCCAGTTGCTATTGAAGACGAATGAAATACAGTTCTCCTGTATTACGCTATTCATATGGCCTGACTACAAGCGAGAACCTCGCTTTGATTGGTTAGTTATTTTTTACCTGCTCTATTTACGAATGACAGTTAAATTTAAGCTTATATAATAGGCAAATTCGAGACAGGGAGGCTTGGTAAATTCCAACTTTCGAATTGTTTTCTGAACATGGAAGGTCAATTTGGGTCAATTCCGATCCAAAAAGTGGGTATTTGACTAAAAATACCTTTAAGGTAATTGAAAAATAACAAAGCATTATAACTTTATACTAATTTCAAAGGTATATTTCGCTCTGAGTAACGCTTCTGCAAATCTCACATTTTGACACCTAGAAATGGATGCTACGGGTCCAAATAGCTGTAGAGGTAAAGAAACAATCAATTTTTACATTTACATTCTCAAATTTTTTAACAATTCCTAATTCATAATAGCAATAAGATTGATAAAGTAGGTTGAAATCATTTACCTATACTTGATAGTCTTGAAATATGAATTAACTTTATTCTTAATATGTTTATATTTAATGCAAAACTCGAAACATTAAGAATATTATTTGTAAAGATATATATTATAACATATATTAATGAAAAATCATATCATTACAACCTTTATTTCAAGCTTATTCTTTGCACCAAATGAGGAAACTTTTAAAAAAAGCAGAAAATTATTGCAATGGAGATATGGTGCTCTGTAAGTGGTTATACAGAAATAAAAACAAAGAATATTTTGATTATATCATTGAAAGAAACGGAGGAATCATGGAACCAGTTATGAAAGATAGAAGTGGAGATCCTAGGAGTCCCATAAATTGTAGAGTTTGGGGAGTTTTCTTTACTGCCAAAGCAAAAAGAGGCACTGAAGGTGATTCTTTAGAGAAGTCACCATATGGTTCCAGTTGTTTCAAGGTTCCCTTGGAATATTTGATTGATCCTGATTGTTATAATCTCTATTTTGCTGACTTCTACTGTCTTGGGACTGGTTATCACTACGTCGTTCTGGTGGTTGCTGAGAAGGATTCGAAGGCGGATGATTTTTGTGGAAACATCCTCCCGTTACTCGACTGGGATGACAATGAGTTTTTAACATTTTCCGACAATTCTTTTGAAGTCACATATTCTGATTATTGTGTCGTGGAGATCTTGTACACAAAGATAGTAAATATGATGCGTGCCTTAAAAGGGGACGGTGCGGAGATGCAGCACAACATAATTACTTGCGGAAGGAGGTCGGAGTTACACAAGCAATTAACATGCCCCGAGTGCAATTTCTGCGATCCCTCTGAAAACAGGATGCCACTTCCATCATCACCTCGGCCTCTTCAAAGATACGGTCAGATTCGGCACATTTAATTCACTAGCTATCTATTATCTTTAGAAAGATATGCATATCTATTAACTTCAGAAAATTATTATTAGAATATTGGTTTTATAACGTTAAAATTATGTTATTTTATAATAATAATAAATAATTACTATGTAATATATTATTATATATATTATAATATTAATATGAAATGTATGAACCAATATTAATATGAAATATATGATAATATAATATATAATATATTACTATTAATATTAATATTATTATTACTTTTATTATTATTATTAATAACGAAAACTTTTGCGATATTTTAGATAATTCCATTACTAATGTCAATATGAATTCCTTAAAAAAAAAATTTAAATTTAATTTGGATATAGCTTGAGTTAATTTGAATAGCTTTACATATTTTAGGAAACTAATAATACAAATAATGTAAAGTTAATTTGGTTTTCATGCAGCGTTTTCCATGAGCCAAATGAATACCATTTTACGCTCAGCTGAGGATTATTGCGATCGTAAGATGGCGCTCTGCAAGTGGCTGTACAGAAATAAACCGGACGAATACTTTGATGAAATATTTCTGAGAAATGGAGGAATTATGAAACCAGTAATGAAGGATAGAGGTGGAGATCCGAGAAATCCCATAAATAACAGACTCGAAGCAGTTTTCTTCACTGCCAGTGTGAAGAGGGGCTCTACTGACGGTGAACCAATAGAAAAGTCACCGTATGGTTCTTGTCGCCTTCAAGTTTCCATAAAATATATGATCGATCCGGACAAATACAACCTTTACTTTTCTGACTTCTACTGCTCTGGAGGTGGTTTTCATTACATCAGTTTGGTAGTCGCCGAAGCAGACTCAGAGGCTGATGTTGTTTGTGGCGACTGTCTCCCACTGTTGAAGTGGAGCAACAATGCGTTTTTAAGGTGTGATGACAAAAATTCTTTTGCAGTCGTTGATTCTGATTTCTGCATAATTGAAGTACTCTACGCCTGCGAGGTGGATTTGGAGAAGGCCTTGAAAAAAGGCAAGGCAGCATTCGTCCATGGTCCACCAATTTTCAAAAGAGCGTTTTTGAAAGATGGGGGATTGGATAAAAATTTGGAATGCCCTAGGTGCAACAGCCTCAATCCTTCGTGGAGACGACGTCGCAAAAAGACATGATAGATCTGAATGATTAACCTCCCCTATTTTTGATTTACTACAAGTGATTAAAAAAAGATCTTATTTTAGAAAGAATAGTTAAAATGTCAAAAAATATTATTTTATGAAGATTTAGTAATTGATTCCGTGTTTCTCCGACAATAAGACAGTTTCTTATATGTTAATATTTGCTCCAAAATACGAGCTAGGGCTTATTTTCGGGGATGTTTTATAATTTCTTAATCAAAAACCTAACCCAATGCAAAACATTTTTTCATGTATAAAAATTATTAGGCTGCAAAAGGCAAGGAGTGTGGGTTTAATTATTTATTAATAAAAGTATTTCTTTACAAGAATGTTAGAAAACCTTTCAATTATAGTGTCAAGTACATTCATATCAACTTCTTCAAGACCAGTAATTTATAAGTCTTCAAACTCTGAATTCCTGCCTGAATTTCTTGCGAATCCATTCCCATCAGAACAATTGGTCTCAGCCTCTCATGTTTGCCAAGAGAACTCTCCTTAAATAGGTAATACTTGTTTACACAAATTAACTTTGAGCCGGAGATGTATTTTCTGATGTCCATTTTTAATATTATTTCGTTCATCGCTTATGCTAGCCTTGCATTGATTCAATAAAGTTTTAAGACGATGATAAAACAAAGTATGATTTCAAAAGCTGACATCATTAGGCGTGCTTAAAACGCGCTTCGAATTGTGATCCGAAATTAATAAGTCAGGTCGGTCACAGCAAATGTGGCGTTTTTGTTTAATAAATAATAAAAACCATTAATTAAGCAAAAAATTAATATAAATTATTTAGGCACTTAGTAGCCAGACATCCTTCTAATATAAATAGGTCATGCCATTAATGTAATGTTAGCACTACCCAGGTGGATGTAAAACTATCCAATTAAATTATTTTTTTTGTTATTCATTATTTTAGTTGTCACAGGATTGGCGGGATTATTTTCTAGCTGGTAAACAATTTGATGATGTGTCGCACCTAATTATCTGAAAGCGAAAGTCAGAAAAATCCGTCTATTTTTGTTTTATTGAGAGCTCTAACACGTCGATAGTCGAAAACAATTAAAGTCAGCTAAGGGCTCTTTAGTCGGTCAAGCGAATCAAGACTATTTGTCTGTGAAAGTAATTAAGTAAAAGTTAGTATAACAACATTTGACAACAGACTGACCTGGAAATAAGAAAGGTTTTGAGACAACATCTTAGAGAAAAGCACATTATTATATCATTATATTATATTATAGTTAATACTTTGATACAATTACTTGACATTTTTCTAAGAGTTTTGTGAAAATTGTAGAGTTTTCAAAACGTCATAATTCTGAAACAGTTCTACAAATCCTTATTTTCTGGACCAAGAGATGGCAAGTGCAAGTTCAGGTGGTAAAGTTATACTTTTGCAATTAATTATTCAATACTGTAAGCATGAGCATTAACACTTTCAGTTCAAGCTTATTCCATGCATCAGATGAGGAAACTTTTAAGAGCGGCTGAAGTCTATTGCGACGGAGACACAGTGCCCTGTAAATGGCTCTATAGAAATAAAGACGAGGAATATTTTGATAATATCCTTCAAACTAATAGGGGAGTTATGGAACCAATCATGAAGGATGAAAGTGGAGATCCAAGAAATCCCATAAATGGAAGACTTGAGGGAGTGTTCTTCACTGCCAGTGTAAAGAAGGACTCTGACAGTAAACCGTTACAGAAATCTCCGTATGGTTCCAGTCGCTTTCAAGTTCCCTTAGAATATTTGATTGATTCTGATTGTTATAATCTCTACTTTGCTGACTTCTATTGTGCTGGAACTAATATCCATTACGTTGTTCTGGTGGTTGCGGAGGTCGATTCGAAGGCGGATCATTTTTGTGGGAACAACCTGCCATTACTTGATTGGGATAATAACGACTTTTTGACATGTGATGGCGACGATGATTACTTTGAAGTCACAAGCACTACATCCTGTATAATAGAATTGTTTTATGCCAAAGTTGTGAATGTGAGACGTGCCTTAAAAATGGGTGGAGCTCAGCTAAGAAATGACATACCTAGTTTTGGAAGAAGGCAGGAGTTATATAAAAACTTAAATTGTTCAACGTGCAATTTTTGTATCCCCCAAAAGAATATAATTTACCAGGTGGAACCACTACTTACACAAGGAAAGGGTCAGTCATGAATTATGAAAACTTACTAATTTTCACTATTGTTCCTTAGGCTTGTCTTACAATTCGAAATTATAACTAGTTTGTTGGATCCGTAATCTCTTTAGATATTATATTTGTCAATGGTTAATAAATAAAATGAATAAGTAGAAGATAAAAGATAGCTAGAAATTAATAACAAAGTTTTATAAATTGAATTGAATGCAATTGTATAAATTTTGAAACAAATTAACTTTATATCAAAATACTGGTGACAATGAATTATGATAAATAATCAGATATAAATTGACCTTTCTTTATTTGTATTATTACAATTACAAATAATAATAATAATAATAATAACTTTATTAACCAGCTCTGAATTTTATCCAGCTTATTCCATGCACGAAATGAACACAATCTTGCATAAAGCTATGGAATATTGCGATGGAGACATGGTGCCGTGCAAATGGTTATACAGAAATAAATCTCCAGAATATTTTCATGAAATCTTTCACTATGCAAGAGGAATTATGAAACCGGCATTGAAGGATAAAGGCGGAGACCCAAGAAATCCCATAAACAACAAACTTGAAGCAGTTTTTTTCACCGCCAGTGTGAAGCGGGGTTCTACTGATGGTGAACCACTAGAAAAGTCACCTTATGGTTCCTTTCGCTTCCAGGCTTCAATAGGGTACTTGATCGATCCAGACGACTTTAATCTTTACTTTGCTGACTTCTACTGCTCTGGAAGTGATTTCCATTACATTGTTTTGGTGATTGCTGAAGAAGATTCAGAGGCCGATGTTGTTTGTGGTGACTGTCTCCCAATGCTCAGTTGGGGTAACAATGCATTTTTGACTTGTGATGATGACAACTACTTTGAAGTCACTGATAGTGATTTCTGCATAGTAGAAGTGCTTTATGCCAAAGAAGTGAATGTGATTAGGGCCTTTGCTGAAAGCAAGGCCATTGCAAAGCATGAAATACGCACTCACGGAAGAAGACTTTTAATGGATGGAGGATTGGATAAAAACTTGGAGTGCTCCACATGCAACAATTTCAAACCCTCCTGGGGAAAGCATCGCAAGCAGTTTGACCCATCTGATGCATCTTGCTCTGGAGAAGAGGTGGACAGCGATTCAGAATATTGACAAGACCTTTATCTCTCTTGAGGATGTTCAAGCATTACGAGTTAGGTGATACTGCAAGACATGATTAATGAGCATTGGTCCTACTCATTTAGCTTTTTATCAATTATTATACTGACTTTGGTATCCAATTATTATACTGACTTTGGTATCCAATTTTTATACTGACTTTGGTATAGTTCAATTTTTTTGGTGTATTTGAGTTCATGTGCTTATTCTTGAAATGAAATTGATTTCAAATTTCATTCCATATGGTTGTTAAACATTTAGTAAAAGGGATTTCACTGGAACTTTTGTTTGTTTATTTTATAGCAATATTCACTTTGTTTCAACTTGATTTTTCAGCAGAACTACTTAAACAACAGATATTTAATCATCCAAAAAACCATAAAGATGAATGCATGAAACAATTTTCGTCCTGTTTCGTTACGAAGGTGGCAAAAGAGTTGACCCTGAGGAAAACTTCAATTATTTTAGATTAGAACAAGTCTTGGTGCTATTGGAAGTTAGGGACTCAACAAAATTTGAGGCTGCACAGTTGTTTGTAAATTACCAAAAAATAACAAAACCATGACAACCAAACAAAACCTCTTTTCCGTTTACGGTCTATTTATACGTAACCGGCATAATCGGACGTCAGAGCTCACAAGCGGCCAAACGTCACTTGTTAGAGAAGAATTAATGGGAGGGGGAGAGTAGTTCCTGGTACGTTATACTGGCACAAAGAAAAATGGCGGTAGCTCCTCGTACAAAGATTTCGTGCCTATATAGACGGATAACCTCATAACAGCTCATGGAGCCAGGCGCGTATGTGCTAGGTCACTGGAGTAGGACGAAGTTCAGCGGTGTCCTGTTCGAGAACTTTTGTGCTTGCGTCCCTCAAGCTTATTCATCATATATTAGACAATCTTTACTCGTTAGATACTTTAGATGCTAGATGTTTTATTATGAGTCTATTGCACATAAAATTAACAGAGGTTTGACTTAATCGTGACGAGAACGATACAAAGCCGCACAAGAACGCGAAGATTACAAACCGGTAGCGGAAGGGTAGTAGGAGTAATAGTATTTAATTGATGTCTTCCATGACGCGAACAAGATGCGGGAGTGTGTCTCGTTGTCGGTTTGGATGTATGAATTGTAACCTCTAATGAAATTAGAAATGAAATACTAAAGTAGCATCATACGTCCTCTCAGCAGAAAGTAAGAGATTATTTTTCAATATAATCGGCCAACTTTTGCTTTCCTTGTAGAAGGACTGAATCAGTGATCATGATGTTGTGATGATTGATGATGACATGCAATTACCCTAAAGCGGTAAAATTCAATTTATATTTAATTAATAATAATAAAGGAGCTTATCAAAGTATCATTGGGGAACTTTTGAATTTTTTTTATTTGGTTTAAAATTATTGATATTTTATTGCAATTTAAATTTTGTGAAAACGTTTTTAATGCATAACAATGTTAAAAGCCTTATTAGTAATAATAATAAAAATGAAAAGTAGGAGTTAAGCAACCAACTTTTCTATAATTCGTACAAAAATGATTACAAAACAAGGAAAGTTGTCTTCTTTTCTAATATTTACTTCTTTATCTTCGCCCCCTTGTCTGTTAGCACTTCGAAAAATTACACGTCGAACATTCCAGATTTTTATCCATACCTTCATATCTCAGAAATTCTTTTCCGAGAGTGTTTTTGTCGTGCCATATTTGAGCCTTGCGGTTGTTCAGTGCTTTTCTCATGTTCACGGTGTTGGCGTAAAACACTTGTATTATACAGTTATCACAATCAGCAACCTCAAAGAAGTTATAGTCATCGCATGTCAAAAAGTCATTGCCACCCCACTTAAGTACTGGCAGATTGTCGTAACAAATATCATCAGCCTCTGAATCTGCTTCAGCAACCACCAAACTGATGTAATGATAATCACTCCCAGAGCAGTAGAAGTCGGCAAAGTAAAGATTAAAGTTGTCTGGATCGATCAAATATCCTATTGAAGCCTGGAAGCGACTAGAGCCATAAGGTGACTTTTCTATTGGTTCACCATCAGTAGAGTTCCTCTTCACACTGGCAGTGAAGAAAACTGCTTCAAGTTTGTTGTTTATGGGATTTCTTGGGTCTCCACCTCTATCCTTCAACACTGGTTTAATAATTCCTTTCTTGAGTTGACAGATTTCATCAAAATAACCTTTTGGTCTGTGTTTGTAGAGCAAATTACAGGGCGCCATGTTTCCATCACAATATCTTCCAGCTTTACGCAAGAGTTTCTTCATCTGGTTCATTGAATAGGCTTTACGAAACACATTTTTAATATTAAATTAATATTTAAAATCAAAATTTATAATAAAGAGATTGGCGAGATTTAAATGCAGATATTAAGAGAGACTAAAGAAATTTGGATTGATATGCTAGAACTGACCGTTATTCGATTGATAACGCTTTACCGCAGGTAGAAATTGCATCCGATTCTGTGAAGCGGGAAAAGCATTGCAAGTTAAACAGTCAAGATCTTTATAGACTTCCGGATTTCTTTTGTGAGTGGAAATATCATGATGCAAATAGGCCATACGCTTTCTCAGAGCCTTTTTCATGTTCACATCATTGGTGTAAAACACCTCTATCACACAGGAGTCACTATCGGTAACTTCAAAATCGTGGCTAATTGCCAAAAACGCGTTGTCATACCAATCAAGTAACGGCAGGTTTCTATAGCACAAATTATCAGCTTCTGAATCAGCTTCAGCAATCACTAAGATGATATAGTGGTTGTCATTCCCAAGGCAATAAAAGTCAGCAAAGTAAAGATTGAAAGCATCTGGATCAATCAAATAGTTTATGTCAACCAGTAAACGACTGGTTCCATAAGCTGAATGTTCTAGAGGTTCTCCATTTTCAGAGCCCTTCTTGACACTGGCAGTGAAGAAAATTCCTTCAAGTTGTCCATTTATAAAACTTCTTGGATCACCACTTCCATCTTTCATAATTGGCACCATGATTCCTCTGTTTCTTCGAAATAAGTCATCGAAATAATTTTTCTCTTTATTTCTATAGAGCCACTTGCATTGCACCATGTAGCCATTGCAATATTTCTTAGCTTTATATAAGAGTTTCTTCATTTGACGAAGGGAATAAGCTCGAGTAAAAGATTTATTAATTAATAATTTAAAGTTTGTAATTAGCATTATCAATGTTAATTTTATAACTATATAATTCGTTTATTCACTATAACTCCTCCCTATTTTAAACAAGTATGAGTAAATTTAAATAAACTCTTACCTTTGTAGCCTTTCGAGCTTGAAGCCATCTATGGATTTATGATTTAAGATATACAGAAATATTAAGATCCTATCAATTTTACCAAAATTATGATCAACATTTACCTCTACCCTGGTTTTCTACCCCTTAGGTTGTTTGGAATAAGAAATTTAGAATTTACAAAGCGTCTGGATGAGGCTAACCACTTGTTTTTACTGTTATATAAAATGTCGAAAGAAAAGACAAGGTAAGAGCTTTGAATGAGATTTTGGTTTAAGCCAAAGCTTGATTGTACTTTCTTCATTCTAAAAAATACTCAAAGATATTTGTTAGTGGCCTTCACTTAACAATAAGTTACCATATTTATTTCAGTTCGTGACAACCGATTTGGTTTCCGACATCGTCTTATAAATAGTAACTATACTATTAACAATAACACGACACTGGCTAATCCTTGCCGTGATATAAAATAATACCAAGTAGACTATCATATTTTGAAATGGAGCTCACAAAATAATTTAACTCAAAAACAATATCAAAATATTCTATTCGATATTGATAAATCTGTTGCTAATTGAGAAAGTTGGACTATTTTCGGCTGGACGACCACTATCAAAACTAGTATTAGAACTGAAAGAGGTAGCAACGGCGTGTAACGAGTGGGAAATCCAGGCTATTTATTAACTGACTGCTCATAGGCCATAATAGACATACTAGACAAGTTCAGCAAGATTGTTACAAAGGGCGGATTTTGAGGGCGAGGGACCATTCATAATTAAATATAATTAAGATATTTTAAAGGAAGGATATCGACATTAGAAAAATGATATATATCGATATTCATAACTTTATAAATATCGGAACCCTAGTGATAAGTGCGGAAAATCTTGAGTGGATATCAAATTTTTCATTTCTATTTAAGATTGAAATTAGCTGACAAATATTAATTTATAAAAATTATTTAAACTAAAGTCATAAAGATTTCAATTTATTTTTAGAGCAATTTAAACCGAATAGTTCCATTTACCTTTACATTTTACCTACATTGGACAATCAACTGATGGAAGAAATAGGTTCAAATGGATGTAAAGGTCACAATTCAATTTTTGAGAACATTTATTTAATAAATTTATTTTGTTTGTAAATTAAAATTTAACAAGATTCAGATGTTTGTCATATATTTATTAGAAATTTTTCTAATCGGAAAAACTTTTTTAAGAATGAAAAGTACGCTATAATGATAAAAATGAATATATTCATAAATGAATAATTTAAACATAAACAAATCTTGAATTTTATGATTTGATATTATTATAACTATTATTTAACATTAAAAATAAGGACATAAATGATTGTTTTTGTTTTTATTGTTCAAGTTTACTAATAACATTAAACATTTTTTGTTCAAGGGTATTCCAGACAACAAATGAATTTAGGCAAAGCTGAAGAAATTTGTAATAGAGAAATTTACAGAAATAAGCCTGAAGAACATTTTGATGAGATTTTTGATAAAAGTGGAGGAATTATGGAACCAATTAGGAAAGATAAAAGATAAAACTATAGATCCTAGAAACCCTATAAATAGCAAACTAGAGTTAGTTTTCCTCAATGCGAGCGTAAAGAGGGGCTCCAAAACTGGTAAAAAATCACCCCATAGCTTTATTTTTAAGTTTTACTTGGGAATAGTTATTTATTCAATCTTAAAGATTATCGTCTTTACTTTGCTGAGTTCTACTGCGCCGGGACTAAGTATCATTGCATAATTTTGGTGGTCGCTGAAAATAATTCTTGTGCCGATATTTCCTGTTGGAACAATCTTCCATTTCTCGAATGGCAATAAATTTTTGACTTGCAATGATGAAAGCCGATAGTAATTTCTTCATAATTGAGCTGTTTTACGCCAACGAGTTTAAAACATCACATGCATATTCTACTAATCGAAGGTGAAACATGTTGCGAAAATTGGAGAAATGCTGCCTTACAGACTGTGTGGAAATAAAGCAAAAAATATTTCAATGAGATTTTTTATAAAAACGAAGGAATTATGGAACCGACGTGGAAGTAAGTTTAATGGCGATCCGAGGAGTCCCATAAATGACAGAATTTGAGGAATATTCTTCCATGTCAGCGTATCAAGGAATTCAAAGTGTGACAACCATTAGAAAGATTATCTTGTGGTTCTATTCGCTTTTAGGTTGACATAGGATATTTGATCGATCCGTACAACAGAATTTTACGACTTCCCATTCTGAAAAATAAGCCAAAAAACTTCTAATGATCTCAACTGTCTCATTTGCAACCCATTTCAAAATATATTTCGGGTGCGGTTTCCACCAGGACCAAGATGCATTCAAAATTATTTTCTATTCTAAGGATATCCAGTTTTAACAGTGCTTTAGCTAAGAAGATACATAAATAAAACATTTTTTGTCATAAAATAGAACATATTTTAGCCAGCAGTAAAATGGTTTTCATGGTTTAGTGATGGTGTATATATCATTGTGTGTATCATTTTCTATCATTTCGTTATTGATTTTCTCGCATAACTTATAATTAAGAAATGTATTTTGAAATAAATGTTTAGTCTTTAATTCTATATATAAAAAAAAGTGGGATGGCTGGGACATTAGGAAGTAACTGCAAATTTTAATAACTGAGTGGTTATTACACAGGTCCAGGTCTTCTTAACCATTATTTTATGTTATGTTGTGTTAATTATCTGAAAGTCGAATCGATTGAAACAGCTTCTTGAGAAACATTGAACAGGATCTCAAAATTCCGTTTGAATTAAAACCATTCGTTCACTTAAATTCTAATTTAGCAATTTTAACTATTTAATTTATGTTAATTGATCAATAGTAGCTTCTTTTTGTGGTCCGTCAACTCTGCTAACTCTACCGTCCAGTAACCCAGATGATTTTGTTAATTAATATTAATTTTTTTACTTTTTAAAATGTTGAATGGGATGGCCTATTCCTGACGTTGAAAATGTATTAGTCATATGAACATGATGGGAATTTTCTGTCTTTCTAAATCGACATATTCCAGCACATTATTTTATTTGACTTATATGGGGAAGATCTGCTTATGTTATGTTTGTTATGTTTTTAAATGTTTAAACTTCGACAACAGTTATTATAATTCAACTTTATTCACACGAATACAAGCCGCCATTATCTCAACGTTAAATCAACACAACAGCAACTAAAAGTGAACGCTCATTCAATTACGGTGTCACAACAATGTTTATATGTTGTTGTTTTTTTTTTATAGATAACCATTCTTATTTAAATATCACAAGGCATTCAAGGCCGTGTTGGTTTGGGCCAATGATTAACATAAAAAAATTAGCACGCACCACCCACATCACAATACGCACCAAGCAAATCTGGGAAAAACCCCGCTTTCTGATTCTCATCGGACTTTAAACATTGAAATAATTTAAAGGTCCTAATTTAGCCTAAAACTCGATACAAATAGCTTCAAGTTGTTTTGTAAAATAAATAGCGAGAATGTCTGATTCGAGTAAGTTTTTAGTTTGTGCAAAAAAAGGAAGATTTTATCGATGTTTTTTCGTTGCAATGTTGCTATAGGAGACTCGTAGATTACAGCTTCTAAGCCTTTTGGTTTATTTCTATGATTTAAAATAATTTCTTAATACTAATCAAATGCAAAATAGTAACTTTATTGTTTATCAAAACACAAGCTATGTTATATGATTTAAAAACTACAAAAATCTTTTCGTTTCTGAGCGTCCTCCATGCACGAGATGAAAGAATTATTGAGTTTGGCCAATAAACATTACAACAGCAGGATGGTGCCTTGCACGATTCTTTACAGGAATAAGTCAAAAGAATATTTTGACGCTATTTTAACAAAAAATAGCGGAATCATGGAGCTGGACTTGAAAGACGAAGGTGGAAGTCCAAAAAGTCCCATCAATGGCAGACTAAGAGGTGTATTCTTCACTGCCAGTATGACGAAAAGATCGCCTGATGGTGATCCAATGTCTTCGCCACCCTATGGTTCGAGTCGTTTCCAGGTTTACATCGAGAACTTGATCAAACCATCCACTCATAATCTCTACTTTGCTGATTTCTTCTGCGTTGGGACAGAGTGTCACTATGTTATTTTAGTGGTTTGTGAAATTGGATCAAAAGCTGATCACTTCTGTGAATGTCACCTTCCTGCATTGGATTGGGATGAGAATAATTTCATAACTTGTTCTGATGGTGTTACTTTCAAAATTGTGTGCAAAGAGCATTCCATCATCGACGTGTTCTATGCCGATACCATCAACATCAGGAAATTGTTGAATTCGAAGAAGGCATCATTGGTACGCGATTTACTCAGGCGTGAAAACGGCTACTCTATCTACGAAGGCCTGAAGAAGCACCCGCACTGTCATATCTGCAACATCCACAAGCCATCTCTCCACATTCTTACTCCTGACTACTACTATAATAACGACAATAGTAACAACAACAACAACAACAACTCTCTCAAACCATGTCATGGACAACATGCACCAAGAGAATCAGAGAAAAACCACCTTTCTGAACTTACTGAGACTGGACCATCGGACATAACACCAAGTGAGAATGGTTGCATTGAGGATTTTAGTCCCACCTCGTCTTACGGACAAAATCAGCCTAATGATGCCTTACCATGTAATGGACAAAATAACAATGAGAAAAAAGACTGTGGTTATGGAAATGTCAATTCCAGCCCAGAGAACAAGAATGCAGAACCTCTTTTAGCAAATTCCAGGTCTCGGTATCCTGGGTGGGCGTGTTGCTTGTTGTGAATTTGTTGAAAAATATCTTTTCTATGACAACATCAACCAACATCAGCTCGTATTAATGAGTCAATACTACCCTTTCATTGAACTTTGAACAACTTACAACCGTTATATCATTGCGGGGTAATGTAATATTTTTCTTTAACATCTTAATAAAGATTTTTATAGTTTATTAAAGTCTCAAAAACTAGTTAACTAAATTGCTACTTAATTAAAGTCTCAGAAATTAACCTTGAAACCAAACTCATAGTATTGACTTCTAACGTTTCATTAACCTTTGAACATCTATTCATTAACTGTTGTATCGTTGTGGGTCAGTGTGACTTTTGTCTTAAACATCATTAATAAAGATTTTTCTAGTTTATGTTTTAATTGCAGTCTCAAAAATTAAACTTGAAACCTTGGCTGTGTTTTATCAGCAGCACATTGTGAGAGAGCTTCAGAATAAATTATAATCCTAATTTTTAATAAAAGCGTGGCTTTGGCGACCTCAAATACTATTGCAAGATACTGTTTAGAATGCTTAGTAGTAACGTGAATGAGAACCTTAAAATCATCAAAACCTCGTGAAATAAAGCCAGAGGTAATGGCAGTTGGGATGGGGAGATAAAATCTTTAACTCAAAAGGCTTCGAATAATTTTTGTTTACAAAATGTGCTTAGTTGCCTAGATGTATGGGGCTATGTCTAGAAATTATAATATTTAACGTGTTTAAGAAGCTTATGGAAATTCCACAAATAGCTTTCCGCTTCCGAAAATATTCCGTTGAAAATGTCCAATGTCGGGTTAGTCGACTTCATTTGATTTTGTTCAGTTTGCATGAAAGAATCTGTGACTTTTTAATGAATTGTTTACAAAATTTAATAAATCATAGTTGAGGTTATCTGATAAATTATTTTAAATAAGTAAATAGTGAGGCAAATTTGGATTAAAATAAAGAATTATAAGGTCGGTGGAAGTTATAGTGTTTAAAAATAAAAACAGACAAAAACAAAATGGTAACAAAAAGAAAGTCATTTGCAAGAATATTAAATCAAAGACACTGTAAACTAGAAAAAAAATAACAATAGAACTTGCGTCACGTCATATATGAAGCGATAAAATCACTTGCTTTTAACAGTGAATTCCATTATGAAACAAATTTATCAACTGAACAACCTCGCATAAATGCTAAACTTCTTAAACACATCTTGTTTCGGAAATATACTTCTATTGTTGTCATTTCATTTTAAAAAAATCAACTTTTAATCACACTGACAATATTCCAATAAAATCCGAGATTTTTTAAAACTGTTGATTAATGAAAAATTAAAACCTCGATCCAAAGTTAAACAAGGACACATCTTAGTAACCGAACGAATCCCCATCAATCACATCTTCCATCCTTCCATCCATCCTTCCATCTCTCTTCGACCAAAGTACAGTCGAAGAGAGGCTTGCCAAGTCTCTCGTTGACGCTGTTGTGGAGGCGGCACATCCACTGGCAGAAATCCTTCCTGCTCCTGACGTCTGGCGGGTTCTGCTTCAGACTGACAATGACAAGTTATTCTGTTATCTTATTCAATTAGTGTGCTTCAATTAGATGTGCACTAAAAGTAAAAGTGTGTAATTGGAATTAACGTAATTATATTTTTAGTGCTGACATTTTTAATTTCTCGTACCTGAATAGGCCGTTTATTCTAAATATGACTTTATTCTAAAGATGAGAATAAGTTAAGGTCTTGTTTGATCCAACACAATCAAATAGAAAGAAAATGAAAGAACGTAGTTATCCGTCATATTAATTTAATTTATTTACAAACATGAATTGCATCAAATTAAAACATGTATCACAACCGATAAAAACAAGTCCCATTTATTGCTGAGTGCATAAAAAATAAACAAAATATCCTATTGCATAACAATTAAATTAAACACATCTAATAAAATATAAGAGATTAAAAACATTAAATATTTCTGGTAAGAAAGCCTATATAAAGCGAACAATATATTGATTACGATTATCAAGGAGTTACAGAACAAAATCGTATGCAAATATAATATCAGTTGATCCAAAACGAGAGCAAAGCCCTTTAATCAAATAAATAAATTAAATAAATAAATAAATCCAAAATAAAAAGCAGACGATGCACAAGTAATAAAGAAGACATAAAGAAGATTTGTGGACTCACTGACTAGCCAGCTCGTTGGCACACACCTCACAAGGGTAGAACTTCCCAAGCGTGTCCATAAAATGCTTGATGTCCTTCTTGTCCTGGTTCGTTGGGTTCTCTGGCAAGTAAGCTGCCATCGTGTGCAGTAACGACCAAGTGTTTCTTCCTAAATGATTTACCATTCAAGATCTTAATGATCATTCTTACTTAATAATTAACTTATAATAATTTATAGCTGACAATAATAATTTAACGACCGATTTAATCTTATAATTGGATATATGGACTTTAGAAATTGATAAGCTTAAGATGAATTTTTGATTTTACCTAGGTCTTCTCTTTCTAAAGGACAGTCCTTTGGCGTGCCGCCAGGAGACGATGAGCAGGCGGTACTGATTTTTGTTCCTGTAGGTTCCATCGCATGGGTTTTTCCATTACTCATTTGCTGTACAGGTGTTGGTGTGATTCTCTGCAGTAAGGAAGAAGTCAAATCGATCAAGTAAAAGATCAATGTATCTCCAAAGCATCCATTTGATGGATTAATTAACTAATTCAATCTTTTAATAATCAAATGATACTGTAACATGATCGCTCCATATAAAACCAGTGGTGTTGCCAGAGAGATGCTTCGGGCACATTACTTAGAAGAGAGCGCCAAATTAAAAATGTTAAGCGAAGGCATCAAATTATCAACATTGGATAACGTTAGAGACAATGTAACTTAATAATGTTAAAGGGAATGGCAAAATATCCATTGCATCTTGGACGCCAAAACCCACAGCTACACCTTTGTATAAAAACTTGCCGTAAAATAGTTCCAAGGCATGAAGCCCGAAAGTTTATTGACTATGCTACTGGTGCTATTGGAATCCATTGCAGAGAACTTTTGGCGAATACGGGAGGTATTTCTTACTGGTTAACGGCCCTCTCAGCGACATTCCTTTATCAACTATCGACCGTCAATCATTATACCTCGGCGGACCAGTTGACACTATTCCTTCTACGATCTCTTCTAAAGGTTATGACCAGGAGAGCCTGTGTAGATTGTAATGTCCAATGAAGATGTTTATTAGATGTACGTTTACGATAATAAATCTATCGACAGCATTACTTTGAGAATGTTTCTAGTTGTGTTTGGACGCGTCCGATCAAAGAGTGTGTTTGTCGGTTATTTAATTTTTTTTTAGAGGGTGTTGAAAATTCTGTGGAATTCCTCTTAAAAAAAAAAAAAACAGTTGCTTCGATAGATGCTTGTTAGTATTCTTGATGCGATTTTTTGTTGAATTTTTTTATTTGTTTGTTTATTTACTAATATCGTAAGAACATTATTGACGTCATGGACTCATTTTCACAGAGGCACCATAGACTCGGAAACGGTTAATGTCTAAGGGATAAAAAGTGAAAGAAATCCTTAAACACTTTGCTCATATACTGGACGCATGCACACACCACTCATCTCCCATGCTTTTTCATAAATTTGAAAGCATCCGGCAAAGATTAGTTCGTACGTCTCTAACTGAACGCATACATTTACTTCCGCATTTTTTGTGCCAAGTCGATGTTATCAAAGGGTTCGCCTCAATTTTCTTGTGTCATAGAAGGACAAAATGCTCCTTTTTACAGAATCAATGCATCTCATGTCCGTGTGATAAAAAAATGGTTAAAGGCTTGTAAATTCTACCATGCGATGATGTCCATGCAATAATAACTAGGATTATATTACTAGGATATTTTAAATTGGACCACGATTTTAAACGACAAAGTTAAAGCTTTAACCTGAAATATTTAATAAGATTAGGGACTTATGCAAACCATATTTAGAATAATATTTTAAATACTTATATTTATAAGTAAACTGTTAGCATTAACTCCGTGGCGATTTATAATCAAATATTATTAATTTTGACTGGCACGAATATGAACATCAAAAATGATTTCACAACCTCAAAAAGTTAAACCTCATGCAGCATAAATGTAATGCATTCCAAAATGGACATTTATGCTTCTACTCACCAAACGCATTGCGAGACAAATACAACTATAGATAGAGATCACAACAACAATACATTGACATTATACATATGATTATAAATTATACATTATGATGATATTAATTACAACAACTAATTTATTTGCTACCGTTAATAAATGTAATTTGGCATTTGTGCGATTCAACCAATCATCTGGATCTCAATTTAAGAAAAAATAAATTATGAACAAACAAAGGGAATTGACAAGGTTGATTTAATCAATGAAAGTCATAGATTAACAAAATAATTGCATTAACGATTTCAATATTAAGTAACTATTAAATACTGGCTAACAATGATGGAACTGATAATCAACAAGTATTACTTAATAATACTAATATTAATATTATCATCATTTTTACACAATTTACGATGGTGGTATACTGCATATAGTATTTAATTATACAATCAGAACTAACTTACTAAGAAATAAATTCAAACACACGCACACACATTTACAAGGTGCTTTCTAGACATGAAACAAGAGTTTGTACACAAACAGAGAGAAGACGATCATCAACACGGAAAGCACGAGAATCGTCTGCTTCCTGGCAAAGAACGACCGACCGTCTCCGTCGTCTTCGACATCCTGTCGCCTCTGCCTCTTTCTCTTGCCCTTCGAACGCTTCTCGAATTCCTCCAGTTCTTCCTTCTTCTTAAGTGCTTCTTGTTCTGCAGCTGCTTTTTGGCTGGCTTCCATGGCCTGTTGGAACCACAATATGGTTGGGATGATAACATGTATCTCATGGTTGTATAAGATGATAATAACAATTATAATAAACATTATCAATAATATTATTATTATAATCACTATTATTATTATTATGAATGGCATACACATTGCATTAATGAATTAAATTAAATTCCACTAATAAGTTATATTAATACAAAACCGAATAGTAGGAAGTTTAATAAAATTAGGATCTAATAATTAATAAATCAACCTTTCTCGCTTTTTCCATTTCAACTTCACAAGCCTTGTTACAGTCGACCTTGCCTTTTCCCGATTGGACCTCATGACACAACAACTCCTCCCTTCTTCTGCCACAAGGACAACGAGCCTTGACCTTCTCAGAGCAGTCAAGGACAGGAGGGCAATCTCCAGAGTGGCAGACGACCTTGCAACGGTGGGAGCAGGATAACTGATCGAAGTAAGCAACGAGTTCATGTCATGTTATGTTCATGACACAATAATGATGTGAATTGGTCAAACTGAGAACTAAAACAAAATCTTTGTAAAATCAATTCTCCAATCAAAAAAGGCATTTTTATGACCAGAGATATCCAAAAAACATTAAATGATTTGAAAACCAAAACAAAACTAATCATGAACATCACTTTCAACAAAAATGAAATACCACATAAAAATACACGAGATAAAAACAAGGAACAGAATAAAGAATAAAACCAGCATTGCCACCAAAACGCACCAATTTCGGGCATCTGCACCCGCAAGACCTCAAAGCTTCCATCTTGGACCCCCCGGACTCCCTGTTGGCCGAGCACCACTCGTCACAAGGCACATGTTTCACTACCATCTGGCAGTGGCAACGCATCTTGATCATCTGAGTGCATGGGGGGCAATGGCCAGGGTGGCAAGGAAGGAGGCAGCTGTGGATACAACCAGGGGGTCTAGGTTTTGTGCAGGGTTCCTCACATTGTTTGCAGTTTGTCCCAGCCTTGATTGAAAAACATTTAGCTTTTATAGAGAAAGATGGGGGCTTTTTCAAATTCAGGGACTCAGTAATTTGGTTATTTTGCTTTTTCTAAAGTCATTTTAAAACTTCAATGCACATTGGACGAATTCTTAAGTCTTTATATTATTAATGAATAAATTGATATTATAATAATAGTCTACCATTTGTTACATGATTAAAAAACCAACTAACACCTACCAATGTAATAATAATCAATAACAATTAACCAAATGCTAGACAACAAAAACATTGCCCAACGAATCACCTTGGAAACATCATCGTCTGCCACTCCACGTACGACGTGACACAACAACTGACACGTGTGGTTGAGGCAGGGTAGCGTTCTGCCGCAAGATCTTTGGCAGGACGAAGGATCTGAATTGCTGCACCTAACCATGGTTGTCTTTGAAGAATGAAGAATGTTTCAGTATTATGTAACCATGACGATGAGATAGTGATTGGCTGTGATTGGTTGATGAATAAAATCACACAAAATTAAATAATAGTGACAAATTAAAAACTAATGAAATATTTAAATCGATTGGTTTTTAATTTAATAATCTCTATAAACAATAGACACTCACAAACACGCGAACATCAGCACGCCATATCAACAACAATAACAACAACAACACTTCATCAATCCGATACCTCATGCTTTCCGAAGCAAGTGACCGGAACAGGGACTAGACAAGGGGGGCATGCCTTGTTGACCACCTCGAACCTCTTCGACTCCCTACTGACCTGCCACGGTCCTACCTTCGGCTGGGTGTCCTTGACCTCTACTTTTACTGCAGAGTGGCAAAGGGCAGGGCAACTGTGGGAACAGCCGATGAGGGGTTTGTCGCACACCTGACTGCACTTCGGACAATCCCCGAAGTGGCAGGAATGGGGTGTCCGGGAGGGGTGATGGCAGTCGGGTGGGTTGCTGCAATGTCATGGAGTGCATTAGATTAGGAAATGACAGTGTTGGCAATGATGGTATTCAAGTGGCATGAACTACAACTCTTTTAACTATTAACTAACAAAATTATTCATAAATTAATTTGACATCACTGATTTCCTCTGGGAATGTAAAATTTGAAGATAAAATAAATAATAATAATAATAATAATAATAATAAAATAATAAATAAAAAAAATAATAACAGCTATTAACCTTACCTGCATGGTTTGTTACACTTGGGTGGTCTGGTCTTTTTTTCCACTCCACATGGCACAGTCCTCATGGTCTTACCACAGTTGCACTTGAGTACTGCCATGTTGGTGCATGGATAACAGGGTCCTGAAAAGGTCACAAGGTCGCATCGTTAAAAGCCGACAGCACTTAAATGACCTCCGCTTATAATTTTTGTATTTGTATTTAGCCGATCTTTTGTGTCTGTTGTATATTGAAATAGGATGTGAATGTCGAGGCAAGGCAGAGGATGCACGCATATTGTGTAACTAAGTAATACTAATTGTTATTATCACAAGTTAATACAAGTATAAATAAATCAACTACAAGTAACTTTATTAGTTATAATAATAATAATATCAGTTAGCTTCCAAGGCACCTCACGCATGGCATCAGAGACGATTCTGTTAGCAGCTATTAATTGTACGACTGTAACCTTCGGCTAGACTCACCGAGATGGCAGGTGTTTGCGCACTTGTGCTGACGACACTTCAGCGGTTTTCCGCACATGGCAGTGCAAGGGGGGCAGTTTCCGTCACAGCACTGAAGCGATTAAGATGACAATTACGATAACGAATTCAGTGCATTATAATCAGTCTTGCCAAGAACGGTTCGAGCATTCGAAGGAGAGTAATGATCTTGAGAGTTCGAGTATAATCGTAAAAACATGAAAATGCTGCTCATCATCATCATCATCATCGTCATCAACATCATCATCATCATCACCTTTCTTTTGCACTGGTGCACCCCACAGTCCTTGAGGTTGGTGCACTTGACATCGCACTGAAAATCCTTGAAGCACTGAAGTTCCTTCTCTCTCTTTCCGCAGCGACACTTCTTTCGGATCATCTCTCGACACTGATTGAAACAATCGACAATTCATTCAATTAATCAACCCTCTGCTCTACCGATCAGTCAGGCAATCAATCAACTCTGTTCATTCTTTTCTCTTAATATCAACCCTTGAAATGCTTTTTGAAGCAAGCAGACAAAAGTCTAATGGGTAAGGTTACAGTGGTAAATACTTATCGTTGTCATCATCATCATCATAACCTTCCTCTTAGCTGTTATTGCCACTGACATCCTCACTACTACCAAGACTAAACTATACCTACCGTTCCACAGGATCCCTGATGGCACCTGTTGGTACACCTGTGCAATCCACACTCCAGCAACTTTCCGCACGACTCCAAACAGGTAGGAGCCTCTTCAGTGCATGGCAGGTCAAATGCTGGAAGAATGTGGGCCATAGTGAATGGTTTTATTGGTTAAATTGATATGGCTCATGAATATTAACAACTTAAATTTGGAATCGATCCAATTATATTGTTGACAAACACATGGTTAGAAAAAATAGAGTAACTGACTGGTTTTTCCACAGGGGCATTTTCGCTTTCCATCTTTGGAGCATGGTTGGCATGCACCTGAGTGACAAACAACCTGACACCTATGATGACCACATGAAAGTGGCTTATTGCACACCTGTTTCCAAAATAAAGGTAAAATGTGATATCATCATTGTCATAAAATATGAGTTAAGTTCTCTTTTTTTTTTAAATAATCCATCACTATTATCATCATAACCACCTGATCACATTTCCAAACTGGGGTAGCACAGGGTACAATCGCTGTTTTTCTTCGACACGTGCATGGCTGTTGGCTGGTCTCAGGGCAATCCCTACATTCACCTGCACGAATAAATTATAATAAAATATGCAAATCAGTATTCACACCGGTTTATATTTGCAAGGACCGTGTAACATCAACAATTATTAATCATATTAATTATTAATTATTCTTGACACGATCCAGCAACCAACCTTCATGGCACGGCAGAGAGCAAATGTGGTGACCGCAGTTCAAAGGTCGTCCACACCTGAGACCGCACGACCACCTGGCAGCTCCGCATCTTCTCACCTGTTCTGAACCCTTGCCACAGAAACATCTGGAGCGAGTGGTCTTCGGGCACGGAGGACAGGGACCTGTTTAAGCAACAATGGAAACCTTTGAAAAGTAATTCATCCCTTTTTGTAAATATCATATACCAGGTCACCACTATCATCATCACCACCCCAAACAGATTCAACAACGTCACAACCTTTTCAGCATCATTATATTTATCACCTATTTTGATTTCTTATTCAATTATTCATTGCTACTCTAATCATCCCCATCATAGCAACCATTGCCATCAACATCATCATCATTACTACAAACCTGGATGACACTGCAGAAGACACTGGTGACCACAGTCTGGCTTGAGTTGTTTGCCACAGGTCTGACCACAAGAGTGGGGAACACCCCAAGGATCAAAGGGAGGATTTGCCTCTTTGCCACAGAAGCACGTGTAGAACTTGGGAAAGTCATTCTGCTGGTATTCGTGTCGACATTTTGGACTGGAAGAGATCATTCAAATTGATGTTTAATATTCAGATTAAAATGGAAAATATTAACATTCATCGACGTGCAATATTCAGATTAATATGGAAAATATGATAATTATAAAATATTAACATTCAAAGAATATTTGTATCCGACAAACCAATGTTAATGTCATTTACATCGTCACAATGCGATGCAAAAATTTGTTAAGGCTCAAAAAACTCACCAGAACCAGGGCTTTTCCTTGTTTGGGAAAAGTTCTGCGGAGAGGGTGGACTTGTGCTGCACGCCATCCCTGATCCACTGCTGGATGCATTGGATGTGAAACATTGTATAACAACCTGAGCAGTTCCATACCTGGGAAAGTAAGAATTTATAATAATAATAATAATAATAATAATAATAACAACAATATTAATAGTAATATGTTCATTTATAAAGTTCCATAGGCATTAGCATTAGAGGGGCATTCTGATGGAGAAATATAGTAGAATTCCAACATAGTTAACTGTAAAGTTAAAATACATTAATATGAAACATACTAAAAAATATAACTAAACAATATGATTAAACAATAACAAACAAAAACAACGAGGTGCTAACGGGGTCTTTCTGTGTTACATTTTCTATGCAAATGAGGCAGATGTTAGCCTTGGATTTCAAAGCTCCCTCAATGTACATGGCTGTCCTGCCAAGGTCGTCTGCACTTGAAGAAACTAAAAAAAAACAGCAATACATGAAGCCACTGTACACCCTCTGATAATGTACTAATGCAGCTGAGAAACAATTAATACTGCCATAACTTAATAAAATAATAGTTATTGATATTATAATAATAATAATATTTACTGTCACAGGCTGAGATGTTGAGTCTTTTGAGAAGATTAGATAAAACAGCATCCTTTTTTTGATGGAATTCCTCATCTTCATCGTCGTCATCCGAAAGCAAGAAATCATCAGTGGACGAAAGCTGGCGTTTGGCAGCTTCTTGGTGTGTTGCAGCCGCTGCCCAGAAAATTTCCTCTCCAGAGTTTTTGAGGTGACTCGAAGCTCCTACAAGTTTGGATGTCCCATCTTTTGAAGCACAAGAGACATGCTCAGCGGCTTTCACAACTTGGCTGCATTTGGCAGCAGCAATCTCAGAACTGTTCAGGTTGCTATTGTTGTTACTTATATTTATGTTCTTCGCTGGTACAACGTTTTTTGAGGTTCCTCGAACGTCGTTTTTGATCGTACTAGGGTTGCCGTACTTCAAGGCAACACCAGGTTTAACGTGATCAATGCCGTTGGGTAGTCGCGGTGCGCCCCTTCCATTCCCAATCACGGGTTCTTCGGAGCTGGCAAAGCCTCTACCTCGTCCCCTCCTAAGGTAAGCAGGTCTCTGATCCATCTGAGAACATAAATTCATTGAGATTTAAGAAAGCTATTTTCATTTGCAATTCGAAATATAAAAAAAAATGATAATAAAAAATTATTTTATGTGTTTGGGTACAAAATATTTGCAAATTACTAGTTTTTGGCAGCTGGAGACAACCTGAGCAGTTGTTTATTTAATTAAATCAACACATCACAAGCCAACCGATACTTTTAAAAGTGAAGTTATAAATGTTTAATCAAACGGTTAAATATTATTTTTTATTAATAACTATTAAATTTTTGTTAAATTATTATAAATTTGTTTATTATTTAATATTAATAATTTAAAAATTAAAAGTTTGTTTAAGTTTTAAGATGTTCAATGATTTAATTGATTGAAGAAGCCAAATAACTTCATTTGTGATGGTTATGAAGCTAAAATTAATACTTAAAACAATTAGTTATTTGCATCATTCTCTCATTTTTGTCAATGACCGCTTTTTTATGTATTAGAATTCCCGTTATGTCATTGAACTTTAAAGGCTTTAAGAAAAAAAGAACAGAATGTTAACAACAATGCGCGTTAGCCAATCAAGTCGGCCATCCATAGGTTTTTTACATGAATGCTGCGCATTAGTCGATCTAAATTGAAGAAAGGATTGATCTTGCCACTCGACGTCAGTTCACTTGTGAGCGAGTTTGTGGGGATTTTTGCCTTAGCAGATGATTTCGTGGACAATATTACCTAATTTATAAATTATTTTAATTTTATAATAATATGTTAATAACATAACAATAACCTGGTTTTATTATTTTTTTATTGAGTAGAAATGATTGAGACGTTCAGATTGATGGCGTTGATTTACTGCCGTAAACAAATTGGTTGACCCCGTGGGCCACACTTAGTCTTCTTTGACGTTGATTGGCTTCATGTCTGATTTTAGAGCGACCTGAGAAGGAGGGCCGTTGATTTTAGAAAACATTGATCGCATTTTTGGAATTACCAAAGGTCGTCATCGCTTTATTATGAAATGTGATGACATGTTTAACGGTTTTGCTAGACATTGATATCCGAGGAAGGATCGACAAGAAGTAACATTACTGAATTAAGATTTTCGATACTTAATTGCAAGTTTCTACCTCTCGCAAACATGTTGACAAGTTCTGATGCAAAGTTTCGTTGCCTTTGGCACATGTTTACCTGGTCTATTATGCTCACTCTGGTGTCTCAGTTTTATGTCTTAACCGATCACATTGCATTCTACATTTTTGGCAGTCTATGTATTGTGGTCCTCCCTTTTGTAACCTCAGTTTACAGTACCACAGGAGGCCAACGAGGTTCAAGTTTATTGAGGTTAAATTAAATTTTTATTTTTGCATTGTAAAAAATCGCTTTATTATTAAGTGAATGTTTAATGTTCAGCTTGGTCACACTGCTGTTTACTTACTTTTCTGTTTTACTCTTGTTCTGTAATTTGGAAAATTTAAACATGTTGCTCTTTATGAAACTCATTACCATCACAAATGAAGTAATTTGGCTTCTTCAATCATTTGGAATGTTTCTAATGCATAATTAATCTGCTTAAATGTTGTGCTCAATTGAGGAAATAGTTGTTTGATTATTATGGTTACTCATAATGAAATTTACATAACCAAAATTTTATAATTGTTCCAGAGTTGCCTATGTCTTATGCGATCCAGTATTGGCCTGCATGTCTGTCGTGCCTGTTCTCCTTCTCAACAGGCTGACGCCTCTCATTCACGAAATGGAATGTCTCGGAGTAGACATACAGTCATGGAATGAGACTCTTTCGTGTTTGGGAAACAATTCCATGTCAAACCTGGAGGATTTAATATCACGTGGGCACTTACCATTTAAAAGGAAGGCATGGATATGGTTGGAAAAGGTCAGTTTTAGTGGTTTGTTATTGCTTTAATTTGTTGCTGAAAGAAATTGTTTGCATAAAAAGATAAAAGTGAATTTATTGCACAATAAAATGTACATCTCTTAATAAAAGTTAATTGGTGCATCATAAATACATTTAATTTTAAGTATTAAGGCAGCCACATTTCATTTTTATTTGTTCCTGAGTAGGTTTTGGACTTATTTTATTTTTGTGACTATGGCAGATGAATCATGGGAAATCTTCTTGACGAGCACAAAATAATCAACTAATTAAACATTTGAAGATTAATTTCTTCACCAAGTCTTAATATTTATGTTATAAATTCAGTTATCATCAAAACTTCATGTATCTTTGTAAATAATCGAAATTTAACTGATAAAGACTCGACAGAATTAATTTTAACATCATAGTCATTAATCATTGATTTACCTTTTCTGACACTTTGATGCACATTGATAGCTCTTACTTTTAGAAACACCATCGGCTTGTTTGCCATCAAGATTTTTTTTTGCCACATGCAGTGTAATTGATGATAATTCACTTGGAATTTTCTCAATTTACTGCTAAAAAAAATTGCAAGAGAGCTGTTAAACCTAATAATGGAGCAGTTGTTTTTACATTTGATCGTTTCGCACAGAAATTTCAATGCTGTTTTCTGTTAACTCCTGGAATTTGCATCATAAAAAATAAACAATGTAAAGTTACGAAGCTAGAATACATTTGCACCTTATTTGGAGGAAAGTATAATCAGGACTGAACCTCCAAATGATGCGGTTGCTGTTTTATGTTTGTTTTTTTCCAGTTTTTTGTTGAAATAAAATAAACATAAATAACAGAATGTGAAAAGCATCTTGCCTTTTTTAAATTAATTTTAAATTAGCCCATGACTTCTTTTACTATGCTTTTTGATTTAATGAATGATTAACTTAAAGTATGATTTCCTAAATACTTATTAATGTCTTACTTTTTTGTTTGTAATTAATTTCGACTATTATTATTATTATTATTATTATTATTATTATTATCATCATCATCATCATTATTATTATTATTATTATTATCATCATCATTATTATCATTATTATCATCATTGCTTGATTCAGGTTTTTGTTGGAAATTCAAAGCCTTCCTAATAAATTAAAGAGGTTGAAAAGCAATTCTGGTATTTCATTATATCTACAGACCGAGAAGCTTCGACTTGGTTTAACTTGTTAATAAACAAAATTATCATCAGGTCATTTATGTTACTATTATTATCGCTGTTATGATTAATATTCTCACCTTGATGCAGACATCCTCTAAAGCACGTTAGGTATAAACACCATGCAGTTGCTATTTTTGAATCTTTAGCTTTTGTTTGGTCTACTTTTTAATCTAAAAAGTTTTGGTGTTGTGCATAGCTTCAAATTTTACAATCTCACTGAATGTTATTTGTAATTATTTTTAACTTTATAATTAATTTATTTCCAATTAAAGAATTAGTCATTTGATCTCGTCGGTGCGATTCTCAATTCCATTAAATTTCAATTTTAGAAAAATCTCCTGACTGCCATCCAAGCCTCCATAATAATACCCTGCATACTGGCTCTTTTCATGGGGCGCAGGAGCAGAAAGATGAGCTACACCACTGCCCTCATGTCCTTCACCTACTGGCTCGTAACCTCCATCGAGTGCGCCTCTTTGATCGAGACAACCCTTTTGTGCGGCTATTCCAAAGTCCACTTTGCCGTCACAACTCAGGTCACGGTGTGCGTGGCATGCATTCTGGCCAATAGCTACTCTACCGTGACACTTTGCAGTTACCTCAGTCCGATGACTTGCAAGGGCGATAAGACCGAAGTCAAGGCCAGGTTTGACGTCATCTTCAAATGCATTGTCGGAGTTACGGGAGTGGTTTTTGTGGAAATTCCGCAATTGGTCGCCAGGTTTCAGATGCTGGCGTCGGCTTTGGATTGGCCTTCGGAGGAGATGGAATTTGAACATCCTTCGGCAGCTGAGCACAGATCCATTGATGTTGGCGATTATCCGAACGCATCCACTCCTTCAGCTGTGAAACTGCCCATGGACAGGATGGTTAAAGTCTCTGGAGATATGCTTGGCTTTGACCCTGATGTCATTTACAACTCCTTCCCGACATCTTTTTACATGTGGGCATTTAAGGATGGCATCATGATAGTAGTAATCATTGCATCTCTGGTACTCCAGAGGTTTGGTCAGAGCCCGCCGATACTTTTGAGGATCCTCGGAGAAGGAAGGAACTGCGCCGGAGCGGCTTTTGACAATCCAGGCACTTTCTTTGTGCCCGAGAAGCGCGACAAGTACATCGTCACCCACTGCGGCAAGCTTCAAGATCCGGACTTCAGGGACGGAGCCCCGAAGCCCCGGAATTATAACGAGCGAATGATTTCTCAAGATTCGGTCGAAGAATCGTGTTTTTTCCTGCCTCGTAGAAACAACAAATTGTCTCTTCTCAATTCCATCAAGCAGAAGAAACTTAAAAAAGAAATTCAGATAGAATCTGACACCACAAGTAGTGACGGCAAGACTGATGGTGAAGGGGAACTCATTGCACTGTCTCCAATCTCGTTGATTGGATCAACCAGTTCAGAAACTGCTGCTGCTGCTGCTGCTGAGAATGCAGCCAATAACTTGAAAGAAGAACTTCTACCTCCACTCAAAAATGGGTCACCAGAAGATCAGCAAAATGTAAATGGGAAGCGAAAAAAGACTGTAAAATTCAGTTTCAGCGATGATCACATACTTAACGACAACAACGAAGGCTGTAGTTACCAGAGAATGCAACCTAGGGGCCTCCCTCTAGCGAGCACAGGGTCAATTCTTGTAAACTCCTCGTGTAGGGGCACCTACGACCGTAATACTAATACCCAGATGGAGGGCTTGCCTCGAAGACTACGGGAAAAGTCTGACGTGCCCCCAGATGTTTTGGGCACAGCATCCATCCAAGCGAATGTACCAAGTACCTTTCAGGGTGCAGGCGATTCGAGTAATTCTGCTGTGGCAATATTGGCTAATTCTCCGGACGCCCGCAGGTAGCGGTTTCTTCTCCGTTCAGGAGCCATCACTACTAGATCTTTCAACCTTTTCCCATCTGGAACAATCAAGCATACCGCACCGTTCATGATTATTTTCTAATTTCAATCTCTTGTAATTAGGATTGATTTGATTGTTATGGCCATCACTTACTTAGCAAATCCATCGTTTGTGAAGGAGCTAGAACCCCCGTTCTTTAGAGACATGACGGAAGACTTGCCATTGCCTTGATTTTTGATTTTCAACCGAAAAGCTTTCTTCAACTCAAAAGCTGGTCAACAGTATTAACGTCCGCTCCCAAGCCTTAAAAGCACGTGAAGATGGATGCTCATTATGTGACTTAATGTACTTTCCGGTTGCTATCGTTCACCGTTGATTCACGGGGAGATGTCGCGCGCTCTGGACTTTATTTAACAATTCGTATTTAATTTTATTTAAGACGTAGGTTGAAACTGATGTTCAAACCAGCATAATCTTTAAAAAAAATTTTTTTGTTAAAATGGTCAAAATGTTCCATCTTACGATTCACTCGTGAAGACATGGTAGTGAGTTTGCTAGATGCATTGACCAGATGAATTTCATAGCAGGATCAAATAAGGAACGGATTCGGCGATTTGTCAGCGCGACGGATTCGTTATTACCAGTGAAATTGAATTTGTTTTGGAATTGCATTCTCAATTGACAGACTGATGTTATTCAACCAAAATTGTTAAAAAAGTGAATTGTTTTATTAATTTAATTCATTGATTCTCATTTGCGCATTTTTTCTTGTAATTAAGTCAAAAGGAAAGTGTATTCACATGTATTCACGAAACTTGGTCGGATCGCAAGCATAGGACATTTTACAGGGATCTGGAGCAATTCCGATCAAGCACTGGCCCATGACATGATATTCTGTACCGGCGTAAGCTCTACCTGTATCACAAAAAAGGAATAATAATCAGGCTGCTTCAGATATAATAATTGTGGGAAGCGCTTTTTAAGGCTTATGACTCTCGAGTCGCCATGAGTTTCACTTATGGCCGCGCTTTTGTTGATCTGATGCTGACAGGAGGGGTAGCCCGCGTGATAAATTTATATAACTAATCGAATAAATATTATTAACCTTATATTAAATTATTTGCTAATTAGTTTAATTGTTTTTCTCATATAAAGAGTTTTCCATTGACGTCTGCTGATAACCTGGGACAATATCAGGCCTGTCGACATAGTCCCTGCTTTGCCTGTTTGAGGATATGTTGATGTTTCCTATGGTCTCAACGCGTATGACTCCCCCATCTGTGAATGGGTGAATGGGATTGCTCGGATTTGCGGAATAAGGGCTGCTTGGTGGTGCGTCTATTATCTTATCCAAGGGTCGTGTGAAAAAGGTAGGTGGCCTATCAATGCCGATCGTAGCCCCTGAGACGTCGAAACTCGGAAGGGCTGGGAAACGTTTAAAAATATAGAAAAAAAAACCGATATAACAAATAATAATAATAATAATAAGATGTAATGAAATTAATGAGTCATGAAAATCTTGATTCAAATTGACAGGGTTTGATCTCGGTTTCTAGATAGTTCGACTCCACTAGAATAAGCGATCTAGTTTTTGACGAAACTTATACTCTGTCGTTTAAATACACAACAGTCTCACGCTCATCAAACTCTGCTCTATATCTAATAGTTTTACGGCAGACGTCATCCATAGATTCAAAAAAATCTCCGATTTCCCTCCAATGGTAAACAACCCGACCGTCAGTAATTTCTATGACAACCGCCAAAGAATCTCATTATTAAAGAACATGTAAAATATTTAATAAAATAGCGTTTTATAAATAAATTATAAAGGCTTTAACGATGCGGACGCTTTTATTTATAATAAAACCCAAATAAAAGCAGATTCGACCAACCATAATCCATTGATATAGAACGCTCGGCCATCTTCTTTTAATAAATCGAATAAAGCTCCCGAGAGAAAATTATGGTTCATCATATAAAAATTAATGACCATTTCATGCCTTCTATCTCGACTTCCATTCACAGAGCGAAGGGTCGGGGAATTGATCTAATTGAACCGATGAGTTGATATCTACTTTTAAAACAAAAATTGAATTATTCTAATTTTATTATTTATTAAATAAAATTTAATCTTCGTCCAGAAGTTATGGATGTTTCATAAAACCATTAAAAATTATGAGAAAAAAATTAAATAAACTATCGCAAGTAATGAGAGGAAACATTGTTATGTCCACATCATATCTGAATAATACGATTAATGAAAAAATGTCAAAATTTTAAAAATCTGAAATCCGTAAACTTTTGTAACAATGCTTCAGAAATCAACCTTTTAAACTTTATTGATAAACATGCAAATTATGCAAAAAAAATAGGGGCATAAATACGAAATACACATTTATTATTATTATTATTATTATTATTATTTTATTTTTTTTTACTATATTCCTTTACTTTTCTTGTTTTTAGTTTAGTGAAATATTAATAAATAGCATATTGTCGACATATTAGGCTGATTATTATTCACTTTAAGACTAGATGCAAGGAGGCGCAAGACAATATTTTTCTGCAGTCTTCAGGTTAACATTCGAATTTTAATACAATTTGATTTATTCTTCCATTCAAAACAACGAAGTTCTAAATCAGCCGATGCCCGGGGTCGGATTATTGGACGGAGGAAAATAAAAACAAGGACACAAAAATATCTGACAGTTTTGTGACTGGACTCAAAATGGCTACCAAGGTCGTAGGCATAACTTCAAGAGAACGGTACTACACTGTCCCTTATTAGGTCCATAAAAAAAAGGTAGCCACGCATATTACCCGTGACCATCTGCCGTCCATAACATCTTTCATCGGTACTATCTCTCCATCTCTCCCTCTTCTAGTATGCCTCCGTTTCTCTGAGGCAAAAAGTCCGTACACATGATTCATCTTAGACTGTGTCCTCTGACTGCTCTGCACTGCACAGATGTCTGCTTCCATGTATTTATTTAATTTAATTTATCCTTAGTAATGTCTATGGTAGCGATGACATTAATGATAATGATAGTAATGATATTAATGACATTTACAAACTTTCTGAAGATTAATTGTGCAATGATTACACTCATAGCTTACTTTTTAATTCTCAATTTAGTCAATTTTATTTGAATCTCTTGTTTTAAATTATCAAACAACGCATCGCAACAACTTCACAACAACACTTCAACAAATACAACAACAACGGCAGCAGTACTCTTCACCATGTTCTGCTGGAGACATTTTTATGGCACTAGACTCACCTCCCCATTTTGCACTCATTTTATGTCTGGCAGCTGAGATAAAAGATGAGGTAATATAAATCAGAATTGATTTCTTAACTATTTCAATAATTGAATCTAAATAATCCCAATTCGATATAATCCGGCAATGTGAAAATAAGATGACATTGCGTTCAAATGTCGGTCATGCTGTCTGACATTGTCACGGGGGGCTTAAGAATTAATTTGTCAGTTTTAAGAGCAGGATCAAATTCCATTTTCTAAAACATTCCTAAAGAAATCCAGGCAACTTAATGAAAGCATTGAATCACAGAGTCGGACAATTTTAAATCCAGAAGATTTGAAATGTCGAAAAAGCGACTACAAAAAATAAAATCAGAGAGAGATATGGAGTGAAAAAGAGAGAAAGGGGGGAACAAAAAAGTCAATTGTCCGATTAATTCGAAAGATCGTTATCAAAATTGGATTAACTCCATCTCATGGAATTCCCCAACCCGCGGCTCTTGCGTGCTCCGCCAAGCAAGACACATTCGTAATAAAAATAGACGTGGATTTACTGACAAGTGCGATACCTTTACATCCCCTCTCCTTTCCATTCAATATCTCTCATCCATTCATCCTCTTCCCTCTCCATCCTTTTTCATTCACTCCATCTGCTAGGTTGTAAAGTAATGTTGTTCCCTTAACAAAGTGCATGGATGGATGGATGGATGGATGGATGGATGGATGGATGGATGGATGGATGGAAGGAAGGAGGAGAATGAGGAGATTATATGACCACGTGGTTAAAAAAAGAAGGTTAGATGTCCAATAGATCGGAGGGGTTTCTAAAATCGCCAGAAGGAGCCATCAATCCAATTATTTTTCGTTTTTTTTCTTTTTTATCAAATGAGGCCATTTCGTGTCGATAATTTAAACTTCGAAGGAAAAATGGAATAATTTGAATGTCCGCTTAAGTTGTTTTTTTTTTTTTTGCGATCTAACTAATTCTGGGAAACACAAAAACGCATCGATGGTCAAAATACTCAATCAGCAGACGATGTCTCCGATTAATTTAGAGAAAAATTAGTCAAAAATCGACTCGATTTGAGAAATGTGCTTCGCATTCTGCTGTAGTGGAAGAAATTTCGTGATCAGACGTCAGACATTTGATATATGTTTGACTGGTCGTCGATAAAACATTATGTCCACCCAGAGATGATCACCACCATCCCATCTTATTCTCCAAATATCATTAACCTTCTTAACATCGTACGCGAGACAACCTTAGACGTCTACTTTCGTGCAAGAGGAAGTACCCTGGTGATCTTCAT
Organism: Whitmania pigra; assembly: GCA_021613335.1. Taxonomy (NCBI): domain Eukaryota; kingdom Metazoa; phylum Annelida; class Clitellata; order Hirudinida; family Haemopidae; genus Whitmania; species Whitmania pigra. The sequence goes on from JAJTWR010000236.1 coordinate 719,747, forward strand.
CTTGACAACCGTTGCCTTGGAGACAGAGGGGACACATTTGGTTCATGTCGTAGAAACAAGTCATACAGTAATGGCCGCAGCAGCCGTCCGTCAGACAAGAGTACTTTTCGATCGCTTTAGAGCCATCAGAACAGACGAAACATTTTTGCTTCGAATGGAATAGCTTACGAATCAAGCGGTTCAAACGTCTGAGACAAAGTCTGGAGCGACTCGACGCGCTGGCTACCTGTCGCTGGATGTCGTTTGGAGACGTAGCGTCGATGACGGCGCCTCTCAGATGCCAGGAGGAGTCGTGAGAAGTCGTACAGCAGCTGCAGTAGTTGTATGAGCAGTTCTTAGTCGAGTGGTAGCGTCTGTGATTCGAGCGTGCCACTCTGTAGAGAACTTCGTGGAGGTTCGTTCGTTGCTTGACCAATGCCGAATGAAGATAGCCGAGTCTGATTCTTTCCTTCTCTACGTAAAAGAAACCTACCAGCATGTTCCGTGCCCTGAACAGACGAGCTTTGAGAAAGATGATCAAAAAGAAGCACATTTGAGAGACTGTCACGAAGGAAAGGATCAGCGAGTTTGGCCTGCTCGGAGTGACAGAACAAATGAAGCGCATTTTCGACTGATTTGCCCCTCGGTCGAGACGTTCGTCTGCTTTGAACCATGTACTGGGATGAAACTCCTTGATGAAGATGTCGAGCAAATCTCCAGAAACTCCTTTTCCGCTTGCGTCGCTTTCAGAGCCGTTGGGGTTTAATTTGGCATCGACCGAGGCCAGTTTCAAGAGCCAGAATATGATGTAATCGAAGAGATACAAGATGATCGTGAGAATGAAGAAAAGGAAGTACAAACACATTCCAACCCTCCAGATGTGCTTTTCCCGGTGGCTCATCCCTACGTTGGTGGCGTCGATGACAAAGAGTTTCTCGTAGTTTTTGAGTGGAAATAGGCTCCCATGGCGTGTTCCATTCAACCCAGCGGTCGAATTGTGAGGCTTGCCATTCAAGGCCGTGGTCACTCGTGCCCTGTCGATGTTCTTGAAGCCGGACGTGATGAAATAATTATCGTAGGTTACATTCTTGTTGTATTCTTGGATGTAACAGTGAGCTGCATAGATGATGATCAGAATACCGAGAGGCAGAAGTCTTTCCAGAAAGGAGACAAAGGTGACAAAATGTCTGGTGACTCGGGCAAACACAGCGTCTGCTTTGACGTGTCGAATTCCTTGCCTCTGCTGATCAGCTAAGGAAGGCTTGCTCCTGGAATCCTCATTGGTTTGGGGCTCGCCCCATTTGTCGAGACTAACGTTCTGAAGTCTGGCGTAAGGTTCGCGAAACTGAAGAACAAGTTCCAAATCCCTGATGGCGATTTGAGTGGAGTTTATGGCTTCCTGGATAACTTCTCCGGCCCAGTCGGAAAGTTTGCAGAGAGTATCGCTGTCATTCAAACTTTGGCAGACCATTCCGGTATCTAGTGGTTCACAGATGTCTCTGTCCGATCCAGTTAGATCCAGATCTTCCATAAAAGCACTGAAAGTAGGCCTTGTAAGGAATCTTGCTGCCTAATCCAACTCAATTATAATAATTTATTTAAAGCATTAATTGATTAAAAATAAAAGTTTCATTTATTTATCTTTACTGCTGCATCAAAACAAAATTAATGTGAATGTGATAGTATTATACAGCAAGCAATGCAGACATATAACTCTTGAATTTGTGGTTATAATAATAATAATAATAACAACAACAACAAAGAGTAATCTGAAGCTAAACTAGTCTAACCTGTTTTCATCATTGACGGTGCGCTTTCTGACTCCTGCTTCAAAACCTTGCCCAAAATCTACCCCATCACCATCAGACATTCTTCTAACCTCTGAATCCAAAGTGGCAGCACCGCGTGATGTACCATCCTGATGGTAGTAATCGTCACCATCACCCCTCCTGGAATCTTTACGGTATGAGCTTAAATTTAAATGCTTCTGGTAGCTCTCCATAAGAGAAATCCTTTTTTGGTTGAAGGGATAATCAAGTGCATCGGGGTAGTTCTGGGAGTGGGGGAGGTTGGAGAACGGTTGGTTGGTCTGCTGGAGAAGGGTGGGCTGCTTGTTAGACCAACGTTCGGGATTAATCCGGTCTAGAACCACTCTAGCGTGGTGGTAAACTGTTCCCAAGGCGCCCATAACTTCAAAGCATTGGTCTTGAGCCTTTTGGATGCCAGTCAAGCAAGCATCTAGAGCCGTTTCTACAAGAACCTTGCATGTCTGAGAGGATAAGTCGATTAAAAGTTAAAGAGGCGATGTAGAAGATAAGAATTATGACGATGAGGTTGAACAATTTTTGGAACAATTTAAAAGCTTTTTAAGATTGCTCGAAGATTATTTAAAATCATAAATCGAAATTAGTGATGAGATTTGATTAGTTTTTGATTTAAAAGCTTTCCAAGAACGCTGAAAGGCTATTTAAAAGCAGAAATCAAAATCAAAATTTGTTGTCGGATAAAATTTGTAAAATGGTTATTACAACAAGCCAAATGATATGGAAATCATGATTAGACAGTTCTTGTCAATTGCTAACGATATGGCAGCAATGATTACAAATACGTTTAAAATACTAATAAACTGAATTAAAACTAAAAATCTAAATATTAACTAACTACTCGGCAATGACGACGATAAATAATATTTTAAAATCCTAAAATAAAAGCATAAATAAAATTCAGATTATCCTAATGTCTACGTCTATGTCTAACCCTTGGAAGTACCTCATATGGTACAGAGAAATCCATGAAACACCATAACCAACCTTGTGAGTACTTCATAAATCACCAGTCGAGACATTTTTATTTACATTATTTTGCTCAGTTTTTGCCTGTAACTGATTTATCGTCCACATAAATGCGCCATGATGGACGACCCGTAGCCATGTTTCTTTCGCGAAGGAAAATATGTCGACTCAGCGCCAACAGCCAATGGGCGGAGTCTACCCTAATTAATATTTATTGACCGCTTGTCGTCAAAGGGCTTATGTTATTCATATTAATATTCATTAGCTGATCGCTGTGGGCGTGGCTTTAAATCTTTGCTATTATGCGGACGTCGGGGTTCAATGTATTTATAACCGGTGATTGGCCAATAAGATTTTCCCGCGTTTAATACGTCAGCTATTTAGTTAGGCATTGTCGATTGCTTAAATATTAAATTGATGGTATTGTTTCATTAGTGATATTTTTAATAATAAAAGCGATTTCATTGTTTAACCATGTTGACATTTTAGATAATCTATTAATCAGATTAATTGAATAAATTTATGTGTTAGCTTAGTGAAAGTTTATATTATTATTATTATTATTATTATCATTATTATTATTATTATTATTATTATTATTATATTATTATTATTATTATTATTATTATTATTATTATTATTATTATTATTATTATTATTATTATTATTATTATTATTATTATTATTATTATTAATATTATTATTATTATTATTATTATTATTATTATTATTATTATTATTATTATTATTATTATTATTGTTATTATTATTATTATTTATTATTATTATTATTATCTTATTATTATTATTATTATTCTTATTATTATTATTATTATTATCATCATCATCATCATTATTATCATTATTATTGTGGTTGTTGTTGTTTAAAGTTAATAACAATGACATTCATTAATCGGTAAAATGAGCAGATATACTGACAGAGCAATTCATTATTTACACATTTACAAGAGTCCAACGGATGCTTTCAAAAGAGAGTGGAATTGATGACGTTGCACCAATTTATTTCCCGCGCATTTCCCGCCACGGTCCTTACGGAGAGCGCGTCGTTGGCGCCTCGAATGATATCATCATTATCATGATTATATTTGCCATGCCGACCGGTTAAAATTGTCCTCATTGTGCTAATCGCGGTCGACGTTTCCAATGATTATCTTCGTCGTCGTCATCATCATCATCATTATCGTGCCACCATCAGTAACAATCGTCCTCTAAATACCATAATTATCACTATCGTCCTCACCATCATCATCATCATCGTCATCATCAACAACATCATCATCAGCATCACGTACCTTCTTGGATCCCTCTTGATGCATGGCTGCCTCCTTCTCGTTGGCAGCTTCATCCATCCTTCTCTCCATCGGCCTCAGTCTCCTCCTAACGTTCTCAGAGGCTTGTTGGAGTCTCCGAACTGTGCCGTTCAGTTGGAGCATCATGTGGTCGTAAGGTCTGAGGAGGATTTCCAGCTGGTGGAAGGACTGCTCCTGAGAGCATACCAGGGACCTGACGATGACGACGATATTGATGATGATGCTGATGACTATGATGTTGATGATGATGATAACGATGACGATGGTGCTAGTGGTGATGATGATGATGATGATGATGATGATGATGATGAGTCCGGAATAAGAAAATGACGACGACGACGACGACGACGATGGACGAAATGAACTAGACCTGGAATCGTTCCAGCGAAAACTCGTCACGGTAAATTAGATTAAACTCCACTTTCATGCCGCAATTCCACGCGTCAACCAATCAATTCTATTCTCCCCTATTATTATGATTATTATTGTAGTTATTATGATTATTCTATTAATTTGTTCTTTTATTTAAAATTAAAATTATCGTATTAAAAAGCATAAATTTCTATTGTTGTAGTTAATATTATTATTCATTATTAGTATTAATAAAAATAGAAACAATTAAATAATGTAATAAAATGATCATGTTATTTGTAATGAGTGCTGTCGAAATTAAAATCAATTTAAGGCTTGTGCGCGAATTAAACTGATTAAATTTTTTAAATTTAATAAATTGCTTCAATATTCTCGGAAAAAGAATAATTTTCACGTCGAAAAAATCCCAAAGGATAATAAGGATTTCCAAAGAGGAAGAAATTATTTTAAAAAATAAAAAAAATTCAAATTGTAAACGTTTGCAGCAAAATCCCTTCTGCCATGAGTCCACGTCTCGGAACGTCTAATTTTCACGAAAGTCAAAGAATTTTAAAAAACATCTTCAAAAGTTTATGTTTGTTTTTAGAAAAATCAAAACTCACAAAATCCGCTCCAAAATGTCAACATTCGTCCTGACGTCTCCCACCTTTTCATTGTTTTTTACGATTTCGAATTTTAAAACCGAAAGCAAAGACTGCAGAACAAAATTGCAATAACGACTTTGGAAAATTTATGCGAACGATAAAGGAAGGTTGGGTGGATGCAAAAGGTCTTTGGTGCAATGACGGATTGCTCTGTCTTTGTTATGAAGTTGAAGGAAATGTATGGAAGATGCGAACTGAGATAAAATCGTCCAATATGATTTATTGAACCATCTTTGAGGGGATGATGTTATTTGAGAAGTGAATGTTATCGTGGTTATTATGATTATGATTAATATATTTCCTATCATCTCTTTATTTAATCGATCTTGTTTGATTTTTTTGTTTGTTATAATTTCTTTTTAAATAAATGAAGCTTAATTATGATGAGTTTATGATCCATAACTTGATAAATTATTTGACGTTATTTGGCGCTTGCGCGACTAAATTCGCAACTCCAAAATTGAAAATTCCAGCCGCCATTTATTAATGAATGCTCTGGATATTCCAGATTTTTTAAATAAAACTTAAAAACAGCACATCACCTGGAGACTTCGGTAATATTCAAATAGACGTTCCTGATTGGTCCGCCCACGAGAAGGCTTCCAATCAGAAGGACCACACCTAAGCGTCCCTTTGCCGTGGAGGCGGAGGGGATGAGGATGGCCGCAGTACACCTCAGGTACTTCGAGGCCGATAAAAGTATTCCCATAATGGCGGCCAGTAGGGCAGAGAAACTTGCCGAAATTGGAAAGGAGTAACCAAGACCCAGGAACATCCAGAAAAATATGACCACTGCCAGAATTTGGGCCGATAATATGCAACCAATCAGCCTAAAAGGTTTGGCCAAAAGTCCTGAAGTGGGATTTCGCGCGCAAGTATTTCTTGCCTCGGTCGTTTCGAAGGATGTGCTTGAGGACCCGATGGAACACGACCTGCGAAAAGTTAATTGAGATAGAAAAAAAAATTGAAGGAATAAAATTTATTTTTTATATTTTTAACAATAATATGCTTGTTATATTTATATTATATATGTTCATATGTTCATTTATATTTATTTATATTTATATGCATTATTATTATTATATTTATTATTAAATGTTAATTATTCTGTTTTCGAAGATCACATTTCCCGCCCAACTCGCGTGACGTCATTTGCTGATAACCTGAAAATTTTGCTTTAATGTCTCCGCATCGAGTCATGGTGGAGTTCAAAGTTCAGAGTTAATTATTTGACCTTTCCCCCTGTTCATTTAGGGGCGGTTTATTGGGGCAGAAAGAAAACCAAAGAACCTGGAACTAAGATCTCTCCTCTTTCGCGACGATCTAACGCCGGCGTCTGCGGCTTCAGAGGTCGCTGCAGTCGCTTCACATGACGACAGGCCGTGACAAACGTCAGACAAGCAGGAGGCGGAGGACATGTTGCCATGACAATGAAAACGATGACGTTGTCGTGACGACGTCGGGGAAGATAAACTATCGGAGAGAAACGCGCATTGTTGCCGTTGGCAACAGCGATGTGCTGAATGCTGCCGACTATTTCCAATATCGTCGTCGTCTTCTTCGCAATCGTTGTTGTTGTTGTAGACGTAGGGTGGGCATTCGTTACTCTTGTTTGTCGACGTGTTGCTTGCGTTGTTCTCGTTGACATTCGGGGTCGTCCGCGAATTTTCAGGGTCGTAGAGATCGCGACCAAACCCTAATTTCGTCCAAAAACGAATTTTGCGGTCCACGCCGCTCGGTCCATAGGAATTGGCGTTGTATTCTTCGGCGTTGTTATATTGCTGATTAGCCGTGTACTGACCGATTGTTTTGGGACAGGTACAGAATCTCTGGATATTCTGGGCAGAACCAGACAGGCCCGATATTGCCAAGCTCTCCGGGGGTCTCAGGGTGCTAACCTCGGTTCTCGGGGCATCCTCCTTGGGCTGCTGAGGCCTGAGGAATACCTTGGAAACGCTCCACTTGGATTTCTTCTGGACAGGCATCCTGCCCTTGTCGGGATTTTTTTGAAGGTCGAACCTTTGCAACACAAATTTTGACGGCTGCTGGGGTGGTTGTGGCAGATGTCGCGGCCGAGATAGTTGTCGCTGGGGGTGCATTTCCTGAAGGTTAGAGGGGGGGTTTGGATGCAGTAGAGCCTGGTCGACCCCGGGGCGATTGGTCACGTGACATTGGCAGTAACCTGCGCCGATAGTGTTTCCGGACATGATTGGAAAGGTTTGAAATTAACAGCAGACGATGAAGCGCTGTAAGATAGAAATAGACATTGGTCTGAGAATTTGAAATGGGAGATTCAAAAGCTTCAAAATCGCCGCCATCGTCGTCGTCACTGTCATCATTTTAGTCTACATGGTCGTCGTCCTCGTCATCGTCGTTGGTCTTATTAGCGAATCTTCAGCGGCCATCGTCCTCATTTTAATGACATGGCTTCTTCTCTATCTCGTACAAAAATTAACGGTATAATTGCCTTTCCCGGATAATCACGACATCATGCTGTCTTCATCATCATCATCATCGTCGTCATAATCATCATCATCATCAATCATCATCATCATCATCATCCATCATCATCATCATCATCATCATCATCATCATCATCATCATCATCATCATCATCACCACCACCACCATCATCATCATCATCATCATCATCATCATCATCATCATCATCATCGTCATAATCATCATCGTCATAATCATCATCATCATCCATCATCATCATCATCATCGTCGTCATAATCATCATCGCCGTCGTCAACATCCTACTCACCGATCTGCTTCTTCGCTTTCATCATGTGTCAGTGACTTTGTTAATTAATGTCCGGTATCGAATGATTGGGAAAGAAAAGTCGATGACTTGGAAGCAAAGTCTCAACCTTTCCCCTTTCATCCATCCATCCATCCATCCATCCATCCATCCATCCATCCATCCATCCATCCATCCATCCATCCATCCATCCATCCATCCATCCATCAATCCATACATCCATCCATCCATCCATCCGTCCGTCCGTCCGTCCATTCATACATCCATCCATCAGTTCAGTCATTCCTCCACCCATCGATCCATCCGACCATCTATTGTTTCTAAGATAATGTTTTAATTTCGAAAAATAGAAAGTTATTCTTCATAAAATGTAAAAATATGACGACCATTAACAGTCTCCTTAATAACGGAAGTCGTCAAACACTTTCGGCGCTGATTCACGACTAGAGTCATCATTATCATCATCATCATCATCATCACAATCATCGCCATCATCATCATCGTAATCATTACCTTCGACGTAGTCGTCATCATCGAAACCACTAGCATTGATAATGATTTGATTCCGTGTTCCTCCACATTTATAAATGATGTTTCTCATATCTGGATTCCTCATCAATATTAATTGGAAATCATCACGCCGACTGACGATGATAACAGTGGGGGAGACTTGGTAGGGGGTGTGGATCAGACCAACGGGAGAGGGTATTGCTTAGATTTTTCAGGACCAATTGGAAAGGGGGATGTTTACTTTTGACAAATATTAAAATTGGAATTCATATCAGGCCAATCACGTTATTTATTTTTGACCAATAAGAAACTGAGTGTTTTTATGGAGTAAATTGATTCATATTAATTCTTATTTCTGCTTTCTTTTAACCATTATTATTTATTTTTTTTTAATAATTTCAATTTTCAAATCGTTGTGAACTGAAATTGAACTACCATAAACAAAGTCATTAAATTCGCTTCTATCTCTTCTCCAATGAAACCGTTAAGGTCGTTTCAAACTCGAATTAAAGGGGTTAAAGTTCATTGTTTGACCTTAAATTAAGGTCATGGTGTCGGAAACATGTCGGCATTTGTTTATGGCTCGCGCTTTGTCCAAGATAAGGCTGTGAAAAGCGTATTTCTCTTCTTGTTTGTGTAATGGAAATGTTAGTACAATGAGAACATCGAGATATTATTTGTCTTCAAATTTTTATGTTTTTATGATAAATTGGAATTATTATCCAGGTTAATAGATTTTGTTCTAAATAATTGCTGTTCTTTTACGTTAATCGATATAAATCGTTAATCGGAATAAAATAAGAATAACATTAACATCCCTTTCTGTCCGCACATACCCAAAGACCAGAGGACATGAGAGAAAATTGATGGCAAGGTTGGCCCACAAAGATTGCAGAAAGTTTATCTTTGGTAACAGAGTGGTTCAGGAATGGAACAGTTTGCCTCAGGATGTTGTGACGTCACAGGATGTTGAAAATTTCAAGAGGAACTTGAATAGATTTTTTGCCAATAGAATTTACAGTTTAGACTAACAACTAACTAAGTTAATGTTTGAGTTTATTTTTGGTTGTTTTTGTTTGTTTGTCTCTATTTTGTCGGGTAAGGAGACTTTTGCACCTTGCTTATAATTTGTGCCCTCAGTTTCGGCTGATTTTTTCTAATAATTAAAAATATATTTTACATTATTGCATTAACTACAAAATTGTCACACTAGAATGAGTAATATCAACAACAATGATAAAAAGGATTTTGAAATTATGTGCGGTGATGGTGGTTGGCACTCCGTACCTGAGCACTTCGAGTGTCTCGGGTTCAAAGGTCATCAAAATGTGATTAAGCAGAGGTGTCCAAGTACCTTGTTCTTCCCGATGATGGGTTTTAAAGATGGCAAGTACAGCATGAGTCTTTTCATTAAAGATTCGTGCGCCCCTAAAAGTGACTGTTGATGTTTTAGTGGGTCTTTGGGGGAGGGGGGAGAGCGGTGGGGGTAAACGGTGGTTACTTAGGGGTTACGGATAAAAGGGAGGCGTACCCCCTCTGCGAACCAAAAGCAAATGACACCCTTAGTTAAGATTAATTGATTTGAAGCGTTGTGTGTGAGTTTGTACAAGGATTGGAAGCGTTCGTGTAGATTAATAACCACCTCGTCCATCCTCGCTAAGCCTTATAAATGAGACCTTTGAAAACGAAGTTTAAAAGTTTTTTAGTTATTTATTTTTTAATTTAATAAGAAAAATGGGGTTTTATACCTGCGTGCGTGCGTGCATGAGGTTGCAGATGTACGTGCGGAGAGAGATTTGTGCTCCGCCGTTTGTCCCAGTGTTTGCATTTTCAATTTAAATTGATTTTTCACTTTTTTCCTGGAGTTTTTTTTCTCTCTCTGTGTGTGTGTGAGTGTTGTATGTGTGAGTATGTGTGAGTGTTGTATTTGTTCAAATGAATTTATTCAAGTCGTGCCAGAAGATCATGAATTGAATGTCCAGGCGGGCCTTAACAAATGATCGTCGACGATTTTACGACGACGACAGCGGCAACAAACGACGTGGCGGTCACAAGCGGCTTCCGAAAGGTTAATAGATCCTCGGGCGTAATCGCCGACATTACTTACCATTGGAGAAGCATTAGACCTGGACAAATGTAATGAACGTTGGAAACTATCAAACAATTAAGTGCTCATTCTACAGATTTGATTACGGCACGGAGATCGTATATCTCTTTCATTCCTTTTTCTTATCGCTCCGTTCATCCTCGGTATTTTTTTTCTTTCTTTTTTTTTTGTTCTGCCCGTCCGTCCGTCCATCAGCACCGCCCAACCCCCCATCCAATTTTAACTCATCCAGCCAGGTCTTATCTCCCCAGCCATCCACTCACGCGCCCTCTTGTCTGCTTAATTCATCCATTCTCCTCTTCCTACTATCTCTTCTCCGCTGAACATCCATGCAGACTGCCGGAGATATATTCTTCCGAACGGATATAGATTTTATCGACTGCTTCTTCCTCCTTCGTTCATTCATCTCTCTCTCTCTCATTCTATCCTATCCATCCATCCATCCATCCATCCATCCATCCATCCATCCATCCATCCATCCATCCATCCATCCATCCATCCATCCATCCATCCATCCATTCACCCATTCATCCTCTTACGCACTTATCCATCCACCCCATTCATCAAATTCATTCCATCCACCTGTTTTTTTCATTCACTCATTCGTTCATCCATCCCGTCACACGCATTCGAATGTCCACCAACAAAGACTCATCATCAGTCCCCATTTGGGGGAACGACGGAACTACTTTCATTTGTGGAGATATACAAAGAATGACGCCTTATTAAACGTCTTTTGAATGGCTCAATAAAAGCACTCATTTAAGAAGATTAAAAGTGCCGCATTGAATTTAAGACAGTAGATTGAAGGCATGAGAAGTGTGAGTATGAGTGAGTGGGTGAGTGAGTGAGTGAGTGAGTGAGTGAGTGAGTGAGTGAGTGAGTGAGTGAGTGAGTGAGTGAGTGAGTGAGTGAGTGAGTGAGTGAGTGAGTGAGTGAGTGAGTGAGTGAGTGAGTGAGTGAGTGAGTGAGTGAGTGAGTGAGTGAGTGAGTGAGTGAGTGAGTGAGTGAGTGAGTGAGTGAGTGAGTGAGTGAGTGAGTGAGTGAGTGAGTGAGTGAGTGAGTGAGTGAGTGAGTGAGTGAGTGAGTGAGTGAGTGAGTGAGTGAGTGAGTGGAGTGAGTGAGTGAGTGAGTGAGTGAGTGAGTGAGTGAGTGAGTGAGTGAGTGAGTGAGTGAGTGAGTGCGTGAGTGAGTGAGTGAGTGAGTGAGTGAGTGAGTGAGTGAGTGAGTGAGTGAGTGAGTGAGTGAGTGAGTGAGTGAGTGAGTGAGTGAGTGAGTGAGTGAGTGAGTGAGTGAGTGAGTGAGTGAGTGAGTGAGTGAGTGAGTGAGTGAGTGAGTGAGTGAGTGAGTGAGTGAGTGAGTGAGTGAGTGAGTGAGTGAGTGAGTGAGTGAGTGAGTGAGTGAGTGAGTGAGTGAGTGAGTGAGTTAGCAAGAAATACGATTGAAGTACATCAAGCGTTCACGTCATTCAATCACAACGGTTGCTTGTTCATTTCTTCAATTTTTCAATCCCAAGAGTCGCCGACTCAATATGTCCATCCACTCATCCACACTTTCAATCAATCATCCTTTCTTTCTATTTCATTCATTCACACCTTCGTGCATGCATTTTGTCACTTATAAATTCATTCACTCACTTATTTAATTAAATTATTCACTTATTTCATTTACTTCTTTCATTCATTTAACCCCAATCGGAGTCCTTCATTCATTTCTCTGATCGATTTATCAATTCATTTATTCGCTCGTTCGTTCGCTCGTTCGTTCATTCGTTCATTAATTAATTAATTAATTTTGAATGGCTCAATAATTAATTAATTAATTAATTAATTAATTAATTCATTCATTCATTCATTCATTCATTCATTCATTCATTCATTCATTCTAGAATCCTCTAATTAAGTTACAAAAGACTTCACACCGCTATCTTTCCTAATCGTCTGCCTCCACTGACAAGAGAAAGTAGTTCATTCAATTCAGAGCCATTTCAGATGCATCACCAGAGAAAAAGAAGACGACATGATGGGTGGATGAATTGTGAATGAATGAATGAATGTATGGATGGGTTAATGATCAATAATAACAATTAATAATGATATTAAAACATGGAGCTTATACTTGCAAATGGTGTGTTGATTTAATTGATATTAAACATTGATTCATTTATAGAAATTAATCAATTGATTGAATCTTGGTTGTTGTTGAATTATTTGTTTAGAAGCTTAAGCGATGTCATGATCAACCGATAAAGATGAACAGATGAATTGCAAATGTATGACTAATGGTTGAATGAGTGATTGATAATGAATTAATGACCGAATCGAAAATTATTATTGTCATTATTATCTATTAATTAACTGATTAAATTGTAATTTTTATTAATGAATTGCTAATTATATCATAATTATTACTTAATGATTGAATTTATTATTATTATTATTATTATTATTATTATCATTATTATTATTATTATTATTATTATTATTATTATTATTATTATCATTATTATTATTATTATTATTGTTATTGCTGTTGTTGTTGTTGTAGTTATTGTTGTTGTTGTTGTTGTTATAATTACAAATGGCTTCCATCCCTTTTTATGAACCATTACAGGGTCCAAAGCGGAGTTTGTTATTTAATTTGGATTCATTCACTCGCCTACCATAAACCGTCAAACTGCCATCTGCAGACCTTCCAGCAGGAAATGGATTGTTTACTTAAGTGCACTTTTAACCATTTCCCCCTTCCTATTGGTCGGAATTGTTTACGCATCGATTGTTACGAGAAATACTTCTGTAATGAATGGCTGCATGAACTGGAATTTCCAAAAAGAACAAGCGAAACTTCGAGAAAGATGGAAGGATCGTATTAAAAGAAGAAGTTAAAGGAGATGTTAACGAATTGAATGGGCCATTCTAGGATAATAATCTATCCGATAACAGTCCGTGGCTGTTGGTGACGACGACGATGAAGACGACGATGACGACGACGACGACGACGATGACGATGACGACGATGATGATGATGATGATGATGATGATGATGATGATGAGATGATGATGATGATGATGATGATGATGATGATGATGATGATGATGATGATGATGATGATGATGATGATGATGATGATGATGATGATGATGATATGATGATGATGATGATGATGATGATGATGATGATGATGATGATGATGATGATGATGATGATGATGATGATGATGATGATGATGATGATGATGATGATGATGATGATGATGATGATGATGATGATGATGACGACGAAGACGATGACGATGACGATGATGATGATGATGATTATGACGACGATGATGATGACGATTAATTCTAATTAATGTCATGCGTCATTATGGTTTTATCTACTGATGGTGGTGTAGATATGGACGATGATGAAGATGGTGATGGCAATGTCGTTGGTGACGACGACGATGATGACACTGATGATAGTAATGAGGGATTAAGTCTCTGAGGAACAAGCTAGCAAATAAACAAACAAGCTTAACAGGCATGCATCATGCCCAGTAACCTGCATTACATTTCCAACCAAATGTTCTTTCATTCATTCATTCAATCAATTCATTCGACAAATTCAATCAATCAATTCATTCAACAAATTCGTTCCTGGATACGTCGGTAATGGCAACATTCGTAACGTGTCGTGTTCGAAACCCAGCCTGCACTGCCTCCGCATATAATGGAGCGCTATATAAATAGTTACCAGAAGCGCCTCTGACGCTATGCATAAGGCGGTATATAAATAAAGTACAATCAATCCATTCGATCAATCACTCCTTTAATGAGGTTTAAACATCGAGATTGGCTAAAGTCCAGAAGTCGAATTGAATTCTTAATTGGCTTTGCAATTATTCCAACCCATTTGAATTTGAAAACGACAACACCTAATATCTACTAATATCTACTGATGGATTTGTATAAAAAGGAAGAAAACCCAAAAAAAAGATCTTGGACTTTTTTTGGTCCATGCATAAATTATCGAAAGAACAAGGTTTTCAGAAAGGACAGCAACAACAGTAATGACGGCAACTTGACGAGGGGTCGACTCAAAACATCAAAACATCGTCTGTTGTTATTAGAGGGGACAATACGTCTTCATATTTTAGGGCTTGAAAAACCCTCCATAAACTTTAATCCGTTCATCCAGCCAATCATCCATCACTCCAACATGTCAGCCGTTTCTTTCAAGATGTCAGACAAAATTCTATAATTGATGAAATTAAGAAAAAAAAACAACAGCAAGTTCAAGTCACCTTTAAATGGCTTCCATAGCAACCGTAGTTACGATGCTCTAGGTCGTCATGGTAACCGTAGCTTTTCACAGTTGGCTTTTAACGGAGATGAATTTGAATCGGTGGCAGACGACAATCGTCAACTTTTGTCGAAGCGGGTTTTCGTTTTTTCGAGCACCTTTTGTCAACTTTAATCATAAATAAGAACAATCAATTGTATTCAACAATTAAACAAATAATAAAATTATTAATAATAGTTAATATTATAAGATTAATTATAAAAAAAAATACATTTACCTGAATCCATCAGATCAATCAAACCAATTAGAACACTTACGTGTTAAGCAATACTCTACCAGTTAATCGGCCAATCACAATCCTCCGATCAATCGTCCAATCACGTTGATTTTAAGAAATTCCAATTACTTAAATAAACGTCTATAATTATAACTAATCATATTTAATAATCAAAGTATAATTACATGATA
>JAJTWR010000236.1:740000-847500 GCA_021613335.1 Whitmania pigra
TCAATTCGCATGAATATTTGTCAGTAATTTGAGGGAGAACTTGTTCAAGCTTCCGATGTTCCCGCTTAAAATAATCATAAATTTATAATTAATAAAATTTGCATTGACTATAATTACTAATATAAGTATCTAATTTTTGTTTATAAAATTATCAAGAACAAAATTTATTAACAAAAGTTATCGTAAAATATTATTATTATTATCATTATTACTATCATTATTATTATTATTATCATTATTATTATTATTATTATCATTATTATTATTATTATTATTATTATATTTTTATTATTATTTTATTATTACTATTATTATTTTATTATTATTTTATTATTATTTATTATTATTATTATTATTATTAATATTATTATTATTATTATTATTATTATTATTATTATTATTATTATTATTATTATTATTATTATTATTATTATTATTATTATTATTATTATTATTATTATTATTATTTATTATTATTATTATTATTATTATTATTATTATTATTATTATTATTATTATTATTATTATTATTATTATTATTATTATTATTATTATTATTATTATTATTATTATTATTATTCTTATTATTATTATTATTATTATTATTATTATTATTATTATTATTATTATTATATTATTATTATTATTATTGTAGTCATCGTGATTAAAATGTCAAATCAATGTCATGAACAATTTATTACTGATTTATAAATCTTCGTTGGCAAACAAATTATTCAAACCTTCCCCCAACAAATACAATCGATTCTTCCAACACAATCAGCAACAAACGGGACATACAACGATATTTCGGGATGTCAAAAAAAACACGAATTGCTTAACAAAGACAAATAAAAGATAAGCGCATAATAAATAAAAAGTAGGTTAGCAATTGATGCCGGAGAAAAAAATGAAGAAAACCCGTGTAGAAAAAAAATGTCGACTGCTCATTTATCGTCCACGGGCCGTCTTATTTGCGATCTTTTGACACCCGGCCATTCTTCCTTCCCCGGTTTGCACGGTGGAGAATCCCATTGATTCCAGATGAACAAATGAACTCCAAGTGCCGCCATTTTGTTTTCATTGTCTTTATATTTTCCTGTCTTTTTTTATATATATCTTGACATGCTTTTTGATAACTTGATATTTTATCATCTCTGCAGTCCTTTTTTTTTTTGTTTTTTTAATTATTGCATCAAATTATTCAGGAAATATCAATGTTATGTTTGATATCTTCCTTCTTTATCGAATATGTCTTTTTACATTAACTTGACTTTGGCAACAAGTCGTCGAGCGATAATACAGCGGCGTTTTGTCTCTTTTGACCCTAGGATCCAAATGCCGTTCTTCGGTCGGTATTATTGTTCTTCGGTCGGAATTATTGGTGTTTTTATTTTCTATGCACTGTTGAATATTTTTTCTTTAAGATGCCTTTATTTACAAAATGAAATGAACGAGAATTTAAAATTTATTTATGGATTAATTAGTAAATAAAACCGAATTCTATATTTGTCAACATGCATTTTATTTTTTATTATTTACATAATTGATTATTCCGTTATTATCCTCAATTAATATTGATGACATCAATATAGCCTATATTAGATTGTCCGCTGTTATTAAAACTAATTCGATAAGTTCTGAGTTTGTTGCTTGTTAGCGAAAACAATACAAAACATAAAGGCCCACGAAATGTCTTCTGTTTTTTATTCTTGGCGGAGATAAAAAATCAAAACTTGCCTCCGAGCATGAATTACACCAATGTATTCCTCCGCTCGCCTTGGGAACTACTTTTTATTGATTGGTCTTTATTTCTCAACAATGGTCATAAAGTCAAATAAATCCATTCAACGTGTTCATCTCGTTCACTTCTTTTTCTTTCATTTATTCGCAGAATTATTAGCATTTATTTGTTTATTATGTTTTAAATTATTTAATCATTATGCCTCATGTATTTATTGCGTTTAAAATATCTTTGTGGCAAAATAATTTCACATATCAAGATTTCTTCCAGAGTAGGGATTTAAAATGTTCATCAAAACCTCGAGTTTATCATCGCTTAAGTTGAATGCCTGCTAAAGTACACAAAATATCCCATTAAATTATTTACTAATTTATTATTTATTATATTTTTCTAATTATAATAATTATTTAGTTACTATTCCTCTACCTCATCGTCGATCAGCATGGAATTAAGGGATTCTGCTGCGCTTGCGCGCGACCGACCATAGAATTCAACAATAG
This sequence comes from Whitmania pigra, assembly GCA_021613335.1. NCBI lineage: Eukaryota > Metazoa > Annelida > Clitellata > Hirudinida > Haemopidae > Whitmania > Whitmania pigra. The sequence continues at coordinate 742,242 of JAJTWR010000236.1, forward strand.
ACATCGGATTGACAGTCTGACATATCTATGTTCAGATATCTATGCTCGTGGTGTAGCAACTGTCATGGCGGACGAATTTAAAACCCAGGAATGGAAAACTTTTTGGAGATAAAATAGCAGATGAAATTAATTCCAACTAAGCAGGCTGATTTAATTAATTTATTCGTAAATACATAAATAAATAACTAAAAAAACAATTAAAGGACCGCTTCTCAATGCAGAAGAATTTATTTCACTACATTTGACAATGATAATAGTCACCGTCATCTAAGTCATCATCATCACCATCACATGGCACGTGACCCATGAGTAATGTCGGAGTTAAAATAATTAACCTTTTGGGTCTTCACTAACGAAGTTCTTAGACACGTAGAACAAGATCATAAGAGACATGATGCTGGCCATGATGATGATCACCATGACGTTGATGATGACAATGACTATGACGCTGATGATTTGGGTGATGATGATGGTGATGCTGACGATGATGATGATGATGATGATGATGATGATGATGATGATGATGATGATGATGATGAATGATGATGATGATGATGATGATGATGATGATGATGATGATGAATGATGATGATGATGATGATGGATGATGATGATGATGATGATGATGATGATGATGATGATGATGATGATGATGAATGATGATGATGATGATGATGATGATGATGATATGATGATGATGATGATGATGATGATGATGATGATGATGATGATGATGATGATGACGACGACGATGATGATGATGATGATGATGATGATGATGATGATGATGAATGATGATGATGATGATGATGATGAATGATGATGATGATTGATGATGATGATGATGATGATGATGATGATGTATCAAAGCTTCCTGCCGAACCAGGCAGCCCTTTGGAAAAAGGTGTAACTTACGGAGCGATCGCTCGACCAATGAGAAATCTTTCTGGTCACGTGATGTACTTGGAGAGATAATGTTTAGAGTGAGAGGGAGAAGATATATGTCAGTAGATGAACACACGGATCGATGAATGGATGGAAAGATTGAACTATCAATAGATGGAAGAATGTTATGGATACTTGCATGTAGAGATGAGTGATGGATAAGTGGGTGGATGAGTTGGCGGGTGAGTGGCTGGATGGGCGGGTGAGTTCCGCAATAAATCCGAGCATTGTCAGCACGGCTAACGATCCGTAAATCGGTAAAAAGCAGTCAAGCGTGGAAGTTGCCACTTCTTCTAGAGGTTCCTAGGCGTACTACGCACCTCCCCGAAGGGGTGATGATGATGACGAAGTAGAAGAAGAAGATAAAGAAGAAATAAGAGGATGATGATGGTGCCCATGATAGCTTTTATATTATTGGTATCATTATAATTTTCAATAATTAATTTTAGTGAATCATTAGTTTGCTGATTTTTGTTTGTAAAACTTATTAGTGAAATTATGTTATTATCGTCATTTCATAATACGATTTGACTTTGGTACATTAATTAATAAAATGTTCATACTTAACACTAACTCCACTGTCAACTTACCCACCCACCCATCCACTAAGTGATCCACCTACGCATCTATCCACCAACTAAATCATCCACCCGATAATTCATCTACTTATCCATTCATCGACTTATGCATGCATCCATTCATGCATGCATTCAGTCTGTAATCCAACCGTCGATCAACAATCAAGTTATAACCTCTAATACGTGAACACGATATTCAAGAGTGTTCGATAAGATTTGATCAAAAGCCCCGACTGTGCAACATCCGATTGTCCCGCCGACCATGGCTGCGGTCGTAAATAATTCCTAGGTGTCCATACATCCCCTCCCTCATTGTGACCTGCCCTACGACCTTGAACCCAGCGTTCCCAAGATTTTGTACCCTCTCTGTTCTTTTTCTATGTACATGTAGGAATCTAAGCCCCTTGATTTTTCCTGTTACAGATTCTGTAACAATCTCTCCTCGTCCCCAACGGCTTCTTTAATATTACCCTGTCTGTTTCCTTCTGATTAATCGCCTCTGATCTTTCTGAAACTGTTTATTGCTTCGATAAGTTGACCCGTTTTGTACCACTTTGGCAAAGTAGCTTTGCTTAGCTTCTTTACCGGTTCTGTTGGTAAATCTGCTCCAGAAGATTATGGATGACCTCGTCTGATTATCCATTCGAGGACGTGTAATCAGGGACGGACTACGGACTATGACTTGAGACCTAAGGCATATCCCTTTGTCAATGTAAATGTTAACATTGTATTATATTATTACGAATCACACATTTTATTTCACTACTGAATGGTATAAGAATCTAATAATAAGTTAATCTACTTAAAGGATAGTAATCACCAATAAATATTAATTACCCAATAAATAATTTTGCATAATGAATATTATCTATTTGGTGAAGTTCAATTTACTACTTTATTATAATACATTCATTAGCCGAACGCTCAAATTCTCACTAACACCCACTACAACCAAGTAGCCACTGTTCCCATCCCTTCTGTCAACGTCATTACCGTCGTCGTCGTCTTCATCGCCTTGAGCGGCAGTTTTACAGCCTCCTAATTGTAATGGATGCTTGAAAGACCTGAGTTTCATTCTCCGGATTATCGCATCCAAATACTTCATTAACCCCGCTTTCTCCCTTCGCTGACTTTACGGCTTTAGAAAATATTTTCCCCCTAACCCCACCCTACCCACCCCCAAAAAATACAAAAAAACAGATGTCATACGCACTTTTAAATCTTTAAATCGAGTAGTGTTTTCCATTCTGAGATAATTTGATTGCGAATGTCAATTTATGACTAATGAATTTAATGAAATCACCGAAGGTAATTGTTATTTCCTTCTCCTAGACATAGCGGCCCCAATTTTCACTTTTAGGTGAACAATAAGGATCGTCCTGAGCCAGCTGCTTTCTTTGATCAAGCAACAGGGAAGTTCTAACGACCCTCCACATCCCTGGTTTTATTATGACGTCAGCAGTAAAAGTGGCGCGCGATTTGAATTTTAAGCCGATATTAAAAGGCAACAGGTTGTCCATTTGTTTCTGGAAGATAATGCCGAAGAAGAGATGGAACCAGACTTCTAGTGGAGCTTTGTTGGCTCTTTGCCATCAAGTCAACTTTTAGCGATTGTTTTATTGCATCCTAATAGACTTTCATTTGCGAGTAAATCATAGGGCTGATTCAGTCTCGAATCGAAAAAAAAGGCTCGGGATAATCTTATTGTGGTTAAACACGGATGCTAATTAAAATGACTATGTTTGGGTATTACTTACTGAAGCCATTCTTCGTTTGACTTCCTAAATTAAAATTATTTAAAATCAGTAGTCTCGCCTTAATTTAATTACCCACTTAATTAACATGATTCACCATCCAGTTACTTAAATGTTGAAACAGTTTAAAATGATTTAACCAGAAAAACCTTCATTATAATTGGATGATTACCTAATTTCGTCTTGAGCTCAAATGACCAAATTCGCAAAATTGCAGATAGCAAATGAAGATTATAACTAGCTTTCCCAGAGTCTTTACACTACCACAAATACTATCAATTATTCAATGAATTCAATGCATTAGTTCTTTTTATTTATTTATGGAAATGCTTTTTCGATTTTGATCTCATATCAACATCACATTTGAAAAATGAAAAAGAAATTGAGAAAATGAAATGTCCCATCAAGCACAGTTGAAAAAATTCAAAAGGGTCCAACGTAAGCATAAACGCATAAAACTATTCCATCATTGCTTTCAATGCACCATAACATGAAACTTCCTAATTAAATTCACGTCATCTACGCATACGAATCAATAAATAAAACATTATTTACCAGCTGTCGTCAGTCATACTAACGAATATACACGTCATCATTAAGAGAGTTCAAACCGAAACAAAGCATGGGAAAAAACCCAACAGACATTCAAATGAGCTCCAGTTGCAAGAAATCATGTAGCTGCTTCACGGAGGCGGGCTCGAAACTTCCGCCTCTGTCGTCAAACACTCAGGAGAAATTGAGAACGGAAGAAATAAATAAATTTACGGACTTTAGCTTTCATGGTTTGCGAAACAAGAGTAAAGATCAAATGATTATTGACAAGCATCTACAGTCAAAGGAGTCGACATGGTTCACCGAGCGAGCGTTACACATGACTCGCTTTTCCACTCACTTAGACTTTTTAGGAGAATGTTCAGAGACGTTACCTGAACCTCTCAACTTTCCAACGTCGTACTCTTCCAACATACACATCCAGTTCTTGATTCTGAAACAAAAGATACGGATCGTGGACTCGGCTGAACTTGGAGTTTCTTTGGATATTTTGCTTTTGTAGCAATGATTTGAAAATGATATGATTTTGCATTGTATCTTTTAGTTTAAGATGTGCTATTAACATTACATCGATTACCATTATTTAATATTAATAATATTAATTTAATATTTAATATTATTGTTAATATATTGAGCTCTTTAATGTGTACATTTTATTTATTACATTAATACATAATTTATGTTAAACTTGAAGCATTAATTAAAACAATGAAGTAAGAACTCAGATGCCAGACTTAGAGTCGATTGAAAAGCAATAATTGTTTGCAGATGAAATTATTATTGCCTAGAGAATGAGTGGAACCTCTAAACACATTTATTATACCATGAGTGTCAGAAACACTAACTCACTTTTCATTGGAAGGATTATTTGGACCCCTGCCAGGGTTAGTGACTGGAGTATGAGGACCCAGTAGGTATTGGTGATGAGGGTAGACTCGATATGACGGACTTGAGTTAGGACGAGGAATCCTGAAAGTTGTGTGATGTATTGGATGTTGTTGATTGACTGGCTGAGTGAAAGACCAGTTGGGGTTTTGATGCAACTGTGCACATCAGTAACCTTAGTGGTCTGAAAACTGCCTAGCATTATAGGGGTGTTCCAATGTATGAGAAAGGGTTGCTTAAACTGACCAGAGGTAAGCAGTAAAAGTGGCACGCGATTTGAATTTTAAGCCGATATTATTATATTATACTATTAAAAGGCAGCAGGTTGTCCATTTGTTTCTGGAAGATAATGCCGAAGAAGAGATGGAGTGGCTCTTTGCCATAAAGTCCACTTTTAGACATTGTTTTATTGCACCCTCGTATTCTCTCACTTGCGAATAAATCATTCAGTCTCGAATCGATAAAAGCTAATCGCTATTACTAAAACCTGTTTATCATTAGACTACCTAAATTAAAATTACATAAGATCAGTTGTCTTACCTTGGTTTAACTACCCATTTGTAGCACGAATCACCACCAAGTGCTGAAACAATTTAAAGTGATTTATCTACAAAAACCCTCATTATAATTGGATGACTACCTATTTTCGACATGAGCTCAAATGAACAAATTCGCAAAATTGCAAAATTAGCAAATTGAGATTATACCAAACCTATCAATTATTCAATGAATTCAATGCATTAGATTTTATTTATTTATGGAAATGCTTTTTCGATTTTGATCTCAAACCAACATCACATTTGAGAAAATGTTCCAATGACTGTAAGATCACAAAGAAAATTCACAATATATACTCTCCGAGGCAGTTGCCTGGTTAATGATGACAATAATAATAATAAAATAGAAATAATATTTGATAACTTCCTTAACGTGATTTTACGTACCATCGAGCACAGTTCAACAATCATAAAAGGGTCCAACGCAAACATACACACGTATCCTCACGATGTCTAAATCCAATCTTTTCCAAAAAACTCTCGTTGCTTTCAATGCACCAAAACATAAAACTTCCTAATTAAATTCACTTCATCTCCGCGTACGAATCAATAAATAAAATATTATTTACCAGCTGTCGTCACTCATACTAACGAATTTACACGTCATCATTAAGAGAGTTCAAACCGAAACAAGGCATGGGGAAAAACCCAACAGACATTCAAATGACTGGAAGTTGAACTGGACACAAGAGTTTGTTAAAAGTCGATGAAGGTAACGAAAATGCAGAACATTCACGTAAATAAAAAAATAATAAAAAACACTTGTCTGAAATTAAACTCAAAATGGAATTTGGACTAAAACAAGTACTATAAACTTTCAGCCAGGTCGAGCGTATGAGTATGTTGGGCAACCATCATCCTCCTCATCATCGACTAGCTCCAGTTGCAAGAAAGCATGCAGCTGCTTCACGGAGGCAGGCTCGAAACTTACGCCTCTGTCGTCAAACACTCAGGAGAAATTGAGAACGGAAAGAATAAATAAATTTATGGACTTTAGCTTTCATGGTTTGCGAAACAAGAGTAAAGATCAAATGATTATTGACAAACAAGAGGAATAAATCGCATCAGCAACTGTCAAGACATCGCCGGAAGAAACGACTTTGCATCAGGAGAAGCTTTCGTCGTCACTTACGACCTTGCACTCGATTATCCCGTTCCATAAGGGAAGAACTGCACTGTCTTCCATCACCTCTTTCCAGACCAAACCGACTTCGACATCTTGGCACAGAGTTTTGAAAAAATACCTGCGAATAGAAGAAATGCTCGTTCTTGATCTTTGCCATTGTATAAGTAGCACGACTGACAGCTAAAAAAAAATTAAAAGATTCAAACTGACCTAAACTTTCCTCTTTTTCCGAGGAAGCGTTTGAACTGCCCGAGGATGATGTTACTGCCAGGAATCTTCGTCAGGTAGGGTATGCTTTCACCATCGAGGTAGTACTTGACGACTGTTACCAAGGAAGGAGGCTCAGACATGGCCGAGGCGCTTGCGTTGATGGACGAGGACAGGGAGGTCCCTGATGAAATACGACCGACCGCTACCACAGTGTTTGCAGATGCCCCGGTAGAATTTGACGATGTCGAGTTTAGAAACAGTGTGTTCTGATCTCTGATGTGCAATAAAAAAATAAGCTCAATCACAGTAGAAAGTCTAATACAGTAGTCAAAGTAACAAGGTAGAGTAGTAAGACAGTTAATATTAAATTATTAATGATTTATAAAAATAACATATTAGTATATGTAAATAAATAACAATTGCATCCAGAATGAAGTTCAAAGGTCAACAACTCACTGCAGAGCGGACTGACTGAGTTGAGCAGGAGTCGACTGTGATGCATTGAGTTCAGAAACTCGGCTGTGTTTGCTCTGCCTGGAACTACAGGACTTCCTCGTTCTGTCTGCATGACTGGATGAATAATTAATGGCAATTAAATTTATTATCCGTGCAATAATTAATTGATGGTTCAATCCTTCAAATACCTCTATTAGTAAATGAATACCATCATCGTATTTTAGCTGGCTATCAGCATCAGTTATCTGTGTAACTACTTAAGCCTTTTCAAGCTTTTCAAGTTTCAACGAACAAAATCATATCCAACACGTCATCACCATTGCACCATCCAAACGTGTCCGACATGACTCGCTTTTCCACTCACCTCGACTTTCTGAAAGAATGTTCAGAGACGTCACCAGAACCCCTCAACTTTCCCACGTTGTACTCTTCCAACGTACACATCCAGTCCTGGATTCTGAAACAAAAGATACGGTTCGTGGACGTGTTAGCTGGAATTAAAATGGAGTATCGATATTTTGCTTTTGTGCCAACGTTTTGAAAATGATATGTTTTTGTATATTGGTACTTTTAATCTAAGATGTATTATTATTAACTAATTAATATTAGAATTATTAATGTATTGAGCTTTTTATTGTTTACATGTAATTTAATATATTAATACATAATTTGTTAAACTTCAAGCATTAATTATAACAATGATGTAAGAACTCAGATTACTTAGAGTCGTTTGAAAAGTAATAATTGTTTGCAGATTAATATTTTAACCTAATAATAATTATTAGTCCTAGAGAATGCGTTGAACCTCTAAACACATTTATTACAGCATGAGTATCAGAAGCACGAACTCACTTTTCATTGGAAGGTATGGAGTTTTGAGGATTATTTGGACCCCTACTAGGGTTGGTGACTGGATTATGAGGACCCAGTAGGTATTGCTGATGTGGGTGGACTAGATGTGACGGATAGTTGCTTGTGTTAGGACGAAGCATCCCCAGACTGTTTTGGTGACTGAGATATTGCGCGAAGTGCTGGCTGTTGTTGAAAGATTGATTGACTGGCTGGGCGAAAGATCTATTGGGGTTTTGATGCGGATGTACGCATCTGTAACCGTAGTGGTCTGGAAACTGGCTAGGAGCAAAGTGGGTGTTCAATGGCACGGGTAAGGGCCGCTTAAATTGACCAGATGACTCTGCATACTGAGGCTGACGCTGGGCCTGACACTGTCTCTTGTGAGTGTCTTGAGACAGATAAGCTGGCATGGTGACGTTGTGAGGGTTCTGCTTGGGCGTACGGGCAGAACCCATGTCGATGCGACTGATGCTATCGTCCAGAGCCCTAAGGTGGTCATAATCATTGGGTTGCTGATAATGGGAACGATTGAAGTTATGATGGTCAGTCGAGGTGGCACCGGCAATTGGATACGTCGATCTAGACGCATTATCTACGACAGCCTGTCCAACAGAAGAAAGGATAGGTAACTTCATTATTGCAGCTTATTATTCGATCAAATTAACTCCATCGCATTACTTTCACAACGATCATAATTATCATTAACATCGTCATTAATAACTCAGTCATTATCGTCATCATTTCACCAGGATGTAATTCTATCCTTACGGTTCCATCGGGGTTCGTATTGAGTTTAAGGAGTTTTTGTTCCACTGCCATGAAGAACCTCTGAGGATCAGCCTCGATGGTGTTGAAACGAGACGGACGTTCCTGCTGTGCCTGTTGCTAACATAAAAATTAGCCTTTGAACTGATTTATTACTATCGTCATTATGATCAGCCAAATAATTTCTAATTGGTTGTTTATAATTAAGTCAGTAATTAGTGGTTAGTAATTATTATTATTACTTATTATCATTTCAGATTCATCATTATAACCACCAGATTCATCATTATAACCACCACATTCGCAATCAAACTCACCAGAGCCCTGGTATAGTTCATATCTTTGAGAGAGTTAATAATGCCTTTATTGGGTGGTGGATGTCGACCCGAACGACCTTTCTGTCTTTCCATATCTCTCTCATCCCTGTGATATAAAATGGTGACATTTGTTAGATAAGCATTGAGGCTATTATGACCAAATAATAATAATAATAACAAGTTTATTTGTATAGCGCCATAAGCGTAAGTCAGGGGCACTCGACCATTTGTATAGTGCTGCATCCATGGGGCCCTTTGTGGCGGTGCAAGCTAGGTTTCGAACACGAGACGACTTAACGACTTTTGCTTTTAAGGTCATTCTCAGGCACGCTACCCTCTGAGCTAACTTGAACCTGGAAGTTCTTTTGGAACATTTTTATGACAGTTGTTCTGAATGGACCACTAAATAGGATCATTACCTCATTGGTATATTAACAGCAATACACACAAACATTTGTAAGAACCCAGCAATTACATAGATGTCAACAAATGTCAAGACTATAACTGCAATGAATTTTTGGAAATTAATAGCTCCGGGAGTTCAAGTCGGTACTAGGTTCTGCACTGTTGTCTAATACTTAATTTGAAGAAGCATCTAATGATCTGAGGAGGAGATGGCATTAAGAAACTGTTGTCTCAGCTCATGAAAGATAAAAACAGGTTTTATTGATCTCCTCAGAAAATGCTAGTAATAATAATAATAACAACATCAACAACAACAACAACAATAAAAATAATAATAACAATAATATCCAATTGTTATAACTGTTATCCAAATTGTTAAGTAATTGAAAGGCTAAATTTGTTCATATATCGTTGAGTAGTCCATTTTCCAATTTTTCAAAAGAATTATTTATTTATCTCACATTAATAAAATTAATCCATGTACGTGCCTTTGCAATACCTTTGGTTAAGGTCTCCTCTATAAACTACATGAACTATATCACCTTCATCGTCATCGTCATCATCATCATCATAATCCCTCACCGACTACTAGAAGTGAAGGACATTCCGTCTGTGTTGATAGGGTCGCTGGTGAAACTTCTGGACGAGCTGTCGATGAGAGATGCAGACACCACAGACACGTGCTTCACGTTGTCTTCGAAGTCCGTCGTGTCGACGCTCTGATTCCGATGACTTGTTTCGAGTTGTCTGGAAGAATTCGATGGTCGGTTTATATCTTTAGAATGGCAAGTGATTATTATGTGAAAACAATAATATAAAAAATACTGTGCACATTGAATTAAATCTTGATCAGAAGACAATCATAAGCAGTCATTACATTGAGAATATAACCTATGTAAAAAATTTTATACATATTAATATTACTCAATTCAAGATTTGAATCAGCACTGGCAACAAAGTATGATGCAAATGCTCATCGAGCAAGATGCAATATCAGAGCAAGATGCTTTGTAGCAAACATTTTCTAGTCCACTGGTAAACTGATCCACCCTATGAATCAGAAACTAAACATCAAACATGAGAAGGCTAATCAGTAAGGCTGTGTTGACTTCTCATTTACTCTTGCAGAGCAATTAAAGAGATGCACATCGATTATAGGATGTCATTAGCACATTCATTAGCTTCCTTTTTACCAGATCGTGGTAAACGTACCTTTCTTATCCAGGAAGCCATACAACTTTGGGATAAAATTTAAAAAGAAACGGATGCGATATAAAGCATGTAAGAAAAGCTTGCAAACTGGTTGAAAAATGTAATTATTTGATAAGATGATTTGTTAGCTAGCCTCAATTCCAACATTGGTGGACATATCAATTATTTATGAATATTTATTAAATTAAATATTAAAAGAATACAAACATGTAGATTTGGAACTCTTGCAAACCTCAGTCAATTTACTTTAAGCAAACACTGAAGCATAACCATGCGTAATGTAATGTGCTATGTAAACTTCTCTACAAATAATTGTTTAGATGATCGCACAGTCTTCACAGGCCCTAAGCACTGTTTAAATAACTTATTTATAAATAACTATATTAAATATTAACTATGTTATACCTACATTTTAGTTTGTAGACTTAGATATTAGGAAAGAATCACAAAAATTGTCAATATTTTCATCTTATTTTTGCATCCTTATATCATTTATGTCTATGGAACTTAGAGGCGATAAGAAGATAGCTTATAAAACTTATCAATGTCTGATAGCAATATAATCAAAGAAAAGATCAGAACTATCACTGATATCAACTTCAAATCACCAGGAGATAAATTTAATCATGAATAAGCATTATCTATTTTGCTAGTTTCGTTCATAATATCGTCCAAAAAACTTATATGTCCATAAAAATCTAATTAACGCATTCATCACAATCAAAGCATCAAATGGGTGTCACTGTACCTGTGTTTTGCTTCTTTTCCAGCGACCTGGTTGACGTTGTTCTTGAATCCGAGCGGATCGACTCTCGATTGGTTCTTGTCCTCCGACATGAACGACATCGAAGAGAACGAAAGCGTCATGTCGGTGTCGACCGTCGCGTTGACTTCCCTGGTGGACCTCGTGTTCTCAGGTTGAGTGGCAGTGGGCGCAGACTCCTTCCACTTTTCCGGGCTTTCTGACTGACTTTCTTGTCTCGTACATTCTAACTCCGCCTCGGCATAGTTCTCGTAAATGTCGGACTTGAGAAATTTTGGATAATAGACGTTTCTGAGTTCGGTTTCTACCTCGTTCTGGGCGTCGTCGAAAATAAATTGATCGATTTGGTTGGTTTTCAGTGCTTTAACCAACGCCTTCTTCACAGGTCTGCTTAGGTTCAACTGGTCTCCTTTGATTAACTTCCTGTAGAATTTTTTAGCTAAGTTTGGGCCACTTTTGGCAAAAGCCATTTTGTAACCATTGCAGCCAATGTAAAATTCTGCCAGATTGGCTTGGTTGTCCCTGGTAAGGAATGTCCGGAACAGTCGCAGACCGTCTCCATCTTGCATCAGGGACTCAAAACATGTTGCCCATTTTAGGTGGCACAAACTACCACTACTGTTGCTGCTCTCCTGGAAATTCTGCTGCAGCAAAGAATTCTCTTCTCCCAGTGTTTGAGGTCGCTCTGACTTTTGGGTCTTTGTGTCGTCGGAACTCGTTGTTGTTTGGTCGTTGCTTTTCTGGGACATTTAAGATAATTTTGGTTCGCAAATGACGTTTCAATATCAGTTGTTTTAATCCGGTACTTGATTTCTTTTCGAGAGTTGCAAGGAATGTTTAAACGGCGTCCTCAGATGTGTACGTTCGACGAACCCCAAAACAATCCAAACCTGTCAGCAAAAGCACGAAAGATTAACTTAAAATTCTGCATAAATAATCCCAAAAATGTAAACAATATTCGTACAAAAGATTACATCCATCGGTTTCTCGCTGCTATCCAATTAAGAACCGGCACTGACCGTTTGTTGTTAGTCGAGAAGAAGCGAAGCCATTTTAAATTTTAGGCCCACGGCTAGCATTCGGTACGCGCTAGGAAAGCGCGCGTTGATAAAATATATTATAACGTTTTACAACCCCTAGCAGTTAACGAAAGTTCAAAGAAACGGATGGCTTTCTCTAATTCACAAACAAACCCAGGTCCGTCCTTTCTAGCCCTTAAGTGTTTTTGAAGTCCTGCCAGCATAGGCAACATCAAAGGGGTTTTGAATATTGAATTCGCCTTTGTTGGATGAACCCTAATGGTCAAGTTACGAAAAAATACAAATACTACTCAAGATCTAATAAATTGAGCATTTGATTGAGATTATTGAGTTATTAGGAAAATGTTAAGCAACATTTCGTTTACGCATTTGTAATTTGAAAACGATAAAGCGTCAGTAATCTCTTTGTTCTTGATAAATCTATTCAAATTACATTTATTACATTGTTGTGAATATTTCAAATGTTACTTTTAAAACTATAACATTTAGATAAAATAAAATCTCATTAAAGATAACACTTCACTTTTCAACTTTAAAACTGTTTTTATCTCTTCGGCACTACAGTACATTTAATTTCGCATCTTTCAATTTATGAAAAGTTGTTTTGCAAAATCTAGGGCATTATTTGCTTTAACACTTAGATCGAAAGATATTTCTTAGGATATCTGCAACTCGACTAAGCCTTAGATAATTTATTTATAATTATCCTTTGATGTCGTCCCAATTGTAAACGATAGCCGTGATTCAAAGAAAACAATTCTCAGGAGTTGTGAGGGAATTTTCGATCAAAGTTGGCGGCGATTATTTGAATAGAAAATAATGATTTTGATCTGTTAAAATGTCTCGACAGAAAATTTCTTTAATTAAAACGACCTCGAAGTCTGCGATGTCAGAAAGTGAACGCTATCTTCGATATTTTTTAACTTTTATCATGCATTTCAGCACTTTTATTGAAACGTAAATTACACTTTTTAAATGAAAGACTCTAAGGGTATTTAAATTTGGTATCTCCTCGTATCTGTGTGTCTTATCAGCTGCTAAGAGTTTCTGTGGCTAAAAGAACTCTTTATCACGTTGGCACAAATCAATTTAACGTCATCAAGATGGTATAGGCAAACATGTTAGATTGCTAGGACCTAAATACAGAACTTAACTTAGTTTCCGCAGTTTGCGATCGTAACAAAATAATTCGTCCCTTCGAAATTTGTCCCAACTCATTGTAGAATTTTACTTCGACAAATCTATATTGCAGCGCATTTTAAATGTAATTACTCGATTTTCATCGATATGTCGATGATGCAGCCTTTGGCATCTTTAGATCACACCATGTTTTATCGGTAGATAACTAGATCTCTAATAAGGAGCTCAATGGCAAGCTATAAAATAACTGAAATAAAAAAGTCGAAAGATGACAAACTTACAAATTAATCCGTAAATACAAAATTCCGTCAAGATTCAGTCGATGGCCACAGCGAAATTAGGGACACCCTGAGTGTGCATGCCTTATCAGCGCTTCTTATGGTTGTTACTAAGGTCTTCAGGCCATGACAATCTAATTGCATACATGAAAGGGGAATTACATAACAGAGACTCAGATGTGTGAGTAATAAAACCGATTATTGGGTGAGTGATAATCTGTTCAAAATAAATAATTATAGCTCTTATTAAACATAGCGAGAAACTGAAAGCATGACTTTCAAGCAGAAAAGATTACACACTAAATTGCATTTCGTTATGTCATGAACACAAGTCTGCAAGAACAAGATGTTCTTATCTTTATTAATTTGTTTATTTATTTGATTAGAGTTCGTTGCATAACTAAGATGATTTGGACTTTCGAGCCATTTGTCTTCCATCCGTTTCTAATAAACCTAGACCAAAACAACGCCTCGTTACTATTTCTCATTAGAACTAAATTTCTCTAAATTCATTCTGAGACTTTAAAAATATTCCGAATTTATTCCTTATAGGTGGGATTGGACAGTCGAACATAATTTGGTTTAGAACGTATCTGCGCACACCATATTCTAAGTAAAATTAACTCGGTCCAGGCAAGATCAAAGTGAATTGAATAACAAAGACTTCCAACTGCCTTTAATTGTGTGATAACCTAATCCAGATAAATAAACATTGTTTACACTGAATTTATTGAGCAACTGAAAATATTGAAGTAAATCAACACTAATAATTTATTTAACACTCTTTTGCCACGCCCGGCTACAAAATTATAATTTTATTTTCTAACATAGCAGTTAACGACTAAAAGACGCCAAAACATCGAAGCCAATCTATAACTAAGATGTGTAGAAGCCGGTAAGCATTTGTTGTCGTTGTCGGCGGAGCAGACAACCTTAACTCGATCGAAGGCGGAAAAATGATTTTTAAAATATAAGTGACAGGAGAAAATCGGATATATTTTATTTAGCATGGCATGTTTCAAGTTAACGTACTTCAATGGCTGAAACATTTCTAAATTGAAATGCCTTGAAATTAACTCTTTACCCAATCACAAAACTCATTTTTACATCAAAACGATTACTGTCGCATAATGCCAACCCTAGATTTAAAATTAGACATAAGCAGGAAATCATTGAATTTCTCACTCAACTAAGATAGATCACAATAAATAATAATAATAATTAAGGTACCCATGCACAATTCTTAAAATACATGAACGAATGTACATCGTCTTGGGCGCAACACACTCCACAGACAACAGACTTCACTTCCAAAAGCCTTCAGTAAGAATCTAGCCAACTTGCACATGTCCACAGTGATTTTCTGACACAACCAACAAACAAATGTCAACAGATGCTAACAATTCACGGCAAATTTTATTACAAATCTTAGCATTCTCGTCAGCTTGCGTACCAAATCACGACATCAGAATAAAGCTGGATTGGGGGAGATTTTCAGAGCTTTCCGAACCAACGCAGAAGAGCAAAACGATCACGAGGTCTTAGAGAGATAAAACTTCTGGTATGATGCTGGACCAGTACTCCTGTTGACATGGCGCATGCATGAGTACATCTCTTGCTTTTAGTCTAGACGTAGGTTATCTTGGGGAAGACACCCATGTTGCTCGAATCGACGGAGTTATCCGACTGCGCGTTGGCCGACTGGGTCAGCAGCGTGAAATTTTGATTGGTTGATTTGTGTTTCTTTGAACCAGCCCTGGGAAGGGTATGGTGATGAGTGGGTGTGGCCTCGATTTTTGAGGGAGTGGAGTAATCTGGTGAGGCTCCATCTCGAGGTAGCCCTTCTGTGGGCCTCTCTGCTTTGGGTTTGGTTGTCCTTTTCTTTTTAATTCCAGCATCTGGCTTTCCTTTCACCTTCTTCTCATCCTCCACCGGATAAACCTCAGCGCTCCCGTATATTATAGCATCTGGATCGTCCGTGAAGCCGAGGTTTGCAAATTCAGACGAAGGAGTCATCTTTGATTTGGACTTTGATTGGTTGGGCACATGATGAAACCAATGATGCTGCGAAGAGACGTATCGTTCCTTGGTGGTCAATGACTCGCTCTGATCCTCTGCAAAACTGAGACCAGGTCCAATTTTCTTCTTGTTCTCGGCATGGCCAAACTTTGGCACCTGCGATTGGTCAAAGAGAGATTTTGATCTTTGCTTACTGTCACGACTTTCTTCCTTCTTCCTGAATAGTTTCCCTTGTTCGTCATCATTGTCGTCATCATTAGCAGCGTCATTGTCGTCATCATTTTTGCTGTCAAAGGTTACTGTCATTGGCAAGAAGGAAGCTTGATGATCTTCTAGGAATGGGTTTTTACCCTTCGGTGTTTTTGGGATGCCTGCAGCCATTTGATTCTGTTCAAAACTAACCCAGGATTGATTCAACTGTCCAGGTATCTGCTGAACAGTTTTGGCTTGATGCAAAAATGGCTGAGCTTGGAATGAAATTGTTTGAGGTATTTGGTGCTGTGCTGGTAGTTGCCAGCTGCATTGCTGATCATCTCTTGCAAACATTGCACTATTGCCTTCAAAGTCAGCAAACTTCTCCTGGGGTGTCACAGTTTTTGAAACATTCGAGGGATTCTCTGGCAACTGGTTGATTTGAGGAAACGTGGCCGAAACGTCTTTCTGCGACACGGGTGTCAGCTCAGAAGGGGGGTTTTGACTGAAGCTCTCTACGGAGGCAAAGGATTCAATGGAATGTTCATTCTTGAGAAGACTAAACTCCTTCTTAGAAGTTTTTGACCTCAGAGAATCCAAGGAAAATAAGGGAAGAGCTGTGGAAAAGGGAGAGGCAGATTTTTTAATTGGCTGCGTCGTGGATGATGTCACTGAAGTTGCAGTTGTAACCACCGAAGATGAGGCAGTGGTGTCGAATGTTGCATGAAAGTAGTTGGCATCATCCGTGTTATCCTCATGAGTTTCTTCTTTGTAAGCCTCAGGAGAAGCCATGTCGGGGGAAATAGGAGACTTCAGGGAGCCGTCCGATGGCTGGTTGACGAGGGTCTTGTGTTGGGCCCTCTCACTTGGTTTCTTAGACTGTGGTTGAGGCAGTTTCTTTTTTCTAAATGGAGCAGCGCCAAAGACATCAAATCCGGCCTGGAACGGGAGTTTAAAAGATGACGAGGATGCAGCGGCAATGGAAATGTTGTTCCCTTCACCACTCAAGAGTGAGGTATTTTCATTCATGGCCGATCCCGAAGTTTGGTTAGCCGATCCCGAACTTCCTCCGCCACTGCTGCTGACGAACGAAAGAATATTTGGAACAGAGAGTTTCCTCACTTCTCCAACTTTTGCACCTGCTGCAGTGAATGGATTCTTCAGGAGAGAAGCAGTTGGTTTTGACGACCTCAACTTCAAATCATCGGCTGTGGTTACGCCGTCGGACTTCGCCGTTCCGGGATCGACACTGGCGGGGCCATCTGCACCCTTCCAATCGGAAGAGGGCAATTCCTGTGAATCACTTTTTTCCATGGTTGATTCGT
This sequence comes from Whitmania pigra, assembly GCA_021613335.1. NCBI lineage: Eukaryota > Metazoa > Annelida > Clitellata > Hirudinida > Haemopidae > Whitmania > Whitmania pigra. The sequence goes on from JAJTWR010000236.1 coordinate 759,613, forward strand.
CATCATTCTGGAGTTTCTGGAATGTCACAGTTGGCTGGGTGGCAGCGCTCTGGGCTGCCCCATCTTTGGTTGCAAACTGGCTGAACAAACCTGCCTTAAAAAAAGATTTTGAGGCCTCTGTCGTGAGTCCCAGAGGACCCGTTTTACCGTTCGTAGTCTTGGCAACGGAAGCTGGACTCTGATCAGCAAGAAGTTTTTCTTTTAAATTCAAAGTACCTCCATTAGATGTCAATTCTTCCTTTTTCATGTTCTCGATTGCTGAGCTTCTGTTAAGAATGTCCTTAACCTCTTCCAATCTCCTCTTCCTATCCACATCAGCATCTCCCCTGGAGGCATCATCCATGCCCTCTTTATTGGATTTCCCAGTTCCATCTTCATCGTCGTCTTCGTCATCTTCACGAGTCTTCCCAAATATTCCTATGCCCATGTCGTCGGTACTAGGCTCAACAAATTGCTTGTACATATCGCTGGCTCCTCCTACTGCCCTCTTGACCAGTCTTGCCGTACCGATCAAGATGTCGTGAGACACGCTCGTCGTTCGCCCTGCGGTAGTTTCGGACTGACCCTCAATCATTTGGCTCAGAAGAGATTGCTTGCCTTCCACTTGTCCAGAAGCTGAACTATTTATGTACGATCCCACTAATGGGATTTTGCTTTTTGTCTCTGCTTTTGTTTCCTGATTAGTGGATTCTTTATCTCTCAATTTAGAGTATCCGTCGCCTTCAACGCTAGAACTCGATCCGGTCTCCTTCAGGTCGAGCTTGGCTCTGGTCTTCTTAACGGCCAATTTCTTCATTCTTCCCAGAGGTCCTAATGGTGCAGCACTGAATGGGTCGTTGGTGGAAGAAACATCGGGGTTGGACATGACCAGATCTTCCCTGCTCTTCACGCCAGATATGCTGCTGTTCGAACCTCGGTTCACCCTATCGAACTCCCTGCCAAAGATCGAATCTTCGAAGTTGTCTTCGTTGAAAGGATTCCAGTCTGTGATATCAGCCGAGAGCGGTCTTTTGGGGACCGATTTGTGATCGCTCTCATGGCCTTCATCTTCGACGTCAGGGAGCGGATCTCCTCCACCCTCAGCAATGCCATTGCTGTCATCGTCATCTGAATTTTTTATCCTGTTCTTCCTCGAGCCCTTTCCTGCGGATCTGCCCGCATGAAAGGCACTGGTATATCTATGGGCATCAGCGAACGAGCTGAGCGAGATGTCGCTGACATTTCTCCTGTGCCTCTGGTTCTGTGCTGGTGGCTCTTTAGTCACTTTGAGAGCTGGATCGGCGGTGTCTTTGACCGTGGTTTCATCATTGTCCTCTCCTTTTAAATCGGTGCTGCTCGAAGGTTGTGCAGGGCATGCAAATTCCGAGAAGAATCCCGTGCTCCTCTGAGGGGTGAGCTCTTCAGATGTCTGATCATCCAAGAATGGATTGGTAGACTGAGCGACAGCAGCCATCTGGAAATAGTTTCCCTCGGAATTGAAGAGATGTTGATGATGTTGGTAGTTTTGATGGAATGTTTGGCCAAGTTGGGACGAAGTCTGCGGGTTAAACATCTGCCGTTGATAATCCAGTTGCATTTGGTACGATCCTTGCAGCTGCTGAGACTGTTGCTGTTGTTGCTGCTGCACTAGTTTCATAGTGTAGTGACTCTGAGCTTGTTGTTGCAGTATCGAGGCATCAGTACTCGGGAATAAGTTGCACTGTTCAGTTTTTTGTGTCACTTGCTGATTTCCTTGGGAGCCGCTCGCATTTGTCCCAATATTCCCCAGACTGCTTTCTGCAAAGCATGCATCATGACAGTTTGAGAACACTGTTAAATTTAGAATAAATCTATATTTTTTTTTATTGTAACACAATTCACACATAATTTAAACAGATTTATATAACCTCGACCACAACATCTCAGAACTAATTCTAGCATCTCAAAGCCGATCAAACACCTGTGGAAGCAGGTATGGATGGACCCTCGGGAGCAGGTTTCTTACGACGTGGAGTGGCAGCAACGGGATTCAAAAGGGGCAGATTGGGTTTGCTCGATGTGGATACAACGTTGCCTTTTGGTCGTTCTCGAGGTATGACAGATGTCGTGGATTCAGCATTGGAAGGTGTCTGCTGTCGAGAGCGACTGAAGAAATGAATTTTATTGCTAGATCAATAATGTCAATGTAAAAATTACTCTTAATAAATAATTAATTGCATGTATTAAGCTATTAGCACCAAATTATTACATATTTTGCCAGAATAAACTAGCCCTCTAACCCTAACCCAATGACAACTCACCTCCTTGTGGCATCCACTGGCGGTTTCTGGGGTACTGGTGTGGGCACTTTGTTGAGACAGGGTATAGGAGAATTCTTAATAAATTAATTTCGGGATTAATGTGATTAGTTATTGTCAAGCTTAAATTAACATAATTAATGATTTAACATTAATGATGATGATAACGACGATGATGATGATGATATTGAACTCACATAGAGATTTTGAACAGGGCATTCTAGGCCGGAAAATTTGAAGACGAGGTAGGAAACTTGGTATATATCTGGCCTTTCGTTTGGGTCAACAGTCATCATGTATCCTGACATAATTGGAGACATTAGAAAATCATCATTTCATGAATGTTTGTGTGATAATTAAAATAATTAACAGTACTTTCATTATTGAAATAACTCATCAAATCTAGTATGTTGGTTAATTAGTCATGTGCTCAAGAAAATTTCAGCTCCAATTAATAATTTACGACGGCCAATGTCATAGTAATTTAACCTTATATTGCATTTAGCTTCATATTATTTCACAAACATTTAATAATAAAGATAATGTTTCTTTATAAAGCACCATAAATATTATAGCTTAACAGTATTATTATTTTTATTATTACTATAATTATATTCTGTGCTATCCAAACATATGCCTAAATAATAGCATTTTTTTGGTAATTAAAGCTGACATGCCAAAAATGTTCACACAGAACACTCACTGAGCAGGCCTACAATGTCTGGCGAATACTTGAAAGGCTCGGGGACGGTGTAGTTGCCACTCTGAATGGCTAGGGCGCTGTCCGCAAAAGGGGAAACAAAGTAGCACAGCTTGTAGAACATGCAACCGAGTGCCTGAGATGGCAAAAATTAATTAGAATCATCGATGACAGGATGGTCAGCTGATAATGGTTAGAAGCTAACAAAACCATAGAGGTGACTGACTACGTTCTATCGGAAAGACATAAATATTCTGAAAGACAGTGAGATATGTAATAAACATTAGCAAATGCATTTAATACTTGTATTAGTACATTGTTAATGATCCATGGTGTTGTATCATAGTAAAGAGAATATAAATACTTATTGTTTAATAACAATCAATTCTGTCCTACCAACCCAAATGTCGGCCTTAGTGGAGATAACCTTGCCGCTGTACAAATCGACCATCTCCGGAGATCTATACGAAAGGGTTGTATACCTGGAATAATGGAAGAATTTAAAATCGAAATAACAAAAAAACATTGATCTTATTTCTAATGCTGAAACACAATATAATGTTGTGGTCGAAAATACAAAGACATTACTCAATGTTATTACTGAATAAACATCTTAATGTCAATGCTTGAGCAAAATCAACTGCGTCGTGTCATAAAGTTGTCATACTTGGCCAATTCGTCTTCAACTTGTTGCACTCCCGCTTGCATCGGGTTGATGAACTTGGCAGTGGCACTACCGAAGTCGCACAGCAGGTAGGTGCCTTCGTCGTCGTCTATCAATATGTTTTCAACCTAAAATGTAAAAAAAAACAACGAACAAATGATAAGTTATTATGAGCATTTAGATAGCAAAATGGAATTGACCCAAATTAACAGATACAAAAAGCGTATGTTCCCGAGGACGTTGAACGAGTCTCTGCCAACATGTTTATCGTTACATAAAGACAAATAACAACAACTCATTATGATATAATTCATTACCTCGTAAATATCAATATCGTATAATTCATTGTATCATAAGCACAATTATAATTAATGAACTATATCATAAACACCACTGCTGATAACAATAATGACAAGCATAACAGCCATTTCAATGGAATTAGTTACACACATGTCATCAGGAATTTGTAGGCAAGTTGGCTTGCCATCAATATTGATGAGACATTTACTTTTAAGTCCCTGTGGACAATGGGGGTCTGGCAGTGATGGAGCCTGGACACGGCCTCGCAAATGTCGCAGAATATCTTGACGAGTTCCTCTTCCGTGTAGCCCCCGCACTGAACCTTCTCGTTCATCTGATTGATCAGGGAGCCTGAGAGAGAAATAGTTTGGTACAAGTAGCTGAAATTGATCTACGAAGGAAAAAAAAAGAAAAAAAAATCAGTTGATGAATGTTTCCGAATAATCTAATAAGAGTTTTCTTACGGGTTTTTTCAACGGGTAATTAATTTGTTTTCTATAATGACAATTTCTTAGGGGTTTTTTTCTAGGGTAATTAATTTGTTTTCTATAATAAATTACAAGATAAAAATAATATGATGAATAATGCCGCAAGCAAAGCACTCAGAACCTTCGCATAATTTACATCTCTAAATGCAAAAAATCCAAAGTATCCAGCAGCTTATTCAATGGAGCATCACAAGTCCAATGCATGCATAACCCTAGGTTAACAATCTAAGACAGCTGCAAGTGTTCAATCAGCCATGAAGTCAGAATTAATTGAAGGTCATGATCTCAATCCTCACATTTTATATCCCAGATGAAAGTACTTCTTTTGAATGTTAATTACATTCCAATGAAATGCAGCAATGTTGACAGAATCAACTGCAAGTACTTGGTGCCTTGATACACATTCAGTCAACTAGTATAATCGAGAATGTCATCTCTAAGTGCGTGCTTGTGTGCATGTATGCGTGTGTGCATTTTATTAACGTCCACTTCTAAATTGCATCTCGGTGTGTGCAACCCTCATACCAATTCACCGATAAAAGACGAAGCTAATCAGTGACAAACACTGGTTGATTCAGCATAATTACGATCATAATTGAACTTCTATGTGAACATCTCTCACCTTTGTAGTATTGCATTAGAATGAGTACTTCAAATATGCTTCCAGGCATCCTGGTTATGGCCGAGTTGATGAAGGTGATGATGTTTTTGTGTCCTGACAAACTGCTCTGTTGATTGAAGAACACAACAGAGAGATTAAGAATTTGCAAATATCACAAAATGTCTCTAATCCATAACTTAAAATTAAAATATAAAAAGGTCAAAATATTCCAAAAAGAACTTTTAAAGTGCCCAAATAATAGATGTGACTGTTTCAGAATAATTCTCAATAAATTTTGTATTTGTTGACTCATAACTAGAGATCAACACAGACATCAGAGACAATGCAATGTGAAAATCACATCAACTGAACCAGAATCACTTGCTAACAAGCCATGATTTGATGTTCTTTAAAAATATTATGTCACCATGAAAAATAAAGGCAGACATGTAATCGGTGGCCATGCATCTGCTAATCAAAGTGCACAAATGGCATGCAGAAATGCCAAAGCATTTAAGCAAGTCAAAACAAAATCTCCGTAAATAAATTGCAAATTTGTTTCTGATGGAAAAATAAATTCGAGAAATAAATCAAATAGGAAAAGTAGATAAGAGAGATAAAATCCGTCTTCATCATTGCCAGAATGTTATTTGCTATAATTATCATCGTCATCACCATAGTCATCGTAATCTTCATCATCATCACTACCAATCAATCCTTGACAAGCAAGACAGAACATCTTATTAAAGTAAGTGTACCATAATGAATGTGGAGTAGGCATCACTCTTAGTTAGTCTTAAGCCTGCCTGACACATTCGGCAGAAGTGTCTCCAAATACTTCGGTTTCATTAAACATTCGGAGACTTATTACGTGCGGTAGATGCTACTGAATTTTGTGGAAATTAATAAAAAAAGAGTGTGACAACATGAATTAGCACAATAACAATTTCACCACAGTTTTGACATTAATAATAATCCATAATTTTGCCATTCAAAATGTCTTGGCAAAACCTCATCAGAATATCGTTAGCAGTTTATTCTAGTATGAGCATGCCAAATTTATGCAATTAATTTCTCAAATTTCATTGATTTGCTCAAATGAATTGCTCTATTTAGAAACATTTACTAATTCTATCAGGGCAATTAAAATGCTTGGCCTTTGTTAATTTTTGAAAGACCTTATCTTGCACCGAAATAGTCATTTATCTTGTGAGAGAGAAATCATCAAAATGATCATTCATTATCAACATTTTTATTCAAATATGATTTCTAATTCATCAACTTTAGTTTGAATAAATATTTAATATATTTTGTTTGTAAATATTTAGTCAAACTCTGTTTGCATAAAGATATTTCATTCCAATCAGGCACACATTCATAACTTAACCGCTCTTAAATGATTTATAGTTAACATTGATTTCTATGTAATTATAATTACTGTGATATATCATTGCGGAAAACTAACATAGATTTGTATTTCTCTCTTACAAACAGCAAGATCTTGTTCATTGTTGACAAACATCCTCTTCAGAGCAAATTTTTTGCCGGTTGAACATGATTTCACAAGGAATACTATGGCAAATCCACCTGGGTGATTTCAAAAATAAAAAGTAACTACTGTCAATGTATAAATTATAAATAAAATAAAGTAAAATTCCCCAAGCTAAATTGTCAAAATCTTTTACTTAGTTAAAACTTATGTCTCATATGAAAATGCTTAGGAGCTTATATCACGAAACTGTAAATAATTTAAATTGTTTAGTCAGTTAGTCTTTCTGGGAATCACAGGCAAATACATGTAATCAGAAGCAAAGAAGCAACCTTCAGCAATTACTTCCTCAACAACATATTGAGCTCCAGCAATGGTATAAATTTTTCCAATGAAGCTCTGCTGCAAATCCAAATTATTTTCTTTAGATGCCTTGGTAAAAAACTTCTTCATTGTGAAATCCCTGATCAGGTATAGAACTAAAATGTAAAATGTTTTAATATGTAGTGACTGATGAGAACATTATCTCAAAGTTTAAAGTATATGTTAAAAAATCCAATGGGGCAAGAGTTATGGTAAGATTCCTTAAAAGCAAGAAGTTTACTCAGCAAACTGAGAAAGAGAATAGTAACGATGCAAAAACTTACTTAATAAAAAATCAACTTTTCAAATAAAGTGAATTTGTATTCAAAATGCGCTAGAAAGAACAGATGATCAGGACCATCGAGTCACAAATCAACACTGAATTAGTGCAAGTAACGAAGTCGGAGTAAAATTTCAAAAAAATAATGCAAATCGTTAAAGGTTTTAATACAAGTTAATGGAAAATAGTTATCATAAATTACAAATCCTGCATAAACATTCAACGATTAAATGCTCAAATTAATTAATAACTTAAACTAAGCTTGGGTAATTGTCAAAAATTATATAATAGTTTAATTTTGTAAGTTATATAAATAATTACAAAACAGATTCTTGCTTTGTACACATAGCTTATTTTAAAAATTAGTTAAGTTTTGTAACTTGATATCCGACATTACTAATTTTTTATTTTAAAAAATGCTATTCAATTTTAAACATTTTTAGCAAAAAATAAGCGCTACAACATTTATGATTAATTTTTCTGACCGTCCAGAACTGCCATTGCGCTGCCGTAGAATATTGTGAGGTCTCGCGTTAAACTGCCCAGTTGTTTTGTTTTTTAGCTTTCTCACTTTTATTTTAGAGGATTTATCAATTTTTCAAGGCCTTTGGATATCTTCTTCTAAAATACGAGGTTAGTTTAACACTTTGTCCGGATTGAACAAAAAGGATACTTGTCGAGATGTTGATATTACATTAATTTGATAACTTTGTCAGGAAACTTTCGGTTTTATTGCATCATTTTTTATAATTTCTTTTGTGATTTGCTTTTATTTTCGTTGCTTTTTGGAGGTTTCGTAACTACGTTCATTATATTATACTCCAGTCCAACATTAGTCATATTTCTTAGAAAGCAGAAGTGCCCTTTACCTGTATAATTAGTTAGGCTGGATGGTAGTAGATACAAAGTTTAGTCATGAGCTCTAGTTTTACACTTTCAGATAATAATTCATGGTTGTTGTGGCTGGTAAAGCTGCTTTCTGAAGGCATTATTTTTAATGAATATCTCAACATTAAAGTTTCAACATATAAATTGCTCCCTTCAATTGCTTCATTCAATTACAGTGTTGTTATATTTAAAAATGAAGTTGCTTACAGATTGTTTGCTTTTCTGTTGATCAGTTTTATTGTAAGATTTCTCAGCTACAGTGACACAAATTATCTATTAGAATTGTGTGATTTAAAGTTGTTTCATGGCTTTATTTGTCTATATTCACATTGATTTGCATTTGTATAATAAAGATTGAAAATTTAAATTTTTGAGATGTTCATGGCTGTTAAGAGATATTTTGGAAATAAAAAAAATGTTGCCTATCTTTGAATAATATCTTATAAGTGCAAATCAAATTTATCTACCAAATGGTTTTCAATTTGATAATAAAATAATTATTGATGGTTAATATTCAAAGATGATGCCATTTTGATATTGCTGACAATTATTGTGCTATAGTTTTCATTGTGAAAGTATTAAGATAATGGGTACAATTTGTTTGTTATTTTAGGATTCATTGATTTATTTATTATATATCTTATCTCTTTATTAATTCTAAATTATTAGTTTGATATCATAGTATATGGCTCTGGAATGATCCAACTTTTTTTGCTGAGAATTCAGTCATGTAGTGCAAACAGTCAATAGGTTGTTTGCTCAGGGACCTATGTGGCATCCCAAAACAGCCATTTGATAATTAATTGGTCTTGCCCTTCACTCATTTATTCAAGAATTACCATCTTGATCACTTGCATTCATGATATTTGTCTTTTTTGTGAATCATTAATATAATGCTTCTAAAACATAACAGAATAATCCTCGAGCATCGTATTGATTAAGTTGCATTGCGATTGTTCTAAGTCTATACTTGTACTTGGTGTTATCATTGTTATCAACATCTTCTTTCTTTCAGCAACATGGAGGCCATTGCCAAGCATGACTTTCAGGCCACAGCAGGGGATGAATTGAGTTTTGCCAAGGGCTCCAAGCTGAAGGTGATAATGACAATGACAGCTATAATTATTATTACCATGACAACGATGACATCATGAGATTATGACATAATTGACAATGATAGCTATAATTATTATTATTATTATGACAACAATGATGTCATGAGACAACATTATTGGGCTCAGTCCAATGAAGTTTAATTCTTAAATAAAACTGTGGGGACAGTCTCAGCACCTTGATAATCATAGCCCTATTGGCTCTTACTTGTGCTGTCATGATAGTAGTCTTCACAGCTCATCCTAATGGCATTCTAATCATGCTAAATCATGCTTCATTTATATTCTGACAAACAGATTCTCAGCATGGAGGAGGACAAGAATTGGTACAAGGCCGAGTTGGATGGCAAGGAGGGATACGTCCCGAGCAACTACATCGAGATGAAACCTCACCCGTCAGTTGTCATTCGTAAATAATTCATGAATAATCGCTAAGGTTTAAGTCTCTAAATAACAAGATGACCGTAATTAAGAATATCTATTCTGTGTAGTTTCATTCGATGAATCTATGCTAATTTATGTCTAGTTGGAGGCTATGAATTTGACCAGATCTTTTGAATTGGCAATTCAAGAAGTGGTTTGCATGATGATAGTGCAGTGGATGTCATTGATTGTTCTGAGATGACCAGATTATGATGGCATTGTGTTTGTCTGGAATCTCTAATGTATGATTATATTATAATGGAAATAATACGTGACCTTCAAATAAATTTTCAATTAATTTAATCAATGCAGCTTTAATGCTACCATTGTTCTCAAATTGGATTCCATTGCCTTGTGCAATCATCCTCCTTGTGTGATGAAGATCCTCACCTTTAATTAATTCCAGTAGATGACATATTTTCCTGCCTGTTTCCTATCAAGTTACATAATTCTTGACTGTGCACATTAATTGATGCTTTGATATTAGTGCTTCCCATTTTATTCAAGGGGATGCAGTGAGAATGGCACTTAGTGACTAATGCGAAGCATTATGCAACGTAGCTCATGTCATTCGACACATGTATAATTAATCGAACGAAATTATGAAGAGCAATGCAAGCTCCACGAAACACGTTCTCATTAGTAAAACAATCTCCAGGTGGTACGTCAGTCGAATAAACAGGATGGATGCCGAGGCCATGCTGCTCGAGCACAACCCTCAGGGGGGTTACATACAGAGGGATGGGGCCTTCCTCGTTCGACCCAGCGAGTCTACACCGGGAGAGTTCTCTCTCTCTGTCAAGTGAGTGATGACTTCGTTGTCGGACTTTAATGTCAGAAGGTCTGATACCGTAGTATATGCTAGGTGATAATTGGCTCGGATTTTTTGTTTGACCATCTATGGGTTATTATTGATTTACTGAATACTAATTACTAATTGAGTAATAATGATATTATGTGCAACACACATATTATTTGGATTGGATTCATTTTAAATTGAGGATTAAAAGTGCTAACCTTTACATTGAATGTGCTTTGTCATTGCTAAACCTATTTAAACATTATCCGGATGCAAATGACCTCAGCTAAAGCATTGATTGATCCAATCGGTAACTCCTCGTGCAGGTTTGCCGATCAGGTCCAACATTTCAAGGTTCTGAGGGATGGTTCGGGCAAGTACTTTCTGTGGGTCAAGAAGTTTGACTCGCTGAACGACCTCGTAAAATATCACAGAACGTCGTCTGTCAGCAGATCGCAGACCATCTTCCTACAGGATATGACCAGGGTGAGTTGAATTGTGCTTGATATTGGCTAATCCAGGGTACGATGCCTTCTTTCTTTTCTTATCAATATTTATGAGAAGTAGTCTTTATTTAAATTGTGCTCTCAAACTTTTAGTTAGTTGAATAAAAATAAGCTTCAAATGAAGTCACTGCGTTTGGTGCAAAAATGATGAAAAATAGTGTACAATTTGCATGATTTTAGTTTTGCACGAGGCCTATTTGAATATCTCACATTAAGGGTCCCATCAGTTGTTGAAATTATTTATTTATTTGTTTCCTCAAGTCATTTCTTTTCTAAATCCAGCAAAAAGTCATTGCCAACTACGACTTCAGACCTAGCGACAACGAAGAGCTCGAGTTAAAACGAGGAGACATTGTAACGGTCCTCGAGAAAAAGGACCCCAACTGGTGGATGGGGGAGATCATCCGAGGTAATCAGATCTGTCGGGGACTTTTCCCCAAGACCTACGTGTCTGCCTACACCGACTGACCCCGAGGAGAAGGAAACGAAGAAGAACGAAGGTACGATGTCCGTGAAGAAAGGGAAGCAGTATTGAGAGTCGAGAAAGCGATTCGTATTATTCGTGTGCGTGCGAACGACGAGCGAGCGATTTGTTTGAATTTCTTCTTTAATAATTAATATCTTAAAATAATTACCATCTATCTTCTGGCGATGAGAGTCTCGTCCTCTGTGTGACCGGCAATCTGGGTTGTATGTTTAATAACAACTCTAGGTTTTGTGGTTTTCTCCGAAGCATTCTCTGCTTACTTGGATGCCTGGGGTAGATGGGTACAAATGAATGCTAAGCAGTGTCTGGTTGAACATTCGATCCCTTGTAACTCCTCTCTTACTGGAGCTGTTAAGTCGTCGTGATCGCACGATACCTTGCGTTTGATTAGAAGTAGCCGTATTTTTTTTTGTTCCAGATAGCCCAGCTTTTGTTTCTTTAGGAGGTCGGATCGAATTTCAACGACCACCGGTTGACGAGACAGCTTCGTCGGGAGCCGAACGATCTGCCATGGTAGATTGCACTGATTAGCTTAATTTTTTAGGGTTTTGCTTCTCGAGAGGCAAAGTTTTTCATTTTCATTGCATTCATGCATTTGTGATCTTTATTTTCCGGAGTTTGTCAGTTAACGAGGTATCATTTTTAAACATGATAACGTTTGTGACGTTCGATGACCTAGGACTAACATTTGAATGCGTCGATTGATTAGTTGATGTCGAACCGAGGTGCCGGATGAACGGATGCGGCCGACTACGAGCTCAAACATTGATGGAGTAATAAAGCTCTTTTGTCGCTTGCAATCTTGCAGTCGTTGCATCGCACGTGCTAGTAACTCGAGACGTGCGTGCGATCGGGATTCGTTTGTAAATCGTCAATGTACATAACGCGACCCGTATCGTCCGTGGTCAGTGTTTAAACGACTTTTGTTTGACGTCTATCTTTTAAATTTGTTGATATTTTTTATCATGTGTGATTTCACTTCATTTTTGTTTTATTTGCTTTCACTCGCTCATTCTGCTGCATGCATGTCGACCACAGTCTAACTCAGCCTTCTAAATACTTACTTCGGCCATCTTGAGTTTATCACCCGACTTCATTTTCTCTCACTCTCGAAGAAACGGTGATCGGTGAGACTCGAAGGTAGGTGGTCATGGCTGTCGGACTTTGGGCAGTTGAAAGTCCACGGCTTCCTGACGACGCTTCTCATTGTCGTTCGCGTCCTGGTATTTCTTTATATTTCGCGTCGCATTTCGACGACGAACGAGTGGAACGCAGTCCTGCTTTCGCCATCAGCAGATCTGATCCGAAATCTTTCTTCTAAAATGTACTGTAGCCGATAAATGAGAATGACGTGAATTAGGCACCTTGAACTCATCTGGGCCATTGATCGTTGTCATAATTAATCGCAATTATTTGTAATTGTGCTGGTAGCACTCAAAGCATCCTGGAAGAGTCATTGTCTTTGAGATCTTCGACTTTTCACTCACTGAGTCATCATTCTGATTGGGCTTTCTGCGACCTGTTTCTGTTTGGAACTGTTAAGTTTGATTGCTTAGGTGTGTCACATCACTGATGAGTGATGCTTGGAAAGCATAAGCATTCGGGTGGCATATCGCTGGCGGTCATCATCGTCATCACCACCATCGTAGTGTTGCTTTTTACATAAGTTTTACACGTTACGTTCGTAATGCCGGGGCAGATGTTAAGAAGGAGGAGTATTATTGTGTTGTAGTGATCAGGAGTCCGAGATGTTGTTATGATTATGCTTATTATTACATTACGATTGTTACATCATTACGATCATGCTGGTGTTGTATCCGTGGTTCCTGCTCCTCGTCAGTTGGCATTCATTGTACATAGGATCGCCATAGAAACAGATTTCATTCATCTCTCGGAAAAGTTACAAATAAAGCAAGCATTTTTCTTTTTATTTTCTCGTGCTATTTTTGGATCCACATCAGTTATCAATTAATTACTATCTGGAATAAAGATGGTTGAAATGCATAATTTCATTACTTCTGGTGTCCCAGAACGAAAACAGATCGTTGACTGACCGTTCGTCATCTGAACTGATTACACTTTTAGAGACAACATCTCCCCATTGATGTTCTGCATCAAAGGAGAAATATTTTGATGGACGCTAGGTACGCACCATCATCCTTGTTATTATTATTAATATTATTATTCATGCATGTGTAATTATGCCTTGCAATTGCAAATCAACTCTTAAACGACACTCTTACTCTGTGTGGCCTCAATTGAAAATCACGGAAACAGGAGGAAGGAGGCTGTTTGGGACGTAACTGTCGATGATTGTTGACAACAAAAACGTTATATCCACCACCCAAAACAACACAACGATGTGGTCTTGCAGACGACGGAATGAAATGGTGCGACGATTACGACCGATCAGATTCTGCAATTGCTGCATAAAAAAGTGAAATGGACGGAGACAAAAATAATGTCTTTGCATTAAGTGGCAAATGATAAAGATTAATCATCAGGTTAACTAATATTACAACATAGATATTAACTAGTGGTTCACTGATTACGTGATATCACTGTCATGAGATGAAGAATTGATATTGTAATTAGACAGATCAGTAACATCAGTTCCGAGCACAATAAACATTACAACCTCGTCAGGGAATGAAATTTAGAACAAAAAAGAAATAAATCTTAACAAATGCAATTGGTTCCAGTTTGATTGGAAATTATAACAACTTGAGCAAGTTCTGAAGAAAATGTGATCAAGTAGCTTAGTGAAAAATAAATCTCTAGTAATCGTTGAAATATCGACACAATTTTTCAAATGAAACAAACATGTTCTTTATCAACAATAACAAAAAAGATTTCAACGGAAAAAACAAAATAACAGTCGTTTAATATTTTCATATATTTCAATCGCTTTGTCTGTAATCTCCCATTATTGGACTAGAATGGGAAACTGTGAAGTGACTGACTATGAAGAAACGACGGAGTGAAACATTTAGGAAGCCAAAAACAAGGCTGAATGTGACTCTGAAATTGAAGGATCCTTTGACTGCATTGACGTATGTCACGAAACGTAAATATATATTTAATCGGTGAAGGTAAAAATTAATCATAAACGTAATCCACATTATGCGAGAAATACAAATGTGTCATTGCTTGATTGATGGGCGGTTGGGTGGAGACTCGAGAACCACGAAATTCAGCAACCTGAATTCGCTGAAAGTGATCACCAATAAAAAAAAGACATAATGTCATAAAACAATAAAGAAAAAGTGCATAATTAAAAAGTGCAAAATTAAAAATTGCATGAACAAACAAAATGGCAGGAATCATTCTAGTGAAAAATAAAACTCTGTTCTATCAATGAACATCACGATCACAAAAGATTTTACAGATCATGTCACCATCATCTTCGCAAACCAAAGATCTGCTGAACTGATGAATGAATCAAGTTCATTCCTGAAGATGACAGAATCGCAAAACGCCCATCCGTCGATAAATGGTCAACAATTCAAACCGGCATTCAAATATCTGAAGAATCACTGAAATTGCGGGAATGTGAGAAATCAAATCAATTTGGTCCACTAGTTGCAGAAGAAAAACGTTGTTTCGATGAGTATCGGCCCGATATGTAACCAAGTATTAACTCTGTTTTCGCGACAAGATCGAGACTGCATAGGAAAATTGCAAATTGCTGTTCGATGTTGTCGCAGCACAACAACGTCACGCATCAGGACAACAAAATAAAATAAACAGAAACGGTCAAAAACAACAAATTAAAACATTTGCAATGGAAAACCCCCTGCTTCATTCAACATTCAAACAGAAATATTCGTTAACATAAAACAAAATGACTTATTATCTGAAAAACATTCATTGAACCACAAATATTAAAGTTGATAATTGTCATAGTTTCATTTTTAAATGATTAAAATAATAATAATAATGATGATGATAAAGCTATTATGATTAAAATAATTAACAAACAACAACAACGAACAAAAATCATCTTCCAAATAAATCCAACTTAAATGCCACTTTAGCTCCATCTGAGAGTAAACTTCTTAAGATAACTTGGTCTGATTGGTCGATGGGAGGAGGGGGCCGTCGACCTTTTCCGGCCTTTGAGGCTGTCCCTGGCGATCTCTCCAGCCATCTTGTCTTCGATCAGGTCATGCATGTCGTTCTGGTGCGATGAATGAATGCGCAATTCATGGATGAGTGTTTTAAGACACCAATCAGCATAATTTATTCAAACATGGTGATTTAATATTTCAAAATATAATTAATTAATTAATAAACAAATAATTTTTTTAATTTTAAAATGAAATTCAATCCACTTAAACGTAACATATGTTTACACAAAAGCCAGCGAGAAATAAATATCACCATCATCATCGTTGTCGTCAACAAGAACAGCAATATCATCAACAACAACAGCAATATCATCAACCAACCTGCCAAGCTTCAAGCTGATTGGACAGCTGAAGTTTCTGCTCGACTGATTCAATGAGTTGATGGTCCAGCGAATGCAGGTCGAGCTTCAACCTCACAATCTCATCTTCCAGACTGTGCTTCCTGCATTTTTTAATCGATATCAAAAGAATCAATAAAACTCTTTTTTTAAATTTAAAAGGTCATTATCATCATCAATACCAACTTCATCATCACTATCACCAATAATCATCACCATCAATAATGTTACTGTATTAAATAATTATTTTTATTATTCAACTATTGTATATTATTTTAATAAATAACAGATTCATAAACTCAAAACAACCTTTCGATGGCTTCGTCTCTTTCGTTCTGAATTCCCCGAAGCACGTCGTCCTTGGAAATCCCCACTTTCGATTCACGCCACTCGTCCAGACATTTGTGGAGGTCAATGACTTCCTGTCTCAGCTCTTTGATCTGTTCATTTGCATGAAGGTGTCAATCAAACCTGGGTTAGATTAATTATAATTCCGTGATCTCAAAAATCATTAATTAAGCTTTAAAATAATCCTCACCAATCACAATGTTCTAAAACAATGTTCTAAAACAAGTCATCTGCTCCCATAACAACAACAACAACAACAATAAATATTGTTAGTAAAATTAATGTCAGGCAAAATAAATTCATACAGTCATCTCCAGTTGTGCCTTCTCCTCGGAACTGCGCCTCAATTGGTTGTCCCTCTGGGTCAACTCCGCCTTAACTGAGTCCAAGGTGACCTGATTGGCTGCCAACTGATCTCGAAGGGTGTTTGATTGTTCTTTGAGGTAGGAAACCTGGGCCTCAAGTCTGCTTCTTTCATCATTGAGCTTCAATAATTTAACAATTAATTGATCGGTTACTTGATTGAGTAATTAATCAATCAACAGTTAGTAATTAACTGGCAAGAGTAACTAATAAAAACTGAGTAATTTTTTCTTGCATTGCACTTGAAAATATTATCAAATCATTCCTTGCTACCTAATCATTATTGCACCATCCTGGCTATCATCATCTTCATCATCATCATTAGTTTAGTATGACAGTCACACATAATTACAATAATAAATTAATTTCCATAATCATCACAAATAAATCACAATGTTACCACCGTCATCATCATCATCATCATCATCATCATCACTATCATCATCATCACCATTATCATCATAGCATTCAACTCACAGGGGGGAGAGTGGTAGAACCAAACCTCCTGCTCATGAGGTCCTGCAACTCTGAGAGGGCCAGTAGCAACTGCCCCGCCTTAAGGTCAGCAATGTCGACGACCTCCGGAGACCACAGGTTGCCCTGACCTTTCACCTCCATAATCAATCTTTTCACCTGTCTGTAGACTTCCAATATTTCCTGCCTTAGCTGGAGTGAGGATACGAATGTGAATGTATGTGATTATTGTGATTTAGTTGATTATTTTCAAATATGTGAACTTATTGTCCTTGACTTGTACGTGATTTTGAAACTCCATTTTCTGCCTTAATGCATAATACTTAATATTAGCAATAGCTAAAGTAATCTTTAAAATTTAACGAGGTTTGTAATTCAAATCTTATTCTTATTAACCGCACTGGAGAAGGAGAAAAGTGCAGAGTCGGCCAGGGTAAGCTTGAGATCGTAGTTTGTGCTGATTATTTTTAATAATTACTAGCCACAATTTAATAAGTATAAGCAACCATCAATGCGATGCATAAACACAACTTCTTCGAGCTTAAAAGTCTTGAAAACCAACCTGAGTTCCAACGATGGACTTGCCGTTGGGGGCATTTCGACCCGACGCAAATTCAAAGGTCAGGGCGGCATCTGCCAGAACGTCGAGCTCGGCAAAAAGAGACATTTCGTTCGGATTGGTCGAACTGATGCTGTTCAGGGATGCAGTGGGCGATTCAATCTTTGACAGGAGGATGACATATTTATCCTCCAATCGGATCAGTTCTTCTTGAAGCTGTTGAGCCTGATTGGACGGGGGATTTAAAAATAAAACTGACAGTGATGATGATGATGGTGCAGCTAGATCTGCATTGCAACTAAATTGTGATGTGATTGATTGAATCAATTTATTTTTTAACGTCTTAAAAAGCTTGATTAATAATCCAAATAATTATGCATCCTGATGATAACTTCAGCAGACTTCCTAAAAATAAATACTCTTCACATTTTTATCTCCATTGTATATTTATATCTCAGACACGTTATTGATGACACATTGCGCAGATGTTTAACAACATAGCCCTAACATAGTAATTTGCTACAAAACCCGAGGCAGACAGATGGTTGTTTGGCGATGTATGCTGTTTGTATGTTTTTGAAGAATAACTCCGCATTAGGATGAACAATAAAACAAATCACACGACCCGCGACAAAGCATGACCTCATAAACATCAGTTGAGGGCCAATTGATCTCGCTGCGCAATGCGAGCATACTTATCATCATCATCATCCTTAATGTTATTACTGTTATTATTAATGCTAATTAAGAACATAAGACTTAAGTTAAAGACTTAAGATATTTCTGTCGTCTTTCTTCCAGCCAATAAAAAAAGACAACACATAATTAGCATCAATCAACCAAACAGCACGAACTACGATCTCAAGCTTACCCTGGCCGACTCTGCACTTTTCTCCTTCTCCAATGCGGTTAATCTCTCCTGCGAGACGTCGAGATGCGACGATAAAATCCTGCACTCGTCTGCCTTCAGTCGAACCATTTTATCCATTTCGCCTTTCAATTCACAAAGCTGGTATAATGGAAATGAGACATTATCGTTAGTAATTTTATTAATTATAATTAAAGTTATTCTATATTTGTTATTATTATTATTGTTAATAATATTAACTATTATATAGTACGTTAATATTCATTATTATTATATCTTTGAGAATATTTGTAACCACACATTTTATGGTTACTTGTGGAGTACCACAGTTTACAATAACATCAACAACAGAGGAAGCCAACATTTTTGTGCTCGTTATCATTATTATTATTGATGCTATTATTAATATAAATAACGAATCAATAATGACAATCTTACTACTAATACTACTACTATTACTACTTCTGATAATGATAATGATAATTATTATTATTATTATAAATACCATCGCAATTATAACCTCGTTCTGAAGAGTTTGAACCTGGTCACATTGTTCCATCTCGCACTCGCTCACCTGGAGCATCAGGTTGCACACCTGATTCCTTGCCTCCTCTTCATGTATAGAGGCCTTAACAAGAAACAAATTAAATAACTTAAGAAGTAAATTAATTAATTTAAGAAGTAAATTAAATAACTTAAGAAGTAAATTAAATAACTTAAGAAGTAAATTAAATAACTTAAGAAGTAAATTAAATAACTTAAGAAGTAAATTAAATAACTTAAGAAGTAAATTAAATAACTTAAGAAGTAAATTTTTTTTGATCTATTTTATTAATCATCAAAATGAACAAAACAAATCAAACAAAAGAGACACCAATATACGGATTAATAAAGAACTCATGGATCAGCTTTAAGGAAACGCAAGCTTCCGCTAGCAAGCTGACCCTGAAATATCAATTAATTAAGAAAACGAATAATAAATTAAATAATTTAATGTGCCAATTAAAAACTCAGAATATTATTTAATGGATTTAATATTTGTATACTTATAAAATATTTCTCACATATCGATGCGTAATTAAAAACTGTATTATTTATGCAATAAAAATCGAGGGCCTACAAAACCCGATTCACGAAAAAACAACAACATAACCGTACACTCAGAATCTGCTCAGACAGAACTTCATTGCAGGCAGACAACTCTTGTATCTTCTCCTGATACTCCTTTTCCAAGACTTTGGCATTCTTTCGTTCCTCGTCGAGGGTCTTCTTGAGGGTCGCGAGGTCACTTCTAAGGTCAACGATGACGGTTTGTTGCTCGGCACGTTGGTTCTCCAACTGCCGCTTCAGCTGGTGCTTCTCCTTATTGACTTCCTACGATCGGTCGTTCGATGTTTAAAGTTCGACTTTTAATTTTAACAAGTTGAGAATAAAAAATGTTTAAAATGTTGTTTTTCTGTTTAAGGATGATTGATGAACTTAATTAGTAAATAATTAAAAAAATAATTATTGTTTGATAAATAATAATAATTATTATTCATTAATTATTAAATATTATTATAAATAAATACTTATTATTTATTATTATTATTATTAAATATTGTTATTAAACAGTTTTAAATTTTAAAAAAATTAATTAATTTAAAATTATTAAAACACTTAAAGTGACAGCAGCAAATTGTTATCATTAACGAACAAATAATTTGTTAAACGTTGGAAATGATAAATATGCCTTGAATGGACTTAGAGTTCATCACTTGATATAAATTAAAAATAATTATCCAATTCAGTTTAATCACTTCTTGTTATGAAAATGCAACATGCCATATGCAAATATTGAATCTCAAAGTGAGTAAAAGAAATTTTTTCCTTCTCAAACTCACCTCCAACTTCTCCTTGGAAACTTCTTTCTCCTTCTCCAGCAACGCTTCCAGTTCGCTGCTTTTGTTCACCAAACTGATTCCGTACTGAGCGGCAGTCAGCAATTGCAGATCTTTTTCTTTTATTAAATTCTTCAAATGCTCCGTTTCTGATTCGGGAAGAGCGTCAGATGCATCTGTTAGGAGCACTTTGCCGACAAAGTCCTCGTTCGACGACACAATTTTATCGCTTTCCGGGCAACCGTTAGTGCCGGTAGAGCAGACGTCTTCTGGCGGTATAAACTCCACGTCGTTGCTTGAATTTATATTTTGAAGTGATGAAAAGTTTCCAGACACCATGGTTTGGCAAATGTCGTCAGTGTTCATGCTGTTGAAGCGATTAAATTTCGTTTTTGTTCTTCTAATGATCCGTTCAGAGTTGAAAAATTCGCCGTTTAATAATTCTTGAACATTTTCAGATAAGACGTCACTGAGAGCTTCGTTGGAATGACTAGACATTGGCGACTTCGAAACAAACTGACCTAAAAAATGATCAATCTTCAATTTCCATGAATTGTCGGTCACTACTGTCACGTGAACAGATCTCCAAATTGTACAACCTGTGTCACCGCTGTTTTAACAACAATACGATTTCTCCCACTTTATAAGCTTACTTTTAAATTGCAGGAATACTTTGCTCCTAATATTCTCACTCGTGTTGAATTTCTTGTACAAAACATGAAGTATAATGACTGCTGATCAGACAAATCTCTAATTTACTATGTTCGAAGCATATGCGCAATCGCCAATCTCAAAACATTATCGCAACCAAAGTAACGAAGAATTCCACTACGGCGATGTTGATTGCAGAAACAGACATCATCAGGTGAATTTTCATGATGCATTTTTATATTAATTTCTTTGTTTGAGTATACACACATTGTTTTAAAAGCACAATTTTTCTACATATGTCATATAATTTTGAATAAATACTATTTCCTAGTGAGTAAATACGTTTTGTACCTAAAAAAACATTATTTTTTATTTTAAAATTTTACTTTCATTTTAAAGATATAAAATATTTGAAATGCTTTAGTAAAGATGCATTTACAGTTTTTATGTTTCTATGCAAATCATAAACATTGTTTCGCGAAAAGTTGGCTCTAAATTGGGAATTTTTCCTATGCGTTTATTTTGTTATCGGCTATTTGAAAAATTAACTAACCGAGAGATACAAAAATGAATTCACAGACAAAATCGACATATGAACGGATTGTAGATCTTTTAAACCATGCTTCATTGATGTCCAAAGATGTGGATAAAATAACTAATCTCAAGATTGTTAGCCTTTATGCTGATTGATCATTTAATGTATTTGTGACTTGCATGCGCCTTTTGTCAATGGTTGTTTGTCTTCAGGTAGAAGAATTAATTATAAACAAGGAGCCAAGTCTATTGGATAACTTTTTGGAAGTTAGTAATTTGCATACCAAGTTTAATTTTATCATAAATTGAAGTGAGAATGGTTACAATTTGAAACTTATATGTGCGTGTAAAGTATGCATATTATTTATTATTAAATGTGATTTTTTTTGATACTCTGTAAAAGTCATGACTGACCACTACCAAACACTTCATTTTATGAATGCCAAAATATTAAAGCCCATGTCGAACTATTTAGTTGCGTCATGAATTCTACATTTATGCAATTGCAATGCATATGGATTTAAATATGTGATGATGCAAGGATGTTTAACAACCTTTTACTCCCAGGAAATGCTGGCCTTCCAGACGGATCGCTCCGTGGAAGTGAAGAAATACATTGTTCATTTCATGGCCGTTGCTGGGTAATTTGAGCCTTTTATTAATATCTTTTATTAACCAAAGCAGACCCAAAAGAAATATGATTTATTTTTTATAACATTCATTATGGCAATGAGTTATAATAAAAATAATAATTATCGTCATTGTTGATCAATTTTTCCACTAGAAAAACCGATGCAGAATTGTTGCCGAAAATTGTGAGCAGCATGATGCTGATGATGTCGGAGGAGAACGTGAACATCGTGAAAGTCCTCATTTTGAACATGTCGCACGTCTTCAAGTCTGTACTGAAGGTTGGTTAGCAATAATCATCGTAATAGCAATATTAATAATCATCGTAATCACAATATTAATAATCATCGTAATCACAATAATAATCGTTAGGGTTACTTGTTAACTTCTGCTGTCTTAAAGTTGGCTTTGTTTTTTAAATGGAAATCTTTCGCTTAATTTATATAATAATTAGTAATTTGATGTTTTGGCTTCATATTCTCTTTTACTATTCCCGTGATGCATGTTTCCTATTTCCAATTTCCAAAATGACAATCAAGCATTCTTATTAACATTGCATGTAATTCAAATTAGTAGTTATTGCGTTAATTCTAATGCCAAATGGTTACAATAATAACCGTACGTGGCACATTTGTAATTGTAAGCAACAAGTAATGCTGACACTTTCTAGTGGTGGTTTATGACTTTGCAAACTGAATTGCAAACATGGTACACATCTCAAATCATCAATTGCAGCAACTTACATAAGCCTCTGAGTTAATTTACAGTTCAGTGCATCATAGATGATCATGATCGACAAATAATAATATTTTTATACGCCATAATAATAATATTTACCGACTTAAATAATGATAATAATAATAATAATATTAAAAGTGAATTTAAATCTGATTTAAATTCTCTTTGACAGTGGATTGCGACGACTCGCTCGGTCACGGAGAACATGACCAAGACATGGACTCAGGCTCTTTACATGATCGGAGTGGTCAGCGAGTTCATCGATTCTGAGAACGAAGGGTCAGTGATGATTAGTAATTAGTAATTAAGTTTGTAATTAATCATTTAATAATCATCTCCATAAGAATAATAATAATCATCATCATAATCACTACAGTAATCAAAATCAGTGTCAGTGGCAATTCTTAACCTGAATCTGTAATTAAACACTTTGATCGTAAATTATTACTTATTAATAAATTAACATTTAAATGACTCTTGTCCAGGTTAAGAAGCAATGCAATCAAGTTTCTCGAGATTGTTGTTCTCGCTCTGTCCAAGCCACCGGAGGTTATCGATGGCTCATTAAGCCATGAATATTTAATGACCGTGCTAACACTTGAATATTTAACGAGCACGCTAATCAATGATTATTTAACTAGCACGGCAATTAAACTCTACTCATTCCTCTTCAGGATCTCGAGTCGATTCGACCGAGCAACAACAAGGGTCCTGCCTACCAGGATGACGTCAACCTTTCCCTTGTACCACCAGGTCATCAGACTCTGAAAGTTGATAGGCTGGAGATGGAGGGCAAGAAGTCTTTTGAAAAGTTATTGGCCTACCAATCATCCGTTCACATATCTAGGTCGGTGAAGTTGATTGGCTGTCGTTAAAATTAGAGACAGTTCGAGCCATTTTTAGCAATTTATTTTTTTGAGAGAATTTTAGTTTAATTTCTATAACTTCGATATGATTGAAGGCTTTTCTTTTGAATGAGTGTGTACAAAAATATTTAGTAATTGTAGTAGCAGTAGTAGTAGCTGTCTTTATGTTTATAATTTGTTTTTTTTGTAACTACGCGATTAGCATAAACCTGATAACGGCCATGAGTTCGATGACCACCATCGCCAAACTACGACCCACATTCCTCGATCAGGTCCTCCAAGGCTTTGAGTCGCTGCATGGTGAGAATTTGATTTTAATTTTAATTGTTTGTCATGAAAATGACAATTAATGTCTGCATTGGGGTTAAAAGAACATGTTACAACAAAATGCCTTAACACTTTTACTCCATACCTGCTAATGTGTAGTGATTATCTATTAATGCAGCTAAATATTACATTCTCATCAAGTAGTCTCATCAGTACAGTCATTATCGACAGAAACATCTTAAAACTGAATTTTCTCAAAACACATCTATATCATCACTCCTATCCTCTTTCATTCATTTCTTCCTTAAATTACATATTTCTTGAATTTACAATGTAAATTTACAAATGTAAAGTTAATTATTAAAACCTTCTATTCGCACAGTCAACTTGCCTCCTACACTGACCAAGTCTCAGGTGAGCAGCGTCAGGAAGCAGCTGAAGATGCAACTTCTTGCCATTTTGCGTCTGCCAGCTGCCATCGACTACCAGCAAAACATTGCCATCCTTCTTACTGATCTTGGAGCCAGCCAATCAGAGGTAGGCATTCATACATTCACCTGTTTGTATTTATTATATTAGAATTTTAATTATCTGCTATCATCCTCGTGATAGATATATTTTTGGTTGGGAAGGCAATATTCATTCTTATCGACTATTTGTGGATAAGACGTAAACATTGAAATTGATGTTTATCTGTTGAAACACTTATTATATGATGAGATTATGATGGAGAATCATGCAAAATGTTTGGTACTTCGAGCATTCTGCTGTGTGCATAAGTTACAAATTGTTGTACTAATATGAATAAAATTATCAAAAGTAGTTTAACAAGTTTGTATGGTTTGGAATGCTAATTGGATAAAAAAAAAATATATAAAGAACCAAGCAGCCAAATTGTTAACATGAGCTTACTATTATTATTAATGGTTTATTATTACCGTCACAATACCTCCACTTCTTCAGATCATGAAGAACATGCCGAGAGCGGACAACACGAGGAAGAGAAAAGCAGACGACAATTCCATCAATTTGAAGAAGGCTAAAATGGAACCGGTCAATGTGAGTTCTGTTTATTAAAATAATTTGTTTTACAATAAATATATTATTACAATTAATTCATCACAGACTTATCAAGATGGAGAAAATTCAATGGATTATGAGGAAACCAATCTTTTACCACCAGCCCCCTCAAAACCTCAGGTGCCCCCGTCGAGCACATCATCGACAGGTAAAGTCCCCTCGGTCGCTCCTTCCCTCGGCGACATTCAGCAGTCGGAAGAAACCTCGAAACATCAGTCGGCCGTCGACGTGACGGCAGACGATCTGATCCATCGTCTCACTCCGCAGAACGTGGCCAATCTCGTTCTCGTGAGCATGACGGTTCTGCCGGATCAAATGCCACCCTCCTTCCAGTCCACTTACACCCCCATAGCGGCCGCAGGCACCCCCGTCCAGATCAGGCACCTGGCCCGCTTACTGGCCGCTCAGCTGACCAATGCCAGGCTGGGAAAGGGCTACGAAATGGAAGAGGCTCAACGGAGGACTTGCAAAGAAGAACCGGAAGACGTTGCCGAATTCTCGAAGCAGATCGAGGAGCAGCAGATCATCGAGACGGTATTGTGCGGTTCGGTCGTCAACAGCAACGAAGTCGCCGCCATCGAGATCGAGCACGAAGAAGAGGAAGTCTTGCCGGTAGCGTCTGCCATACAACCTGTCAGAAAGAGGGTCGTTCAGTTCAACGTCGAGCAGGCCTTGCAACCAATGAGCAAGGAGGAAGTGGCAAGCCACGTTCGTTACTTGTCCGAAAGACTCCTGGGTTTGTATTTAGCAGATTGTTCGAACGAGTGACGAATGGATTCGTTGTCGTGTTAATTTTTTACTGTTTATAATTAATTTTGTGTTAATTTTATAATAATAAATTAATTAATAATCGATTACTTCAGAATCACCGGACGTGGGATCAGTCAGTGACTCAAAGAGAATCTTGAACATGAAGATATGCTCCTCGAGCAAAGACATTAAAAATGGTTAACCAACCTAACTAATAAACTAATAAATACTTTACTATGTTTAATACGATTGTTTATATATTTATGTTATATATATAATTATTCATATAGTAAACTAGTATAAATAACATAAGTAAATACTTTTGTTTATGTATATCAGTTGTATTATTTTCTACATTTGTCTGAAAATTATAATAGCAGATTATATTTGTTCTTTTCCATCCAGAATATCTTCAGAGAGTGTTTTCCGACCTGAAAAACTACTGGAGCATGGCCATGTCCCTGATCTTCGACGAGTACCTCAACTACAAGGCAGCCTTGAGGAAGGCTTCCGTCAGTCCATCTGCGAAGAAGGAGCAACAAAAGCTGCTGGAGAAGTACGAAGAATGCGTGACAGTCGTACTCACGGAGATTCTCGACAGGCCCGAACTGATGGACGAGTGAGTCGATTACGACTTGGTTGTTTTCTGCTTATATTGGTTAATTAGAAAAATTAATTATGATAAGCGATGGTAGCTTTGCTAAAGAAAGGCTAGCCTCCTAGCTTGCTGATGCATCATGAATAATTTATTCATAATAAATATATCATTAGAAATTGAAGTTGATTAACATATTTCCCCACCAATAGGAATGTCCTTCATGACTTCATCTTTGAATTGCCCCTGCTTACAGTCAGCATAATTAATGTCTTGAAGGACTGCTGCCAGGATGAGGTGAGCAGATCTATTACTTAATTAATCATAATATTATTAACGTTATCATCAAGTAATTATAACATCATAAACTGATCACAATATTATTATTATTAACTAATTTTAATTTTATTTTAATCATACCTTTTACATTGTTACATTATATATTTCAACGAGTAATTATTACTATTATAACTTTAATGCAGACGCACGCCTACGCAAGCATGGTTACCCTGAAAGAACTGATTCTCAAGCGACCTCTGCTCAAAGAGGAATGCCTCAACTTACTACTCTCCTTCTCGACCAATGAAAAATCAGAGGTGAGCATTTGCATAATTTATGATGATCTACGATAGCCTGCATCACTTAAATTTTTATCATTTTAAAATTTAATCCGTTCGTTGTTCGTTCCAGGTGCGACAGAATGCCTTGAAGATGATCAAGAACCTGTACGAGAGTTCGGACCTCGAGCAGACTGTCGAGGTGAGAAACGAAACGAAAACCATTTCAGTGATGATTAGTTTTAGGAAAATAATTACTCTGTTGTCTCTAGGGGCAAATCACAAATAATAATTAACAACTTTAATAACAATAAAAATAATAACATTTATTATAAAAATAATAATGTAATGTTTACATAAATTACAGTAAGTGACCAATGATGTTGTTATTTATTAGTAATAAGTTATTAAAATTAGTTATTGTTGTTCGTTGCACTTAAAACAATAACTAATGATTAATGCTGTTAGTGTTAGTCTTTGTCATTAGCAGCTGCTCTTAAAACATTTGAGTAATTATTATCCTTAAACAATGAGACAAAGCTCATCAGAAATGATGATAATGATTGTGATGATGATGATGATGATGATGATGATAACTCAACTCGGGGCATAGATAATAAAGTTGTTTTAAAATCCTCTCCTAACAGGATCATGCTATGGTGCTCCTAAAACATCTGTTGAGTCCAACCCCTCCTCCTGAACTCTTGAACGAGGCAGACAACGGTGAGATAGATTGATAGATTATTTTACCTTTTTCGATGTTTGATAGGGAAATAAATGAATAAACATATGTAGTAACTTATTTACTTCCTGCAATATGGTATTAACAATATTAAGTATTAGCTCATTAAGTAGCACGATAGCACATGTATATATTCAATTAGCATCAATATTAACACATATCGATGTTATCAATATTAAGAGAATACCTTAATGTGCATTAATCAAACTCATTTTCCATTGGTCAGCTTCAGATGCGGCATGGTCGGACGAACCAATCAGGATGTGCCTTTATTTGTACCTGGCCCTCCTCCCTGCCAGACACAAACTCATCCACGAGTTGGCCAGTGTCTACACAAGTTCTTCGAGCGAAATCAAGAGAGTCATTCTTAGGGTTATAGAGACGCCCGTGAGTTTACAGTTTACGGAGTTTATCAGTTATAATTTATGTAAATTATTATCTTTTATGAGCTCATGCTGCTGGCTTAACATGGCTAACATGAGTGTAACTACTTGTTATGAGTTACAATATTGCAATATATATTTAACGTATGTATTTATTATTATTAATAATTAATTAACAATTAATATTATTAAAAATATAGGTCAAGGGGATGGGCATGGATTCACCTGAACTGCTCCTATTGGTTGAAAATTGCCCAAAGGGGGCGGAGACGTTGGTGACCAGAGTGATTCACATCTTGACGGACAAAGGTGGTGATTTTATAAATTCAAAACATGATTCAAGTGACCACATTACTATTTATTTCAACACTCTTAACATTTATTATGAAAAATCATTGCCATTATTTATGAATAAATTATCATCATAGTTGTTGTTGTTATGATGGTAATGATTATTTATTATTATTATTATTATTATTATTACTATTATTAATTGCAAGATAATATAATATCGTGCATAACAAATTAAACCTTCATTGCAGTGGTTCCATCACCTGAACTGGTCAACAAGGTGAGGGACTTGTACCAGAGGAGAGTGTCTGATGTCCGGTTCCTCATACCCGTCCTTAACGGACTCACCAAGGTTTGTACAAGGATTACAAGACGTTGCATAAACGTTCACATTTACTTTTAGGGGTTATGAAAGAATAGTTTAGGGGTTAATAAGATTTATTACTTAAGTTTATATTCAATAAATTTACTATTTATAGGTTTATTGCTTATATTTATTTGCAAGTTTATTACTTATTATTATTAGTATTTATAAATTAATTTCTGAGGCAATTGCACATTTTATCAACTAAATGGTCGACTGACTTTTTACAGAACGAGGTGATCGCCGCTCTACCGAAGTTGATAAAGTTGAATCCGGTCGTGGTCAAAGAGGTCTTTAACAGACTGCTTGGAGTTAATGGTTAGCTGAAGGACTAAACCTTTTTATTGTCTAACTTCTTACTACGACTGTTCACTCGCTGTAATGTGCAATGTTTAACTGATTAAATTCTGTTTGTAGCCTGCATAAATAGAGTTTAGTGTTATAATTAAGTCATTATCATTTAATGCTTGATATTTTATATTTGGTTTTATATTTATTAATGCGAAAGTAAATGTTATAGTCAATATGTTGAACATGTGACATTGATTACTCTAATGCTATTAATGACTTTGATGATGACTGATGATACAGGTCAGGAATGTAGACCCTCCTCCCTGAGTCCTACAGAACTTCTGGTCACCCTTCACACGCTCGACCCTGCCAAGGCGGACATGAAGGCCATCATAAAAGGTCAGGCACATTGATATACCCATTTTAATTAATTTTTTATTATAATCACAAAGTACAAAGAACATTTTCTCCTTCTAACGTCGCCGTTTTAAACCGACAGCATGCAACCTCTGCTTCGTCGAGAAGTCCGTCTACACCCAAGAGGTCCTAGCAGGGGTGATGCAACAACTGATGGAAATAAATCCGTTGCCAACCCTTCTCATGAGAACTGTCATCCAGTCGCTCGCCACCTACCCGAAGCTCACCGGATATGTACTCAACATACTTCAGAGGCTCATATCGAAGCAGGTTTGTTGTTGTTGCTATGGTTACGAGGGCGACCTTTAGGCGCCTTTTGTGACTTATTGTAAACGTTTTTATGGTCTGATTGAATCTTAGATCAACTTTAGCTGACTTTGTTCACCTTAATGACATTGCTAATATTGTAATAAAATTATAATGTTAAGTAATCTTTTAATTATATGATGTGAGTTGAAAATTTATTGAACTTTATTCAATTTATTGTTTTTTTAGGTGTGGAGAAACAAAAGAGTTTGGGAGGGATTTGTTAGGTGTTGCCAGAGAACGAGGCCTCAGTCATTTCAGGTTCTGCCTTTCTTCATACTGATTAAATCTGATTATTTTGCGACCATTATTGCTATTATTATTATTATCGCTTTGTATCCAAATAATCTAATAATAAAATGTCACCATTAATGGCTCTTATATTAGCATTGAAGATTCCCTTCATTAAAACTCAATCCCAAAAATCCCTGCAGGTGCTACTACAACTTCCACCAACACAGCTCAAAGATGCCTTCATCCTCTGCCCTGACCTAAGGGAGCCTCTCCTTAACCACGTCATCGCCCTAACCCCCCACCAGAGGGCACACATTCCCAAGGCCATCATGTCCGTCCTCGAGAAGCCGCCCACCGGAAACCCGCAGGGGTCGACGGATCAAGGGAAGTTGAAACTCAACGAAGGAGAAGATAAAAGTGTTGCACAGGTTGGTTGCTGTTGAATGTCTGCTATGGAGCATCATTCAGATTCATACTGCGGTACTATAATGTGGTTCAATAATCTATTTTAAATGAAAATAAAACGTGAATTCTGTTATCTGTATTTTATGTACCTATTTATATTTATAACTATTGTCAACGTGGATGAATAATCTCCGTATAACAAGCTGGCTTATGTAACTACCAACTGTAACATTACCATGATGAATAATACCTCAATTGGTGCAATAACTCTTGCACTGATTGAACCTTGCCAAGCAGACTTTGAGGAGAGGATTGAAAATGTTCCATCAATCCAACATCCCCGCTTCTTACGAGGTTTGGAACATCACTAGGCCTCAACATTTGAATTGGCTTGATAGCCTTTGACTGTCCTTTGTTTGGCAGATTTTGGTATTAACGTTTTCGGTTTACGTCTTCCTCGGTTGCTTCTGTTGCCGTTGTGGTTGTCGTTGTTGCCGAAGCCGAATCTCTGAAGCATTTGCTTTTTGATTTGTAATCTTTCGTTGGTTAGACTGCGTACAAGTTTGTTTCAGAAGACGAGTCTTGGGTTCTGATCAGGATGAAATGAATATTAATTTTTGTTATTTATTTTTCTTCGTTCTCGAGGTTTTTAGTTACATCTGAGCATTTCGGACATTCGAATTGTTTCTTCTTCTTCTTATTATTATTATTATTATTATTATTACTGCTGCTACTAAGTAACTTTTGACAAATTGTTAGAAATAATAATATTACTAATAACTTAGAATCTTAATTAACTAGTATTTCCGAGGTCATATTCGTTATTTATTCGTATTTTAAGAACTCTCCGAGATCCGGTCTCATCAAAGACGACGCTGAAGGATTTGAAGGTGGTATTGCTTCTGAGGAGGAGGAGCAAGGAGGCATGGCTAACCCATGATGGACATTTATATGCATGTTTATGATTTCCCACGAAATAAAATTTGTTAACCTTGTTCAAATAGATAGCAAGGGGTTATTTTAGTCCACCGAGCTTAATAATAATGAAATAATCCGGGAGTCCGCAAATAAGTAAGTTAAATAATAAATTTATTAGAGCAGGTATTCAGTTAACGGAACTGAATAATATAAGTTAAGTGTTGAAGGATTGAGGTACTTAAGGATGCAAATGGATATTTGGGCTTCCAAGTTGTCTTGATTCTCGTTGTTTGTCGGGTGATTATCGAGAATGCTTTTCTGTAGCAGAAATAGATACCGCGTGCCTGAAAAAGATATAATTAAATATAAATTTAATTATTTTAGCAATATAAACTTAATTAATTTCCAAAAATCTAAGTTTACAATAATAATAATAATAACTTCACTTTCGAAAAGAAAAAGTTTTGATATGTGATATTATTTTTAGGATGTCATTCCCATTAAATCTATTTAATAAACTGATTTAGGGGTTAAAATTTTAATGTAATTATTTGTTTCTCTATATTAGGCCGATTTTTTGAGTGAAGGAATTAATCGCTCCACCACTTATAAAGCGCCCCCACCCAAGGGCTCTCCCTGGCAGTACAGGCTGGGTTGCGAACACGACACACCGCGTGCAGGGAATCTACCCATTCAGTCATTAACCGGACTCAAATTTTTAAAGCTATTTAGGAAGGTGTGTCGCGTCACTAGATGTCTCCTTATGAATGACGAAGGTGAATTTGTATAGCGCCATCACCTAGAGGAGCTTTGGGTTGGTGCAAACTGGGTTGTGAACGCATTGATATGTAACAATTGTTCATGCCGTCGTTCGCCTACTGAGCCAACCCGCATCTCAAGAAAAACAATGCAGAGTAAATAAAGAGTAAAAAAAAACATTTTTGAAGGTTTTAAATTGGGTTGATGGCTCTGGTCACGATGATGGTAATGATATTAATAATTAATTAACGCATTAATGTTGACGAGTTAACGCCCGGTGAGTTGACGAACGTCATGGTGACATGAATCATTTGAATGCTTGACCCCATATAAATTAACCCGTTACTATTTATTTGTAAAAACCATAACCAAGTTTTGAAATTAACCGAGTTCACATGAGTGCATTTCAAGTTCAATACGAATGACTCATTTGTACCTAAAATTATTCGAAATTACATTAACATCGATTCGACTAATGTCTGGACATAACGAGCCTTCAAACCGCAGAAAATCAATCAATTGTGCAGTCAGTAGATATTGTTTGAACTAGGCCTGGTTTGGCAAACCAATATTTCTAACCCATTCCCAGTTGTTTTGAGACGGACTTTGTCCAAGTTGTGTGCATTTTCCCCTTTATAATCGTAATGTAATTTTGGAATTTGTTTACAACATCAAGAACAACAACAACAAAAATCTGCGCAATCGAAAACTGTTAGTAGTGCATACTGATTTTAATTAGGCGGCAGATGTACCTCATAGCAGTAAGTTTGATACCACGTGGGCTCAGTTACCATTCGATGTTCCTCACCGAGTCTGTGGTAGCTTCACTTGCGAAATTTTAAATTTACCTAATTTGTGTTCTAATGTGTAAAAGTAAAATAGCTATTAAGAGCACATGCCTTCTTTATGTTCACATACTCAGTCAATTGGATGAGTGTCCCCCGCCAAAAACATAAAAGGAGAAATCATATACGATTACACGTAATGTAAAAGTTCAAAGGTCAGTAAAAGTTCATAACCAACATAAGGTTCATCATTTATAAAGAATCTCCACCTCAAGGCGTCGACTGGCTTCACCATCTGTACAATTCGAAACGGCGTACCTGGTGAGTGGATAAACTATAAAAGAGAGCTACTGCACATGGCTCTTGGCGCGTTAAAAATACGTTCTCGTATTTCAACATCTTCATTTCATCATTGACGAAGAGATTTGTTAATTAAAATTGCAAAAGTCTTAACGAACATGATCGACGGTAAGAGTTCTATATTTCACTAATTGTTAACACGGTTATTATTCATGATAGGTAGATTGAAGTGGATTTCGACCACAAAATCACTTTTAAAAGTGACTTATTTTTTTCTAGCACCTAGATACACGATGACGCTCGTGCAAAACTTCTTAGATGCTGAAATATTTGTCGCCGAGCAGCACGCAAACTTAGTGCCATGCCAGTTCCTGTACAGATGCAAGCCTAAGGCTTACTTTGATTACTTAATGAGACAAAAAGTAGGAATCATGAGAGGACTCAAAAGCGGAAAGTTCAAGGACAACACCAGGAGTTACATAAGTGGCGCAATCAGAGGAATACTCTTCACTGCAAAGTACGTAAAAAATGAGGGATCGGATGAGGGCGAACCAGTACCTACTTCGGCCGAACCGTCGAGTTGTTTCGAAATCAACGTTGCACATCTAATCGAGCCTTTTCCACCGCGCTGTCATAGGCTCTACTTTGCTGACTTCTACTGCATCCCTGATAGCGACGTTCACTGCCTCGTTCTGGTGGTCGTTAAACCCGATTGTGCTGTGGCGCGATACTGCAGACAGAGACTTATGAGGCTGAACTGGGATTGCAACAAGTTCTTCACGGCAAACCCGAGCGATGACGGCGTCATTTTCCAAGTCGCCTCTGCAGAGAAGCTCGTCGTAAAGATTATGTACACGTCGATGATCAGGTTGAAAGAAGTTTTGAGGTCAAAGCGAGCCACATTGAGTCACGATGACGCTTCGAAGAGCAAAAAGTCAAATAAGCGTAAGAAGCCATCAACTTTGAAACAAGAAGACAACTGATTGAAACTGCTTTTGCAGTGAATCAGTTCGATAATACTTCATATTTTAATGAAATAAATTTGCTTTGGAACACTTGATCGCCACTTGCGAATTGATCCTTCTGGAATTACTGTTGTCTGCGTATGATGTTGCTAATAAATACAAGTTATTCGGAGTTTATTTCTTTATGCAGTTATTCAATTAATTGAAGTAAATAGCTCAAGAAGGGATTGATGTCGCAGCATACAAATATTGCAATCAATAGTTTTGTTAAATAACGTATAAGAATTGAATTTTTATAATAAAGATTGCCATAAATGAATTTTGAACAAAATGAAATGACGGAAATATTTTCTATTCTTTATTTGCCAAAAACGCACAATTAACCTGAGTAATATAATTGGACACAATATTTCTATTAGGGTTTTAAGGAACTCTCGATATTCATTCACTTTTACCCTTCATCAAATTTTCAATATTATTTTCATTGCTCTTTGACACAAACAGGAAAGTACTGTAAAATAAAAAATAATTTAATTTAAGAGTTTTGCCAGGGAATTACTTTTCCTAAACATTTCAGCCTCGCTACCATTTTCCTGTAATAAATTAATTAAGTTAAAAGCACGAATTAAAAACATGCATTGATTAAAAAACCTTTCCATTGCATAGTCATGACCTTAGTAGTGGTTGATATTCCAACCCGTTTGGCTATCAGTTGATGAGTTAAGATGAACTGAACAATTGTTATCAGCGGATAAATGGGGTTTTTTTTGGGGGGGGGGAAACTAGAGAACACATCAATATCATCGCAGATGTCACTCTTTGTAACTTTTGGTGGTTCTGGAGAAATATGATGGCCTGCTTTGACTGCTTCCAGTTTGAAATCAGCAAGAGTTGTCATGATGGATTTTGATGATTCAGAAAAATGTTATCTCTGACAAGTTTCCAAGACAGATTCCCAGAATCAGACCGAAAAACCAGTTGATATTGACTATCAACCTGTTCCATTTTTCCGTTGGTAGACGTTGGCAGGTTTGAACGTCATTGAAATTCACGAATTTAATTTAGACAAAATCTATATTTAATTAAACTAAAATTTTCAATCGTATTAAAACATTGTAAAGATTTCCTACAAATACCGGCTGATACAAGGTAAAGGTATCTTTAATGAATCCAGATGACTGCAAAGAGAGAATAGTTATATTTAAAATAATGCATGTAATACAATAGATTAGAGAAAAACTCTTTAATATTGACAATACACAGGTTACCCACCCATTTATTTCCAGAAAAAAATCTTTCGTTCGCTTTGACTCTTCTTCATCATTTTTTTTTGCTGACGAGAAAATCTCGAAAAAACTGATCGACCAACAGGTTATCGAAAGTTTTAGTTCCTGTAAGAATCTCGATGAAACTTGCATCGTGTCGTTTCTATAAAAATAAAGTTTATGATGTTAATCTCAACTTAACTTAAATATTTAAGGTTTGCTTCATATTATAAAGCATGCCAATTGGAATCTAAGTTATGTAAATATGCAATTAATAAATCAATTAAAACAGTTTCATGAATTTAGCAACCTCTTTCAGCTCTCTAAGAATCTTCACATTGCTTGTCAAATCTTTATACAGTGTTTCAAGCTTAAGATCTTCACATTGGACATAACCTAAAATCAGAACAAAGTACACGATAATATTAGAGATAAGAGTTCGTTTGTGCGGGGATTATAAAGAAATTGATTATTTAAAAGTAAATTTCATCTTACATTGATTATTTAAAAGATGTTCTGTTACCTTAACTGCGTCACGGGCTCTTCACTAGCACTAAAGAAAGGACTTTGACCTTTCTTATTATAGAATATTCTTATTAAGAATCTATTATTAACTAATGTTATAACCTGGAAATTTTGTATTTCGTTCTCTGGCCTGGGCTTAAATTGAGCGGGATGCCTTGCTTTTATTTAAATTTGACTCTTAAGCGCTCCGCCAGGTTTGAGAAGAAACTTTAAAAGATCGATATTTTTTCTAGGTGAAAAAATGTCTGAAAGTGAGTTATTGTATAGGACTTGTGTATAATAAAGTTTTCTATTTGTTAAAGTGTTATTTTATGACTGTTTTATAACTTAAAATTATATTATAATTAGAACTGCAGATCAATTAATTTTTTAAGTCGAGATTAATCTTGTGATTTCTTATTTTCAACAATGCAGGCGTTTTTAATCTCACCACTTTAATTTTTTTCTAGGTGGAAAAAAGTCTGAAAGTGAGTTATTGTGCAGGACTTGTATATAATAAAGTTTTCTATTCGTTAAAGTGTTATTTTATAACTATTTTATAACTTAAAATTACATTATAATTAGAACTGCAGATCAATTAATTTTTTAAATCAAGATTAATCTTGTGATTTCTTATTTAATTTAATTTATTAACAATGCAGGCGTTTTTAATCTCACCACTTTAATTTTAAAATAACTTCCCAATACACCTTTATCTGTGCCTATAAATCTACTTTATTCATAAAAATATTAGAATCCCAATGAGTGTATCAATCCTGTAACCAATTTTTTGTAGCTAAATACCTCATTCAATTTTAAGTTCCACATCATTTTGGCGGGATAATCCCAAAATGATCGATAATTTTGAGTGCTTTTGATAGAGAAGCTTTTGGTTAGTCTATTTCTTGCAGCTGACGTTGGCACGGATACTTATTATTATTATTATTATTATTATTATTATTATTATTATTATTATTATTATTATTATTATTATTATGATTATTATTATTATTATTATTATTATTATTATTATTATTATTATTATTATTATTATTATTATTATGATTATTATTATTATTATTATTATTATTAATTATTATTATTATTATTATTATATATTATTATTATATTATTATTATTATTATTATGATTATTATTATTATTATTATTATTATTATTATTATTATTATTATTATTATTATTATTATTATTATTATTATTATTATATTATATTATTATTATTATTATTATTATTATTATTATTATTATTATTAGTATTATTATTATTATTATTATTATTATATTATTATTATTATTATTATTATTATTATTATTTATTATTATTATTATTTATTATTATTATTATTATTATTATTATTATTATTATTATTATTATTATTATTATTATTATTATTATATTATTATTATTATTATTATATTATTATATTATTATATTATATTATTATTATTATTATTATTATTATTATTATTATTATTATTATTGTTATTATTATTATTGTGGATAGTTCTCGTTATCAATTGATCCCAGGTATATGTTACGAGTTGCAATAGAGTTTGTTTTAAATAATTTTATGAAATAATATTCTAAAATTTCTAAAAATTAAAAAATGAACGCGTTAATCTCGCATTAACGCATATTAATCTGCAGGTCTATTTATAATATA
The DNA here is from genome assembly GCA_021613335.1 of Whitmania pigra. Taxonomy (NCBI): domain Eukaryota; kingdom Metazoa; phylum Annelida; class Clitellata; order Hirudinida; family Haemopidae; genus Whitmania; species Whitmania pigra. The sequence continues at coordinate 797,231 of JAJTWR010000236.1, forward strand.
AAACGTCAGTTTGTGCAACATCAATCAATAATCAGCACTCTCAAAACATGGCGCGCAAATTGAATTTCGAAATGCCAATTGCCTTTTCAAATGTTCAAGTAGCAAAGATCGGCGAAGCATTATATTTGGAAACTTTCAGGTTTTCGCGAATGAAAACATTTTACCAAAATCTGTTTGTTGTGTATGTGTGTTTTTGTTTGTTTTTTTTTAATGAGTGCAACTAGTGTCTGCATCAGGGACATAATTTGGAGGGCTCCTAATTTTTGCTAGTAGAAAAAAAAAGGTCATAGTCTTAAGTTATGCGAGGGTTTGCCCCCTTTGCCCCTTTGCCCCAATCAGATAAGGAGCTAAATTAGTTTTATAAGTACCATTGAGGTAATTGCAATTTATCATATTACATTAAGAGTAATTAAGTAATTTTAGCTTGTTATTTTAAATATACCAACAGATAACATTTTGATTTCTAGGGTACTCTATGGATGACATGATGAAACTTCTGAAGAAAGCAGAAAATTATTGCTCTGATAAAATGGTGTGCTGCTATGAGCTGTACAGAAATAAAGGAGAAGGTCACTTTCAAGAAATTCTCGATGATGATAAAATTGTGAATTTGAATTTGAAAGATGATGCTGGAGATCCCAGGACTCCCATAAATGGCAACATTGAAGCAATATTTTTCACTGCCAGTGTTAAATGGGGATCAGAAATTGGAGAACCAATACCCATCTCGCCCTACGGCCCGGATCGCTTACTAATCGACACAGATTACTTAATTCAACCATCCAAACACAATCTTTACTTTGCTGACTTCTACTGCGTTAAAAGTGAAGAAAATGTTTACCATTACGTAGTTCTGGTGGTTGCTGAACCGGTATCAGTTGGTGATAAATTTTGTGTTAAGTATCTCCCAAAATTGGACTGGAAAAATAACAAGTTCCTTAGAAGCAGCGATGAAAACAATTTCCAAGTTTCTTCGATGAAATATGTTATCGTGGAAGTGCTTTACACCTCTGAAATTAATATCGAGAAAGCTTTGGTTGCAAATAAAGCTAAATTAAGAAAAAGTGATGAGGCTTCCTACAAATACGGTGTTCCAAAAAACAAGAAATGTACAACATGTAACATCACCAGTTGAGACCTTCCTGATCAGGAACAAGTGATGAAGACAGCAACATTTCGTTTGGTGTTTAATAATCCGAATTGATTCAATTTATTCCTACTGATTTAAATAACTTGTAATCTTCATTTTTCCGAATTCGCTTTTTATGTCTTTTTGAAATGGTTGCATTTTGATTTAAACTTAGAGCAGCTTCTTTTGTAATCCAGACATTCTAATAAAAGCCTCTAACGCCTTAAAAATGTCTTCTTCTTCTTCTTCTTCTTCTTATTATTATTATTATTATTATTATTAATATTATTATTATTATTATTATTATTATTATTATTATTATTATTATTATTATTATTATTATTATTATTATTATTATTATTATAATAAATTATTATTATTATTAATTATTATTATTATTATTATGTTTTTTACTTCCAAAACCCTTGTCGACAATGAAAGAAACTCTGGAAGACAAGCCTTGATCAAGCTGTTCTTCTAACATTCACTGCATTTACCTGCGGACAATTAAAAATTAAAACCAACAATTAAAAACAAATTTTTTTAAATTAAATTTCAACATTATTCAACAAACCTTTACAAACTGGAGTTGAATATTAAGTACTAAAATTACAAAAATTAATTATATAGTTACATAAACACCATGTGAGAGATAGCGTCCCGCGGGTAAATATGAAGGTGGCACGCATCACGGCGAGCAGCTTGTTCGGGACGAACAAATTTAAGGAGGGTGCAATGTTGTAAACTCGGCAATAACTGTTTAAAATTATATTGCCGAGAATAATTAGATCTAAACTTAATTATATTTGCGGTAATATTCATTATGTTTCTCTATGTAGTCGTATCCACTTTATGACACACAAAGGCAGCTTACAACATCACAGCATCCAACACAGCTTAAAGTTCTAAAGTACTTCATATCCTTTATGCACTTACCTTTCTATTATTCAGTTCCGTTAACTGAATACTTGCTTAATAAACTTACTCTAAAACTTACTAGTACCCGGACCCCAGGTTATTTCAATAGCAATGTGCACTATCTAGCATAATTTATAGCAATAAAATTAAAATTTCATGCAAAATATTTTTCAAAAATTAACAGTCTACCTTGAGGCTGGGGATATGCTTTTCCTCTTCAAATACTTTTCTTGTGAATGATATTCATGACTGAAATTTGGCCAGGTTCAAAAGTTCAAAAGTTTATTTTTATTTATTAATACTTTTCTCTTCTCGCCTAAACTTCTGCTTACGTCACCAGTCACGTCACGTTATGCTATCAGTCAGTAAATTGATCATACTAATAAACTTGCTAGCGGACCCGTCAACTGCCGTCTCCAATTAGAGCCAACAACTAAAGCGAATTAATTTTTATGCAACCTTCATTGCTAAAATTATGTTCAACAAAACCTAGCCAGCTACAAGCATGTTTCATGATTATTTAAATTCCATTTTCTTAAAATAGATATATTAACACTGTTGACTTTATTCAAAAGATTTGTATGGTTTATCATTCCGACGTTAGTCCCCTTAAACCACTATAATTAGATGTTCTGTTACGTTAATTGCATCATGGGCTTTTCACTAGCACCAAAGAATGGACTTTGACTTTTCTTATTAAGAAGCTATAATTAGCTAATGTTATAACCTGGAAATTTTGTATTTCGTTTTCTGGGCTGTGCTTAAATTAAACAGGATGTCTTGCTTTTTATTTGAATTTGACTCTTAAGCGCTCCGCCAGGTTTGATAAGAAACTTTGAAAGGTCGCTGTTTTTTCTAGGTGGAAAAAAGTCTGAAAGTGAGTTATTGTGCAGGTGTTTTTAATCTCACCACTTTAATTTTTTTCTAGGTGGAAAAATGTCTGAAAGTGAGATTGTACATGACTTGGGCATAATAAAGTTTTCTATTTGTTAAAGTGTTATTTAATAAATGTTTTATAACTTAAAATTATATTATAATTGGCACTGCAGATCAATTAAGTTTTTAAGTCGAGATTACTCTTGTGATTTCGTATTTTCAACAATGCAGGCGATTTGGGTCTCGGCACTTTAACTTTGTCTGAAAGTGAGTTATTGTGCAGGACTTGTGTATAATAAAGTTTTCTATAAGTTAAGTGTTATTTTATAACTGTTTTATAACTTAAAATTATATTATAATTAGCACTGCAGATCAATTAATTTTTTAAGTCGAGATTAATCTTGTGATTTCTTATTTTCAACAATGCAGGCGTTGTTAATCTCACCACTTTAATTTTAAAATAAATTCCCAATATACCTTTATATGTGCCCTTAAATCGACTTTATTCATAAAAATATTAGAATCCCAATGAGTGTATCAATCCTGTAACCAATTTTTTGTAGCTGAGTACTTCATTCAATTTTAAGTTCCACATCATTTTGGCGGGATAATCCCAAAATGATCGATAATTTTGAGTGATTTTTATAGAGAAGCTTTTGGTTAGTCTATTTCTTGCAGCTGATGTTGGCACGGATAGTTATTATTATTATTATAATTATGGATAGTTCTCGTTATCAATTGATCCCATGTATATGTTATGAGCTGCAATGGAGTTTGTTTTAAATAATTTTATAAAATAATATTCTAAAATTTCTAAAAATTAAAAATGAACGCGTTAATCTCGCATTAACGCATATTAATCTGCAGGTCTATTTATAATATAAAACGTCAGTTTGTGCAACATCAATCAATAATCAGCACTCTCAAAACATGGCGCGCAAATTGAATTTCGAAATGCCAATTGCCTTTTCAAATGTTCAAGTAGCAAAGATCGGCGAAGCATTATATTTGGAAACTTTCAGGTTGTCGCGAATGAAAGTTTACCAAAATCTGTTTGTTGTGTGTGTGTGTGTTTTTTAATGAGTGCAACATCAGCATCAGGGACATAATTTGGAGGATAACGGCTCCTAATTTTTGCTAGAAGCAAAAAAAGATCATCTTCTTAAGTTTGCCCTCTTTGCTCCAATTAGATAAGGAGCTAAACTAGTTTTATCAGTACCATTGAGTTGATTGTAATTTTTCACATGGCATTAAGAGTAATTAAGTAATTTTAGCTTGTTATTTTAAACAGTATACCAACAGATAACATTTTGATTTCTAGGGTACTCTATGGATGACATGATGAAACTTCTGAAGAAAGCAGAAACTTATTGCTCTGATAAAATGGTATGCTGTAAGTACCTGTACAGAAATAAGGAAGAAGGTTACTTTAAAAATATTCTCAAAGGTGATGGAATCATGAAATTGAATTTGAAAGATTATGCTGGAGATCCCAGGACTCCCATAAATGGCAACATTGAAGCAATATTTTTCACTGCCACTGCTGATTGGAGGTCACGAGATGGTGAAGACGCTTACTAGTCGACATAGATTACTTAATTCAACCATCCAAACACAATCTTTACTTTGCTGACTTCTACTGCGTTAAACAAGTTTACCATTACGTCGTTCTTGTGGTTGCTGAACCCAAATCAGCTGGTGATAAATTCTCTTTCGAGAATCTTCCAAAGTTGGACTGGGATGACAACAAGTTCCTGATAAGCAGAGGTGAAACCATGTTCCAAGTTTCTTCGACGCAATATCTTATCGTGGAAGTGCTCTACGCCTCTGAAATTAATATCAAGAATGCTTTGGCCGCAAAGAAAGCTTTTACTGACATCACTGATGTGACCTTGTTTAATTATGGTGTTCCAAAAAACAAGGAATGCACAATATGTAACATCTGAGGTCACCTGTTGAGACCTTCCAGATCGGGAACAAGTGATGAAAGCGATAAGATTTCGTTTGACGTTTACTAATTCGAATTGATTCTATTTATTTCTATTGATTTAAATAACTTTTAATCTTCATTTTTCAGAACTCGCTTTTTATGTCTTTTTAAAATGGTAACATTTTGTTTTAAACTTAAAGCAGTTGCTTTTGTAATCCAGACATTCTAATAAAAGCATAAATAAAAGCCAATAATATTCGTTACCTTCAATACAATGTTAAGACAAGTGTAACAGAACTTACATTTATCAATAAAATTGTTTATTTTTCTTTAAAAGAAGCAGTGTTTCAAAATATTTGTCACAGAGTCTGTTACGCTGAGGAGTCAGTATAAGACCAGCTTTACTGAATACTCTTTCAACAGGTGCAGATGATGCAATTTTGTCCCTCATATCTTAAATGGCTCTATAACTGTTAAATTCAGAGTTCCAACAAAGAGACAGGCATATAGTAAAGGAAACGCCAAAGATTAGAAATCGGCACCCCGTCATAATAGCCCGGCGACAAAATAGCCCCGTCAAAACAGCACCGTCGAAACATAAAATTCATTTAATTTAATCAAATTTTAAATAAGTTATCGGTAAATGTCTTCAACTCATATAAATATTTTTTATAAAGATACATTGACGGGGATGTTTTGACGGGGCTATTTTGACGGGTCACTGCCATAGCTATGATTGGTTGAGATCTTAAATAGGTATATGCATATGTTTATTTTTATCTTAGATTCCAAGTCCTAACGCTCTGCATTTATTTTTCCAAATAACATTAAATTAATTGCTTATTAAATTTAATTAATATTAAATTAATTGCATGTTAAATATAATCAATATTAAATTAATTGCATATTGCCACAGTAATTATCAATTTTTAAACAAAAATATCTCCAAAACGATTGCTGCGTTGTGACCTATTTCAGATCTTAATGAGCGCTTGCTAACATTAATCGGTCAAGGCTGTTGCTGGTTAGGGTTCAGAAATACGCGACCGGGTATATTGTAGCTTATAGTTTAAAATATTGAAAAGTTGCTGAATGTCTGTAAAATGTCACAAAACAACTCGTAACAAATTATTTCAAGCAAATAATGCAAACTAGTTTACACAATGTTTACATACAATCGTAGATACCAACTTCACAACTTATGCTCACAATCCATACGCATCCCTAAATTTTCTTTTTTTACATTTCCCACTTGAACTAAAACTGATCTGCTTCATCGAAAGGCCACATAGCTTCGATGTGCCCTCAGCCAAATGGTAAAACAAAATCATAAGCTGCTTCATATCCACAGCAGATATGTCATCACCATAACAACCACAAGTCTCTGACCAACCCACTCTCAACCAGCTTCAACAACTTCCTGACTCAATACCAACACGGTTATCACCATAATGTCATGACATATTAAGAATGACAACATATCAACAGGCAAAACACCAGTTTCACTGGAAGCTTAATTTGGCCCTTTTCAAAAAAAAAATAATATGCTCACATCTTATCCAATAAAAGTAAAAAACCTCAAAATGCTAGCATCTAAGACGAGCTCGTCAATCACCTTTTTCAATCGCTTATACATAGTCAGCAATCCTTCAATCAATTACACTCAATCATCATTCTTTCAATGGGTCTTCTTCTCTTGCTCTTCATCTTCATCATAATGTGTATGTTCTTCACCAGGTTTAAGAAGCTTTCCAACATGATCATATCTGATTGGGGAGTGTGGATAAAATACTTGAAATTAATTACGATTATAATAATAATTAATAATATTAATATTGGTCTATCGATATAACTTTGTTGCAGTTAATTTTAAGATATGCGTTATAAGGCCTTTAATAGTTATATTAGTTGTTATGAAGTTGGTTTTCAACATCTAAGTCAAATCATGATGCAGAATATTAAATTATCATAAATTATTAATCATAGTAATAACCATTCCAACAAGCTGGAACCATCCACTTAAATTTAGTTGTAATCACAACAATCAATACAATCATCCCATTATAGTAATCCCTGAACCAGCGCATTTCAACAAATAATTTACTTGTCCATAAACTGCATCTCCCAATCTTTCACGATGTCCAATTGGCTAACAGTAAGGTCGCCAAGGTCATCGGGTCCTTCCTTAAGCGCACTTTCATCCAATGACATCGTAGCCAGACCCCTCGAAGCATCTCGACCGGCGAATATTTCATAGGGACCACCTGAATAATTTTAATATTAAATTACATTTAGTTTTAAGTAGTTAGTACATTGGATCTAAGCTTAAGCACAATTAATTTATTAAATATTCAAACTATTCATAAGCTACTTGTCTTAACAAGCTACTAGTTAAGTAATGTCTGTTACAGCCATCCAAATAAAAACTCTAAAACATTCCTCCAATTGCTTAAATTAAAAACATTCTACCAGGTCCGTAGTACTTCTTGCCCCTTGTCATGTCAAAGACCTTTCCATTGACAGCAATCAGAATCCGTCCTTCGCCACTTCTCCCGTCAAACTCCCTCAACTCCTCAAGGGTGAAATCCCTCCTCTTCATGGGCAGAATAGTTGGCTCGGGAACAGGCTCTGGGGGTGTTGCGTCCTTGAAAACTTTGTAGAGAAGAAAGGCACAGACACCCAAGAGAGCAATGTTAATAGGAGAACTGATGAATTCGACAATGTAGTATCCCATAGCTGTCTGCTCTTCTGGCACTTCTGATTTTAATTCTTCACTCATTTCCTTAGGTTGTATCGTTGGATTAACTTTTAATTCAAATTCAATCAAAATACATGCAAAATGATTAAAAACACGCAACTATAAATTATCATGGCAGTTACAACTAGTACAATTCATATTACTATTTAGTTTCTTCTGCTTTCAACATAAATTATTTTGGCATCGCCTTAAACTGACGATATTTTTTGTGGAAGTCAATTGCGTAACATATCTAATTTCACAATCCAGTTATAAGAGGTCAAAGCTGCCATTAAAATTGTATATATGCTTGCGAAGCAAAATCTATGTTAAGTCTAACTGCTCAAACCAGAAACAGTAATAATTGTAACTTAACGAAACTAGCGAACTCACTTCAAAATCTCATCCATGGATCAAAATCCATCTGCAGATTCTAAACAAGTAAAGTTGAAGAGATGTGCGTAATGAGTGTCTAACTAATCAATAAAATAAAAACTCCACATTAAGAACAAGTAGGTTATAACCTTATTTAATTAATAAGATAAGGTAGATAATTTAAAACTCAAAAATTTACTTAATTCAATGTCAAGCCAAAATTATTCAACAAAAATGTGGAAAACAGCATTTTGAAACTAAATCTTGTGTTGCGCAATTTATAAATGCGTATTATTTTATTCTAACACTCGAATAACCACAGACTTTTTGACCTTAGTAAGGCAAAATTTTAGATATCATTCGAGTTCACTAGCAAAATATAAATTTGACTGTTTTAGATGTATTCCTCTTTAATTTTTGTTATGCGATACAACTTTTAATATCATATATTAAAACAAAGCGTAAAGGCCAAGATTATTACCTTCTTAACATTGAGCAAGGACACTTCTAGAAACTCTAAAACGTTATTAGTAAAATTATGTGCAACGTATCGTTCTGCAGTCAATGTTATTATAATGAACTAAAACATCAAGTAACAGACATTTGTATTTTATTTGTATTTTGTTTCTGCTTGGTCTACTCAAGTCCCATTGCAATTTGTTAAAACTTTTTTAATTCTTGAAGTTATAAGTCAACAATGATGGAAAGTCATCACTTAGTATTCACAAAATTGAGGGCCATGCTCTGAGCAAGGTGAACCCTAATTTTCAGCATTTCATCCTCTGGCAATTTGTTCTGGGCCTTTAAAAAAAGTGTAATAAAATAAGTCTTTATATAATAGTTTTGGTAAAAATCATCAACAATGGAAATTAAAGAAAACATTTATTAAATGCGGCAAACAGGATATTATAATGAATACGCATCATTCCAGAGATAGAACTAAATAGCAGACATTAATAACATGAGCAACGGCTATTCCAGAAATGCAGCTAATTGCTTTAAGAAGCGAGAAACTCACATCGCCGCAAGCTGCACGAAGCTCGTGCTCGGTCAGGCACTGCAGGAACTTGGTGGACTGTTCCTTTGTCAGTTGCAGCTGAAAAAGCAAAAATGATTTTAATAATAATAATAGTAATAATAATAACAATAATAATAATAACAATAATAAATACCACTGCCACTTAGAGCCAATTTAGCATAATTTATGAATTAAAAAAACAACTGACTTCTTCAACTTCCAGAAGTTCCACCAGCCTTGAGAACAGGAATCTCCAGAATCTAAATATTTGAATTAGTAATTAATCAATTAATTAATTGTTTGCGTCAAACCAGATTGTAGTCATCATCATCATCACCTTTTTGAAGATTTTTCAGAAAAGATGATGAAGAGAGTGTTGGCTGCCTCGTTGTACAATGATTGGTCAGACTGCCTCTGGAACTCTGTCAGCTTGCCTTGAAAAATAAATCAAGACATAGTAATAATAATAATAATAATTGAAACATAATTACAACAGCAATTAAAATCGAGTAAAGTGTACATTTAACAGGCAATTGCAGGGCAATTGAAAACAAAAATTCTACCCAAAAGGACGAGCTCGTTGCTGAATCCCACTGAGGATCCAAAATTGTTGATGAAATCCAGTTGACCCAGTTTTGGAGCGGGAACGAGTCCTTCGGACAATATCCTGCGATCATTACAATAATGAAATTATACAACTAGTGCGACAACTGGGTCATTGGAAAGTCGAATGCGAGACACACGAGAAATACATTGTAATCAATACTTTAAATATATTTTAAATATTAAACCACTATTTTAATATTAAATGACACATCATCATAAAAAAATATCAATGACATTGGATCTCTTACTTTCTCACTAGGAGGATGGCAAGATCTGCATCCTGTAACAACACGAGAGACAGTTTATTATTATTAAAGTTTATCATCCATATTATTTATTAATATAAAATTACATATTTATTTCCTTATTGTTGGTTCTAATTCCACTCAAAAGATTTAAAAGTCGACAAAATGACAGAGATTACAATTTGCATTTTAATGCAATAAATTTCAATAACTTTGACTTCAAAGTGTCAATTAAATTAAAACAAATATAAATAAATAAACTCAATATTCACTATCAAACATACAATATGACCATAATATGCCATTATACAATGTAACTAAAATATGTTGCCACACAATATATTGACAACATGCAGTCACTCAACGTCCAATGCAAATAAGGGACCCCTCATTACCTTTGCCTTGATGCACCAGTGTAGGGCCGACCCAACAAGACCCTGCCTAAGGTCCCTGAGTCCTTGCTCCCTGCAGATGATGCTCGCTTCCTCCTGCAGCTCGAACTTCTCGCAGATCCTGATCATCTTGCGAACTTTGACCTCCGTCTCCAAATGAGCTCTCACGACCAGTTCGCCGATGTGCGCCCTGCGTGGAAGGGATGCGACAATATTTCAAGGTGGATCACATTATGATTCCAGCGATTTTAAACTCTTTTATGAGTAGCTGAGCAATCTTATTTGGTTAACTTGGAAATCAATGTGTAAATAACTAATAATAATAATATTAATAATAATAATAATAATAATAATAATAATATTCTATAATTAATTAATAATAATATAATAAAATTAATATTAATAACCTAACCAATACCCAGTGTAAACATACCTTCCAAAGACAGGGCAATTGGCGAAGTAGTCAATTCCAACTTCAAGGAGACTAAAATGAAAATCAAAGATAAAAACAAACTGAAAACATCTAACGTGTGTAATGTGGCAATTAATATTATTAATTATTACTTAAACTTTGTCTGTGATACTATTATTACATGATTACAAGTCACATTCCAGTGGACAATCACAAAAGAATGCCCAAAGTCTTGTAACTATTTAAGACAGCAATATTAGTGTTACTAATAATATTATTATATCAATGAACAGACCTTCTATCTGAGATGAGACTGTTCACATATTCAATCAGGACAAACTCTCTCAGAGTGGATCCAAACCTAAAACCAAATAATAATTAGTAAACATCACAAAATCAATTAACCAGAAATAGTTTGTCATCATAACCAATCATTGATGTGAAATAAACTGCAAAGACATCACCACCACCACCACTAGCATCATCATCAACATCAGCACTCACGGAAGAATCTTTTCTTCGAGGCATCCCTTGTGCTCCAGCAGATCCGTCATGTGACAGACGAACCACCAGTTGTTGAATGATGAGCTGATTGAATATTCAAATTAAGTGATTAACATTAGTAATACATTTTTTTTGTTATTATTAATATTATTATTTTTAGTTATTATCTACTTATTACAATTCTTAACTCAATGATACACCCTCACATGTGAGATAAAGGGCATAAATTATAATTTAAACAATAATATAATAATTATAAATTGCAATATTATAACGACACAACAATGACCCACCAGCATTCATCTATGGCCTGCTTGATGTCCATGTGAAGGACAGACAGAATGACCTTGTCCCAAGAAGTCTTGACCTCCGACCCAAACAGGTCGATGCAGGGCTATTAAGGTATGCTTAATAGTTACTTACTAACAACATACCACTAAACCATCAGCTTTATAAGATTCCTTCATTGAAATTTTATTAATGAATATAATAATAATGTATTACATGCCGATAATAATATAACAGCCAAATTAATAATAACTTATTACGTTGCTTTATAACATGTAAATTGCAACATCCTATCACGATCCACCCACCTGGGTGAAATGTCTAAGATCTGAGGAGGGGACCATTGGTGATTGGTAGAAAAGTTTCGTGATGAGTAAGCAGTACCAGCTGCCCATCAGGTGTTTCAGCTCCACGAAGACGTCCTCGTCTCCAGCAAGGATCTGTTGATTGGACGTTAAGTAAAATAATGCCGAATAAATTATCAAACAGCCAATAAAAGGCAACTTTGGTTTGTTAACTCTACATTAGTAGTTTGGCTTGTAGTATGGTTACAAGAAATAATAGCCAAATTAAAGATCTCATGTCAATAATTACTAACATTGTTATTCCCATCATTTTAATAACACAATCATCATCATCATCATCATCATCATCATACCTTGCAAGCAGGATGAGTTTGTCGTCACCTGCAAACACGTCATCTTCAACGTGCTCCACGCAAGTCATGTGCCACTGCTGCCATTTCATCGACCATTCGGTGAAAGAGAGCCTCGGGTTGGTCAACTGATTGGATGATTTAATTGGTTGGAGAATTTTTCCAAGCCAACCGATGAGTTGTGAAGATATTATAAAGTTAAGCAGACGATACAAGTACCGTTAAGGTAACAAATGAAAATATATTTAACATATTTCAATTAAATTACAATAAGAAAAATAATATAATAAAAGTACGGATATAAATTTTTAATTAAGAATTTAAATGTAAGACAAACTGAATAAACAGGCATGTGTCCGAGCAAGAGATCGATCCTCATGCAGTTGTCCGACTTCGATTCGCTGTGCAACATGAGCAGCCTTCTCGCTTCTTCAATTCTTCCTTGGAGTACGAACGTGTACATCTGAAAACATCAATTCAGTACAAACATGTATATCTGAAAACATCATAATTAATCAAATTTCTGACTCACCACTTCCCAGTAGAGTTCATGCTTCTCTCCCTGCTGACTCTCGATGACCTTTTGAACTTTAAGGTCACTGTCGTAGAAATGCAGCCTCAGCCACTCCATGAGATGACCCAAGATATAGCCTCCTGAATGAATAAATAACTTTTAAAAACACCATAAATTTAAAATCAATTTGAATCATAATGTCTTGTTTTGATATTGGAATGTTGACATGTGGTTACTTTAAAATATTACTTCACAACATTTATATTCAATAGATAAATATTTATTAATAAACTTTGACCTCTGCTGTTGTCAATGAAAATGGCCTCAAACAGTCCCCACAGGAGTTCAAAAGGTTCCAACATTTTCAACTGTCTCTCCATAATTTCCTTCTGCTTCTTGTCCTTTTCGAATTCTGGAAACACGTTGGAAATATTTGAAAAAGGTTGAAAATATTGCATTGAAATATGCCAGATCATTGTAATTTAAACAATCGAATCGTGCTTTGGAATTAAGCTTTAATTTCAAAGGATGCAAAAGAAGAAATAATAAGAGATGACAATCAATTTTCATTTAAAACATTGCACTTACTTAGCTGTCCCTGTATCTCACTGGCTGTTGACTTGAGGGAAGACATGTATTGATGACTGAATTTGAGAAACCTGCGGATTGCATAGTTGATGATGATGATTGATTGTTTGCTCATGATGGCTGTGGCGGCAGCAATTGTGGCATAATTTTTAACAGAAATGACTATTATTCACAGACAATATGTAAGATACATTTTCGGTGAAATCAAAAAAGGTAAGGAATTAATCAAATTTGTGATAGAACAAACATCCTAACTGCATTCAAAACTGCTAATTAATCAATAATTCTGCACTCACTCATTTGACAATTCTGGATCCGTCTGCTTTGAATGCTTGGATGATTCCTTTACTGCCTTTTGAACTTCGAGAAAAATAACTGCAAAGATTTTGTGACCATAAATTAATTCTTTTTTAAACAAAATAAATATCAGATTTTACAAGAAAAAAAAGGATCATTAATCAACTCATGTCTTGCAAACAAATTTAAAAAATTAATCTTGTGAACTAAAATACAATTTTGTTCAGTGCATTAAGCCATCTGTGGAAAAGTTCTGACGCTATGCACATGGCGCTTTATAAATGAATTATTATTATTAAGTTGCATTCAATACACATTGCCCCTGATTAAAAATAGTAACCTCTTGATTCACTGACAAGTTTTCTCATCTTTCCAACATGCATGTCAGTGTCCCATTCAAAGTGACTTATTGTGGCAAAATCCTTGTTGTCAGATGAAACTTTAGATTTCTGTTCCTCTGATGGAAATTTGAAAGCAAAATTATAATTCTTAAACAATCATACTGCATGTAAATATTAAATATTAAAAAACATTTTACCAACTTTTATTATGGCAGTGGCATGATGGTGCCACAAACAAATGATTTCCTGGAGCCCCCCAATATCCACATACTTCCATTTTGTCGTCATTGCCAGGTAACCTCATGATTCATATATCCTGGATGCAAACCATACGAGGTGATTATTATACTAACAAGTAATACGACCATTTATGTTGATTCGAAATATTATAAAATGTAGCAATGCTGCATTATGTTTCAATGCAATCAGTCAGAGCCATTCAATAGAATTTTACCAATGTGACTTCGCAAATATAATTCCTGATTATTAAACAATTCGTAAAATCGCCCAAACTCAATAGACCTCAATTTATCTTCTCAAATAAACCACACTTTACAGGACTACCGATACTTCGCGCTTGAGCGTTTAAAAATGAATTTTGTTTACACAGAACTTTATCAAGTTTTGAAAGGTATTATATATATATAGTTTAAATGTTAGTAAAACAAATTGCTAATTTAAACAATATTGTTATTTTAACTGGCCATTAATATAAAATAATTTAAATATTAAATTTTTAATTAATTAAATTAATTTATGCAATGCATTTATTTTAAATAATTACAATTATTTATTACAATTGTTTAAATAAAATTACTCAAATTATTAATTTATTGTAGTTATAATTTATTTATCAATGCATGAGAATGTTTTTATTTGTCAGGCTTTTTATTATCGTCTATCGTATGGACATTATCGTGTAGCAGTTACATTATTTTATCTTAAAACATGCTAGTACCCCAAAGATGTAGGTGTGGCAAACCAATCGGTACTCTGTGGGTTAAATATTCAGATCTTTTGAAGTCAGACTACACTCCTTGGTAAGACTACAATCTAGCTGTTTCGTTAACTGGTTGTGAGCATTCGTTCTCCAACATCTAAATTGTTCATACTTACACTAATATTTATGTAATTGTAGGGATGCATTGGATACTTTGGGATTGGTTCGCTACTGCTGCAGAGAAATATTTATCAGCCAAGTCCATCTTGTTGTGAAATTTAGCAGATACTTGGCTGACATAATTGGTGGCGATTCTTACGACAAACCAAGAAAAGCCCCTGTGAAGTAGATTTTGCTAAAAACCGGTTCTTATTCAAATCCTTTTGTAGACTTTTTCTTTTCCAGTAACTGTCATGTTTTGTTGTGTTTATATCAATAAATAAACTGGATAACTCTGTTATTTGTTTTATGTGTGAAGCAGCTTATTAGATAAATGCCATTATAATCTTCTAAGGGTGTTGTAATGAACTACATAAGTTTCATTTTTGTGCTTCACAATTCATGCATTAAATGTGTTTATAATGATGCATCATGTTGCCAGATAAAGTAAAGTATTTCTAAATTAATTAATGGTAAAATCCAAGAAAAATGTTTTATAAATCACTTGAGCTTTCCAACTTTTTGTCTTTTATACTTATGACTGGTTGTCACAAGAAAATAACATGTTGACAAAACAGAGTTGTTCTCTTAACTATGCAGACACGTCAAAAAAGCTTGTGTGTGTGCAACAGTTGCAAAGTTTATATATTATTTTGCATGAAACACATTCCTATAACTGTCCACACAAAAGTGAATACTATGAAAATTCTGGTTTGCGATTTCTACTCGTACCTTGACATTTGCAAATAAATGGCATCATAAATGTGAAAGAGAGCTTTGCACGACTAACTATGCATGCAACAGAGCAAAAATATTTTTACAAACGAACCCAAAAGATTTTGAAAATAGATTTCAGATTCCAAAGGAATATTACCAAATTTGTTGCATTAATTTCATATAAAAAAAACAGTAGGGCAATTGATGATGGAGTCTTATGTAAGGATTTATTGGTGAGAATCAGTGACCTTTATCCCTATCAAGTGAATTGACATATTTTGCATTGATTGCTTAAAATAATTAGATGAATGAAGGAAAATAGTTTTTAATTAAGTTAAAAATTTATATTTTTAATGGCCTTAAAATTAACACAAAATGTAAAGGATTCAAAAATCTAAAATATGCAAATAATAGATTTATCAGTCTTGCAAGACAATCAAGCCTGTGCTCTAATACAAAATTCAAGACTTTCAATTACTGGTTTTAAAAAAATATTCAGCAACAAACGACTTGTATATTGAATGCGATCGTGTACGAATGTGGTTTTAAAAAAAGCGCTCAGAATACCAAACCCCAAACAGCAATTTCTATCTTCTATGGGGCCGCGCTACTGCGATAGAAACGACTACGGCCACAATACTCCGACACATTTCGACCTAAAATATCTTTTGTCAACACCCTATTGTTGCCTTAACACGTATAATCTAACTATATAAACATTATTTTCTATAATCCTTTGCCAAATCCTCTGAATTGCTTTTGCTGGCTCTTCCGTCCGTTGTTCGTAAAGTTCGGTCAGCCGATTGCATTCTATCTTAATAGGTTACTGGCTGAAAATCTCCTCCTCCCATCGGTCTCTGATCTTGACCCGAAAATGGCGAAGGCCTAAACGGATCAGGCTGGCCCTGTTGGGGGTACGAGGGGAAAGGATTTTGTGACATTCCTGATCCTCCAAAGTTTGTGCCGCTCTGTGGTTGAGCTGGTTGTGGCGGCTGGGCCTGCTTTCCTGGACTCAAGACATCGGGGTCGTACCCGGCAGAAAATGGTTCGCTGACTCCTTTCCTGTATCTCATCACTGCGAGAGCCGTTATGCCCGCCTAAGAATTGAAAGATGGCCTTTATTAAATTTCTGCAATGTGAAGTTTGGATTTATTTTCTTAAAATGAATATTTAAGCTGAGAATATGTGTTGCACAATGAGGCTGAGCTTGCATTGAGTTTACTTTGTCATGTTTAACTTCAAACCAGCTTCACCAAATCAAGAAACCATAAAAATAAACACAAAAACGAAACACTGACAAATGTTCCGATGGAGAAGAAAGAAAATACAATGGCTGCTTCCACTCCGCTTTCTCCCAAGTCGTTCTCCTCATCGGCCGTTCGTCTCCAAGCGTCTGTCAAGTAGCAGAAGTTGACGAACCAAAAGAAAGTCCACAGGCCTGTGAGGAATATTTGGTTTTTTTTTTAGCTGCGGTCATCGCGAGAACAACATCAGTTTTGGTAGCAACAGTTACTGCTATTAAATGGTTTATCAGTTATTCAATAAATGTTTTATTTAAAAAAAGTATTACAATTGCATAACACGTAAACTACGAATTTTCGAGAACATGCCTCGTGCCTCGAAATATACACTTAAAATTTATTTATTTGCTTTTTTTAAATGATGCGTCCGATATTAGCAACATTGATAGATAGTTGATAGAACGCCATTGCAAAAGTATCAAACAACATTTTAATCGAAATAATCCTTATCTACTCGACCAAACTCACCAGAAAACCCCAAATCAGCGTAGACAGCGTACTTTCTGTGCTGGACACTACTCAGGTTTTCGAACATGAAATCAGCTCCAAGTAGGGCCAACAGACCCAAGAAAGCCACTACCCCGACAACGGTTCCAAATCCGCACGCGTTTTGATCCCCATTGTATCTGCAATGGTTCTCTCCCACCCAGCCTTGATCCGATATGCAGCCAAATACTATGATGGCGAAGAACTAGACAAAGATAAAGCTTAAATTTTAGTTGAAAGTATTCCATTAGAAGTTCTTCCATGTATTAAGCGCAGCAGAGACGCTTGGCAACTTATGTGACACCTTTTTCCAAGGGCAGGTTTGATTACTCGGCAGTACAACTATTTCTTCGTAAAATTTTTAAGTGACAATTTATTTAGAAATATTTAGGCGATGTCATTATTTTTAAAAACATTATTTTTCATTGACAAATTGCATTCTTTAATAATTAATATAGATAGTTAATCTTTAATTATTATTATTATTATTATTATTATTATTATTATTATTATTGATTATTATTATTATTATTATTAGTATTATTATTATTATTATTATTATTATTATTATTATTATTATTATTATTATTATTATTATTATTATTATTATTATTATTATTATATTATTATTATTATTAGATTATTATTATTATTATTATTATTATTATTATTATTATTATATTATTATTATTATTATTATTATTATATTATTATTATTATTATTATATTATTATTATTATTATTATTATTATTATTATTATTATTATTATTATTATTATTATTATTATTATTATTATTATTATTATTATTATTATTATTTATTATTATTATTATATTATTATTATTATTATTATTATTATTATTATTATTATTATTATTATTAATTATTATTATTATTATTATTATTGGAATATTTCAAACGGAATAAAGACGTTCGAGCAATTTGGCCAGAAGTCGATGAGAATTTGCCGCTATTTGCTTGTTTGTCTTCCTTACATCTGCCTTCACCTCATATTCCCAGCTTGAAAAAAAGACCAAATTCAACCCGTATTTGCTAATCATGTGGAATCCCTTTTATTCATTCACGCTTAGATCCATTTTCTGTCCACTGACATCCATCACACCATCATGCATGCATTCAACCAACCACCCAACTACTCATGCATTCCTCCGTCTACTCACTCACTCATTCATTCACCCACCCACAAGCAACTCCTCGTCAGCAGAATAACGAGGATCAAGGATTGGAAACAGCGGTCTCTATTGATCGATTCGACCTCTATAGTCTCGCGTGAAGAATAAAAACGGTGGTGATGATGATGATGATGACGATGATGTTGATGATGATGATGATGATGATGATGATGATGACGATGACGATGACGATGACGATGATGATGATGATGATGATGATGATGATGTGATGATGATGATGATGATGATGATGATGATGATGATGATGATGATGATGATGATGATGATGATGATGATGATGATGATGATGATGATGATGATGATGATGATGATGAGATGATGATGATGATGATGATGATGATGATGATGATGATGATGATGATGATGATGATGATGATGATGATGATGACGATGATGATGACGATGATTATAGAAAAGATGGATATAGCATGTATGAAACATTACTATATATATAACAGGTAGATAAATAAATATCTGCATAGCTTTTTTGTAGAAAATAATAATAGCAGCTATGAGGATAAAAATGGCCTAAGAATAGCCTGACAATGAAGCAATGAGTATAATTATATTTAAGCAAATAATTAAGTAAATAAATCATAAATAAACAACATTTACAAAAAATGTTCCATCTCCTTTTTAGTTGAGGTTCTATTTTCGACCCGATCTCAAAACTCAACATCGCGCTCAGATCAGATCAAAAAAACGGCGATCAGCCACGTGATCTTGTATAAACAAAGATGGCGCCTGGTAAGTAAACAGACGCCAACCTGCAGATGAATCGAGGCTAGGATTGTGATGGCATTAAAAGCACCGCGAGAAAAAATAATTTCTTCGAAAATTAATGAAATGAGGAAGTGAGTTTTGACTGATCTAAATCATCTGTTGGCGAGGTTAGACGTGGCTTGTATGATTTTCAATTCTCTTTTACATTTGCATATTTTAAATTTTAAAAATACTTTAAGAAATATTCATTAAATGACTTAAATAAATTAATAATAATTAATTAATAAATATAAATATAATTTAAATATAAAAAAGTATAAATAAAAATATAGATAGATTAATTAATTAATAAATATAAATAAATAATTTAATTAATAATTAGTTTAAACAATTATTTAAATAATTAAAAACGTCGACATTTATATTATCGCAACCGTCATCGTATGGTATGATATTAAAAACATTCTCTGGAGTGAAATGTAATATAATATTTTAGATCAAGGAATATCCAACAAATGCAAAATTGTAAATTAAAGAGTTTGCTTACATCACACAATCACTATAGAATGTAGAATATGCAAGCCAATCTGTATCACAACCGGTATTATAATTATCACATTATAATTTTTTTGATAAATTATAAGTTAAACAACATCATAAAAATATGGTTATATAAAAAAAGATATTCTTAATTACTCTTGAAATAAATCAGAGAATTTCTAACCAGTGAAACGATTCTTAAAATAACTTGTGGCTTTTTAAGGAAGGTTAACACGTTAAACGTCCCAGTTGCTTTTCCAGCTCCGTAGGCTCCGCCCCCATCCATGATTACAATTAATTATTAATTAACCGACTATATAATCAACTCCTATTGGTTAATTTTTAATAAATTCAATTTAGCAATCAATAGTTTGTCCACTTTTATCGGCAAAGAATCTTGTATAAAAATAAATTCTACGGATACTGGTGACTCTTAATAAAATAAAATGAAATAATCATATAATTTATAATTACAAATTATTCGTAAATCTTATCATCGACAAGTTAGATTCTCGAAAATACTTCGATTTCCTTTTTCACGAATATACACAACGATATAAATTCGATTTTCAAAATATTTCAAAATCGTCCAATTTCAACAACAACGAACCAATTCTGTCAAAAACAAGACCTCGGTTGCTATCACAAACAGCCGAACGCTACCAAACCATTGAAAGGCATTCCCCGTCTTTTTGGCGTCGCTTCTCTGCAATGCGCTAGCGATGGCGCAGCGCCTGCGCTGAGCAGCTGCCTTGCTGGAGCGGCAAAAGGCAGCTGGAACCGATCCGGAGAATATGACCAGGAAGGCTTAATGGAAGACCGGATGGGATTTGGAATGGAATGGAGTGGATGATGAGTTATGGAACAATCTTGTCGTCGCAAGATTGGACGTAATTGTCCGCGTTGTTAAATATTATTATATGCTGCTTATTTCGTCGTTGTTATTATAATTTAATATTATAATTTTATAATAATAATTTTATAAATAAATAATTTTATTATTATAACTATTAATAAAAATAATAAAAAAATACTATTATTATTATAATTATATTATTATTTTGCCTTTACCTGATTTGCAAAGTATATTGGTTTGATCTTAAGATCATGCTATTGATGAGTGTAATGACGATAATGGTGCCTAATGATAATATTGTCATCCATCCATTTATCTACCTCGGCATTAAAGGTTCACAAATAACATCTGAGGCATCATATGCAAAATTGTTTAAAAATTAATCTAAAATAACAACAGCCACAAAGAACCATTCAAAACAAGCCTGGTTCGATTCCTAGCACGTTCCTCCTAACTCCAAAAATTCTTCCCAAGAAACCATGACCACAGAGCGAAGCAAGTGGAAGAAAAGGGCTGAATTCATTTTGGTTTGCATGGGAGCGGCTGTAGGACCTGGAAATACTTGGAGGTTTCCATACCTGTGCCACAAAAATGGCGGAGGTAGTTTGAAAACAAAATTGTCCTAGAAGAAGGAACCACAACAAGATATTTCAACCCAAATGTAGCATTTGTTTGAAAACAGTATTTTCCTAGGGACGTTCGTAGTCTGCTACCTTGTGATGATGGTGCTTGTCGGAATGCCAATGTACTTCTTGGAACTGTCAGTCGGTCAGTTTGCAAGCGTCGGGCCTCTGTCAGTGTGGAAATTCAGTATTTTATTTAAAGGTTTTTGTCTTATATGCAGTCTCTTCTATTGCGATAATAATAATGATGATGATGATAATAATAATAATAATAATAATAATAATAATAATAATAATAATAATAATAATAATAATAATAATAATAATAATAATATATAATAATAATAATAATATAATAATAATAATAATAATAATAATAATAATATATAATAATAATAATAATAATATAATAATAATAATAATAATAATAAATAATAATAATAATAATAATAATAATATAATAATAATAATAATAATAATAATAATAATAATAATAATAATAATAATAATAATAATAATAATGATAATAATAATAATGATAATGATAAATAATAACAGTGATAATGAATTACAATAATTTCATTAGGTCTTGGATTTACAATGGTCACGTCTGGAGCTATTATCAGCTGCTATTACAATGTCATTGTGGCATGGTCTCTTTACTCCTTGTATTCGTCATTCACATTTTCACTGCCCTGGATGGAGTGTGGAAATGTCTGGAATACACCTCTCTGTGCTACTCCAGATGATTTCAACAGTTAGGATTTTGTTCTTATTTGCTACAAAATATGCTACGTTGCTATATTATCCCGAACAAAGGTAAAACAAGTTATAATATTTTAAATTGTTCTCGGCTTTGTAGATTAAAATTCTACTTGACATGTTGAGATTAGGTTTTATTTTTAAGGACGTGCTAATTAGGTCTATTAACCTAACCTCATTGATCTTTAATTATTAATTAATTAATTAGTGTAAATGCTATTGATTTTTAATTATGAATGCCCACACTAATATAAACTTTGGTTATCTGTTTTGATTTGGCTCATTAAATTGTTATACAAATGTGTAAATGTCACTGTCAATAAGCCAGGTAATTTTTATTTGTTAACTCTCTGCCGAATCACAAATTCCATGTCAAAGAGAATAATTAATTTTCTTTGTCAGCAAACGAAACAATCATAATCAAGAACAACTTGACAATGTCGAAATCAGAGCTGAAGACCCCATTTGAGGAATATTTTTAGTGAGTTGGGTTGATGTGTTGATGTGCTGAATTGCAGTTGATTCATGTCAATTCATATCGTATAATGGAAGCTCTCAAAACGTCATCGCCATCAGTTTTTGTGCCTTGAGAAGATTTTGTAAAAGCTTAAATTTTTCAGAAGTATGAACCAATCACACACAAACGCCATCAAAATAAATGTAAATATGTGTTTTCATGCTTAATGCTAAAATTGCATTTGTTTAATCAGTAGAAAGGTGCTTCAGATATCAGACGGTTTTGAAGAGACTGGAATTGTAGTCTGGCACTTGGCTCTGTGTTTGTCGATTTCTTGGCTTTTCATTTTCCTCCTGCTCATTAAGGGCATCTCTTACCTTGGGAAGGTCAGGTCTAAAGGTCACAAATTAGCATTCATGAATAATTTATGACTATTCGACAGATCTTGAGTAATTAATATCTCAGCGAGTTGATAAACTTAATTAAAATGTTATTTAAAATAATCGGCAAAATACTTCACGCTTTATTTTTAGGTGGCCTACTTTACTTCCATATTTTCTTACATCATGTTGACAGTTATGCTAATTAGGGGCGTGACCTTAGAAGGGGCAAGAGAAGGCATCTTCTTTTATCTAATACCTGATTGGTCCAAAATCAAAGATGCAAGAGTAAGCATTAATTATGAAATAATTACTAGAATAAATTTAATATTTTTTTTATTTGAGCTTATATATGAATTTATGGCCGTTATAAATATAACTAGGTATGGATTGATGCAGTCATACAGGTGTTCATATCACTGGGCACCTGCACAGGTACTCTCGTAGCTATGGCTAGTTACAATGAATTTCATAACAATTGTTACAGGTTAGTTAAATTTCAGAGAAATAATATTAATAACAATTCTAATATAAATACTAGATTTAATTTATTACAATTATAATAAGAAACTGTAGACATGATAACCTTGTCTAACAAATAAACCCATTATTGCCTTCAATCCAAAGGGATTCCATTATGTTGACAACAATCACTTGTGCAACCGGCTTATATGGAGGATTTGCCGCGTTTTCTGTTATCGGTCATTTGGCATGGCGGAGGAATACATCAGTTCTTGAAGTTACAATGCCTGGTTTGTTTACTTTTAATATTAATTCAGTTAAATTCTCATCTTGATCTGGTCATTGCTTACATAATAGGTTAACTTTCAATCAGGTCCGGGTCTGATTTTCATAATCTACCCTGAGTGTCTGGAAGTCCTGCCAGTTCCTCAGTTGTGGAGCTGTCTATTTCATCTGACGATGGTGTCGCTAGGGCTCGGATCGATGGTTTGACTTGATTGGAAAATTGAATTTAAGCATAATTTTAAACCTTTTATTCCGACCGGATCAGAAATATGTTTGTTTCAGCTTGCTATGATGGAGTGCTTTTTGTCTGCCTTTACCGATGAATTCTCAGCTCTGAGACATTCGAGTAATCGAAGAATCGCATTCAGCTTTGTCGTCTGCTTATTTTTTGCCTTGTTAGTCTACCTTTGATCACAAATGTGAGTCTTGAGTTGTTCAACATGGAGAAGCTAATTGTGCCATTTCTGATTCTAGCTATAAATGCTAGAAGATAGGTTCTATATACATTTAGGTATTCAAAGCTACTTAAACTAGCCCGTATAGTTAAGCATGAAAACAATTTGCGCTCCATTAACTTTCCATACTTGTTTAGCTACAAGATAATAATAATAAAGATAATAATAATTAATTTACAAAATGCCATGTTTATTATTCAGAGGCTATTTATATGCCCTCAATCTCAAAATTATCTGAGAATATAAACATACATGTATTTGAATGTGTCTACAATGGTATAAACTTAAATGGATTAAGATGCAGTAACTAAGAGATTTTAATCAGGGCGGCTTTTATCTTCTTCATCTTGTGGATTCATCCATTTGTGGATTCCCACTGCTTGCTGCTGGTCTACTGGAAATTCTTTCTCTAAACTACGTTTACGGTTAACCAGAGTTGTTAAAATTTCTAAATATTTTTTTTTAATGTTCTGTCGAACGCCACTAATATATTCTCTCTAGTTTCTCGTATTGCTACTGCTATTATTCCATATCTGAAATGTTTAATCGTAACCAGGGTACGATAGGTTATCTGAAGATATACAGCTGATGTTAGGACACAAACCAAACATCTATTACAGAGTCACGTGGATGGTAGTGTCACCCCTAGCCATATTGGTACGTCGACTGGAAATATCCGATTAAATGTTAATTAAAGATAAAGATTAAATCCTAGTGCGTCAATACTAACTTTACCAACAACCAATGACACACAATTTAAAACCATAAACAGATATTGACAATCCTCATGGCCCTGAACCACAAGCCCCTTAGTCTTTTCTCCGGTAACTACCAGTACCCTCCCCAATCGGAGATAATCGTATGGCTCATTATAGGCCTACCGCTGTTACTATTACCGACGTTCGGGATATTCCACTATTGCAAGAGAGGTGGTTGCCAAGTAAGGCTTCTGAATTCCTGACTTAGATGTGCCTTTTTAGTATTTTAATACATTATTCTAGTACATTATTTAACTACACCATCGATCAGAAAAATCATAAAGATCATAAAAAATGTGTAAGCCCAGAAGTTTTATCCAATCGACGCATCACCTAACCTTTTTTTCACAGGTATTGAAGACCATATCAAGACCAACGGACGACTGGGGTCCCTCGGAAGTTGAGAAAAGGTCGGGTTGCTACCAAACGAAAGTCGAACCAATCCAGACAAAGGTAAACAAGATCACAAAGACGTCTCGATCTAAAGATTTCTTGGCTCATCCCCAGAATAAAGCCTCGATTGTCAGAGACGCCATTTTCAATGGAGACGTGAACTTGGCAGTGGTCGTGGCGACTGACAATGGTGTCGTTACCACTGACGAAGTTTACGACATGGTCGTCAAGGGCAACGTAAACCAGGGCTACCAAGGCGATGGTTTTAAGGTCGTACAGAAGCCAGATGAGTCTGACGATGAAGCCTCGATGGAGGAAAATCCAGATGTAACTGTGGATAATCCAGATGTAGAAGAACTCGACATAGAAGATCCTGATATAGAGGATCCTGACATAGAAGATCCAGATATAAAAAATCCTGATATAGAGATTCCAAAGATAAGAGTGATATTACAAAGAGATGAACTGCAAGAAGGTGGTGTTTCTATGAGCAGAGCTCTAAAACCTCTAGCGAGGAGCGCATATGTAGAGCCATCCCAAGACACCAGTCTTTGAAGATATTTTATCTTTCGTCTTTGGTATTCTAGTGAACATTCAGAAATAGTGATTCATATTTTATATAATTTATGTTCTATAATTTATTAGAAAAGATCTCAATCAACACTGACCATAAATATTTTACTCTCAAGATCATATCATGTCCTATTGACTGCATTAAAAGTTGAAAAACCTAAGAAAATAGACCAATTTCAGTGTTATGGAAAAACTGTCCAACCAAATTAACCAACCACCAATAATTTACCTAACTATTATATGCCTACAAAGGCAGAGATTTTAGTAATTTTTCAGCGCTAATGACAAGAATTACTGGGTCTCCATACAATGTATGCACAATATATGACAAAATATGGAAAATTAATTTATTAGGACAACTTAAAAGAGACTTCTTCATCATCATCACCAGCGCTATCGCCATCATCAACATCTCTCAAAAACTTTGTACAGATCTGGTAGGTTTGCCAGCTGCAGTAAGCTCCCATTGTTGGCAAATTTCTTCGGAGGAGCAAAGCTGGACTTCATGGCAGGGTAAATGGCATGCTCGATCATCCATTTCCAATTGGAATCCCCACTTTCAGTTTCGTTTTTGGACCTCGAGGCTTCAGGCCGGGTAGACTTTTTATCCGCAACGTCTTTAAGAATACGTTGTTCCAAAATATCATCGTGAGACACCTCCATCTTGGAATCGTCTTCCTCATCCTCACTCAAGTCCAATTCCTCCCTTGGTGCATTTGAATTATTTCCAGTGACCTTACTGGCATCTTGTGACTGGCAGAACTCTTTTTTCAAAGTGTAAAATTGGCCCAGCTCAATGGCCAGGGTCTTGAAACAGTTTTTTTCTTTTTCCCAGTCAACCTGAGACAAAAACTTCAAGTGTTAATAACTTATAAACAAACGAATAAACAAGCGATCGTAATACATAAATAAATAAATAAATAATCATAATACACAGAGGACAGGTTAAACTGAACAACAACAACATCGCAACATCATTTCAAACATACCATGTCAAAGCCACTAACAAGATTATATTATCAAAATAAAGATAATATTTGACAAATTCAGTTCCAAAACCACTCCAACTTACCTCAGTGGCCAATCTGATAACAAACTTCGGAAGGTCGTCGAGATGAGGCACGTGATTGTCGAGCAGCATGGGCAAAGTGCAAAGGTCGCCATCCTGTAATTCATGCATAATCAGCACGCCCAACCAATCGACGGCATCGACAAAGTCTATAACACCGCCCACCTGGCTTATTTGAAGAGAGAAATAATCCCAGAGCATGTCTGCCTTTGACTTGAGGAGTTCAACCACAAACTTCGACAGTTCTTCCTTTGGACCGTCACCAGGCGTCCAACCACTTTCTGGATCTTCGAGAGCCAACATCGACAGCTCGTAAATGGACACCGGTTCCTGGAGACAAGTAGTGCTTATAAATTATTATTACCAGGTACTGAATAAGTACTTAAGAAACAAAACAATAGTATTATTGCCATATAACAGAATGTTTAATTATTTTATTACTTGACAAGGGCTAAATGATTAAAATTAAATAGTTAATAAATGATAATAATTGAGTAAATTATCTTTAATTTTGAAAACTCACTGATAATCTCATGACACCAAAGTTCCCAAAATCGGAGATTGCAATCTGATAAAACAATTCCTTGCTGCAAAGTGACGAGCAAAAAATCATAAATATTAACCAGATAATTTTTAAATAAGACTCTGGCTAATTGGCTAAAAGAAATGAGGTCATAAAGATTAAGCAAATGAATGCGACCTCAATGTCCTGATGTTGACGAGGTATAACTTGGTCAGATGTTGTAGCAGCATCATATCACCATCGATGCAACCAACATAGGACGAATTCTTCAGGATGTCCTTAATGCCTGGAGGGAGGAGTTTAAAATGCATTAACATAATTTAAACGCAGTAATAAATAACTTAGCATATAAGGCGCCTCTGATGCTATGCACATGGCGCTTTATAAATTTATTATTATTATTATTATAATAACGTTAGAAAACCTAAACTTTTTTTTAAAAATAATATTTGAAACATTATAATTCCAAACCGGCATGAGCATTGGATTCAATCTCCTTCTGAAGTTGGGTGATGCTCGACAGGCTGATCTTCCTCCTCTTTACTGGAGGAACCCACGACGAGGAAGGTGGGGTAATGGTTGAGTGGGCAGCAGGAGTAGGTGTTGATGACGATGTTGTTGATGCGAGTGGAGTTGAAATAATGGAGGTTTTGTTGGGGGTGAAATCATCTACTGCTAATGATGACATCGATGGTGTGCTAGGGGAAATGATGGATTCATCTTTGTTGCTACAAATAACAAAATCAAGGTTGTGGATGATATGATGATGATAAATAATGAGACACTGTAATTATACATTATATTCATAATTTATTATATTTATATATTATATAATTATAAATTATAAATATAATGTATAATTATAAATAATCAAAAGCAACCACCTCTCGAAGGTGAGACTGACATCAGCCATGCACGAATCATCGTTCCGCACGGCCAACTTCTCGGCATCCGAAGCTTTGTTTCCAGTCAGATCGGGCACGAAGTATGCCTCCAGCTTCCTGGCCTTTGAATCGCTTCGTACCGTGAAACTGGAATTGACAGGATTGTTCTTTTGATTCTTCGGAGTTTCTTGAGATTCCACTTCTTCGGAGATTGCCGTGGGCAGCAGGGTCTGCAAGGAGTGAGGATTCAGTTAATCATCCTTGCGCAGGTAAATTTGTAAAAAACAGGTAAATTATTGTTATTAATTATAATTATTTTTATTAATGGCAAAATAAGAGCTCAGCCTCCATAACGGGAGATGCAGCAAACAACTCTTTACTGTCCATTCCCAAATAAACTAATTTATCAGGTACTAGAATTGTTAATAAAATTCATCCACTCGACTTGCTATCAGTTGATGATAACCAGCAGAAACCAAAACAACATCCGATCCATCAAGACCAACACATCACACATTCATACATGACTCTCAGATTAAACGAGGTCACTCCAGGTACGACTCACCTGGGTGAAGTAGGTCCTCGAGTGGTTGGCACCGAGGAGGCAGACATCGAGTTTCCGTTGGATCTGATCGAAGATTTCCACCTCGTTCAGGAAGTGCACCTCGCTCTTCGTGGGATGAACATTGACGTCGATGTTCTGAGGATCTATGCGGAGGCTGAAAGGATGGGCGGAGTTAACTATCCGATTGACATTTTAATTAGTAGAGAAACGACAACGACGATGCTATAACCAACATCATCATCAATATTATCATCAGCATCATAATCATTGCAATCGCCGTTGTTGTTGCTGTGACACTTTTACCTTAAAGCGTTCTGTCGTTGTTATATTTATAATCACCAACACCAACAGCAACATTACTGTCAACATCATCAACATCATCAAAGTCCAACCTGATGTAAACAAATGGATAAGAATTTTTAGGTAAATAAGCTGTGTAAGCATTTTCAATGATCTTTCTGAGGTCAGTCGATTCAACCAGACGATCTGTTGAAGAACAAACAAAATCATCACCAACACTCGGCTGTGTTGATAAGTAATTAATTAATTATGATAATTATGGAAATGGTAACGATGATGAACATGAACATGAACATTTAGTTTTGACAGTTTTTTTTAAGAGCAAATCTCCACCGTTGATGAAGAGTATGAAGATTCTCTTCTTGGATGAATAGTTGGCATTGGTGACGAGGGATTCCACTTTGAAGCAGAGTTTCTTGTCCTCGTGTTCGAATCTCAACAGCTCCCTGGATGTGGAGGTGAAGTTTGTGTCACAAATCATTATCATCATCATCATCATCCTTGTCATCACCACCATCATCATCATCATCGTTGTCATCACCACCACCACCACAACCATCATCATAACCACTACTGTGATACAAGATGACATTGAGACCTGGCAATGGACGGACCATAGAGAATCCTAATGTTGTCCTCCTTCGTCGAATTTGACGGAGTCCTCATGTCCACTCCTGTGTCGCTTTGCTGGAATAATTTAATAATATAATTTTAAATCAAAATGTCCATCTTAAGGAAATGGTCGATAAATAGGTTGAAAATGAATCAACGAAATCAAATCATTATACCTTTTTGACTAGGAATCCCACTTTGGCATTGTGAACTGCATATCTGAAATGTATTAATGAAAAATATTAATGCATCTAATTTACAGGTAAGCACAAGATCAACAATAAAAATACAAATTATAAAATTTAATTATGGACAGAACTAGTTAGCTAACCAACACTATCATCACCATCATCATCACTACCATAACAACAACAGCACCACCATCATCGCCACAATCATCACTGCCACGAACTAGTTAGCTAACCACCACTATCATCATCAATACCACCACCACCATCATCACCATCATCATCACTGCCATCACCATTATCATCATCATCATTGTAATTGTAATTGTACTTCATTTGCGTAGCGCTCCTTCCCAAGGGCGCTTGCCGAGTTTTGAACACGACACATTACGACTGTTGCCGTTACCGCCATCATCATCACTACCATCGCCACAATCATCATCATCACTACCATCGCCACAATCATCATCACCACCAATATCACTGTGATGGCTTACTTGGTGACGACATCAACAATTTTCTGGTGTTCCTCAGATGGGCTCTTAAGGGCATGCCTCCTCAAGGGCATGTTATAAAAGAGATCTTCAACCTATGACAATTAACATAAATTATGATAATACTGGCCACTCGTGGAACAAATAACAATAATTTACACAAGTTAAAACCAACTCCATCTTAAAGCACAGCCAAAAGATTAATATTCAAAACTTGAGCACCTGAATTATTACAACGACCTACAGTTATTTGCGTGCCGATGTTCCCAGCGCAGGACTTGATTCCGTCTTTGAGTCTGCTATCTGAATAACTCCCCCTGAGTAAATAAATTGGCATAAATTATTTAAAATCAAGATATGTGAACATCAAAATTATAATATTAATAATAAGTAATTACCAAAAATCAAATCAATTAACTTGTTTGTACTCACAAATAACTTGAAAAATTAGATATTAGTATTTAACATAGCATACTGCATCCCAGTGCCTGTCATCACCATAGTCCACCCACCCATCCATTCATCCATCCATCCATCCTGACACTCACTTGTAGGCACAGATGGAGTCAGAAGTCCTGGAAGTGATGCTGACGTGTGCCACGTGACTGATGCTCGCGAGTGCCTCACCACGGAATCCGTAGGTTGAAATACTGCTGAGGTCCTCGAACTTTGTCAGCTTGCTTGTCGTGAATCTATGGCAGACGATGTCCATGTCTGCTTTCTGTTGGAACATGTAAAAAAAAATAATATTGATTTTAATAGTAATAATATTAATAATGATAAGTAAATAATAGTAATAATAATCTTAAAGAAAATAGTAACAAACGAAAACCTTAATAATGAGAGTTGTATTATAAATTATATTGTTAAAAACATGTGATCTAAGAAAATTTTGTGTTGTTAAAGTAATTAAAATCTAAATCACTTTTATTCCACAGCCATTATCTTGAATTTGAAGAAACTTCAGACCTCCCTCTTTCAGTGTGATTGAAATGTTTGTGGATTTTGCATCTAGACTGGAATAAAAAGTTGTGTTTAATTAATTCTAGATGCAGTTTGGAGAAAACTAATTATGTATTAAATGCAAGTCTATAATTAACTAGAACAAAAATATCTGTAACCATTCATAACTTATATAGCAATCTCATGGTTTTGTTTCATTCATTTCTACCTATTTTCAAGCATCTCTTTGATTGCATTGGCGGGCCTCTGCACAACCTCTCCTGCAGCTATTTTGTTGACAACATCTTCGCTCAATCTGTTTATTGACCTTACAGCTTCTTCCATCTCAGATGTTTACTAGAGTATCGGTGTCAAAAGAAAATCGTCCAATAAAGTAATTAATTCTAATCCGATACTTTCAAGGCTACATCCGTGAACTTAATATCAGAAAGTGGTAAATAAATCGTGTCCCGGGATTTTATGGCACCAAAACAAGCAACTTTCAATTTCGCGCAACGAAATGTCTTTGCAAAAACAGTTTTTCAAAAATCACACCTCAACCGTTAAAAAATAATCCATAAAAATATTTTATCTGGACGAACACAATTTTATCTATCGCTGAAATCGATAAACTTAATACTGGATTTAATGAGTACGTTGTCGGATTAATTCATCAAGTGTTATTCCACAAATTGGTGTCTCCGCATTGCGTATCTTTAATGTTGCTTCTCATCCTTCGAGCTTCTTTTTTGCGAATTCTGGCGTAATTCTGACATGCCATGCACATCTTGTCCAAAAATGCAGGCACTCCTTTCTGTAAATATAAATTTTTGAACAAGTTTGATATAAAATAATCTGTATCAAACTGATTAACGATTAAATATAACCTTGGCTGCCCAATTTATGAACCACGATGGAATTTTGGTGCCAGGACTTTCGTTGTAGAGAGAGAAAACTGAATAATTTATGGCCCATAAATTAATTTGCTTGAATATACGCTACACTTTTTAAGTAAATTAATCTTGAATCCTCTTAAATCATTAATATTTTCTCGACTCTCAAAAAGCGGAAAATTTAATATTTGCCTCTGCTTCCGTTGCCACCATCTGAAGTTAGGGCAATAGTCTGGTAGCTGGCTGGAATCCTGACCACTCCTCTCTTGGGGGCTACAAGTCTGTTGAGGTCTTCGTCAACTCTTGACAGTACCACCCAGTAGTGCTTGTTGTTGTAAACCAACTCTCTCATCTCCTGCATGTACACCATCTGACAACATTTCGTTGCGTATCAATACCATTATGAAATATGAAAGTAACATTGGCAAATGTCATTCAATATTTGCAATTCGTACTACTAATTGTCTAATTATGGTCATTGATTGGCATATTTTTTCGTGTTATTTGAACGTCGTGTCATTCCAACCTCATGGTTAATCATATTATTCATCGCATTTTCTGTTCACAGAAGTATAAAACTCACGTCTCTATTTGACACTGGAAAGGGCAAGGTTGTCAGCCAGTAAATGGCTTTAAAGTTGTTTGAGACTATGATGTTGACTTCTGTTAATTATAAACAAAACTGATTGAGAATTAAAACCTTTAAACTCTAAAGTTTATAGCCATAAGTTCACCTTTTAAATAGGGGTCCCATCTTTTCCTGTAGTCAAGATCCAAAACTGCCTCGGCGCAAACGTTAGGAGGAGCATCGATCGTGCCGAATATTTTGTAAGAGTGAGAATTATTTTCTTGCTAAATTCAATTAAAAAAATTCAATTCATTTGTAATAATGTTTAAATAGATTATTAACTCTTGCGTTATTATTAAGTTATTGAATAAGTTTGCAGAGGCAATATATTAGTAAACACAGTATCAGAATTCATGCAGAAGAATTTTGAGTCAAACATTATTTCTAATGATATCAAACTATCTACAATGTATAATCAGATGATATTACAAATAATGTTACGCAGATAAAAAAAAATATTTTTGATGTTACAACTACGCGACAAACTTAGACTTACGACTCCCATTTTCTTGAACACTTTGATTTCTTTATTGTAAGATTCGGTGAAAAAATCCCATTTGTCTAAAACTGGTGTGTTTATTTCTAGACAGGCATCTGCAAATTCTTCGTCCCGAAACATTTCAAAAGTTCGTGTTTCGTTACAATGTTGAGTTCAAATTAATGACGACGTCTGCGGTTTAAATATGGAGGACAAATATTTGTTTTTATTTTTTAATATTCAAATAGACTCTTCACACGCAAAAATAAAAGAACAAATAATAATTTATAATTGTGTCGCAGCAAAATTTACATTTAGATAATAAACAAGTATTAAGCATCTTCGATAATGATGGGCCGCTTAAATGAATGTTCATAGGCTAGCATCTGCTGTTAAACAGTTAATAACCATCGTATTAATTTGATATTTTAATGGCCTTGTCCAATGGTGGTGTTGAGTCTAGGTTGGACTATCTCTCTTGGTCTATTGTTTTTTTCATCATATCGTAGATATTTAAGTTGGGAAGTGTGATAACCTAAAAATGAATTTATTAATTTTAAATATAAATTTATGTTTTGCATGAACATGATGTTCTTTCTAAATTTTCAATTGCTAATGGTTTTATTTTCTAAGTTTTTAATTTACAGACTCGGTGATTTAATAAATGTCAAATTGAAACCCAATCAAAACCCCATAGTGTTCTCCAACGATTATGAGATTAGTTTTGCTGGAATTGAGAGGTGGTATACCCTTGACACCTGCAAAGGAGGCAATGCTCTAAAGCTATTAAAAGGTAAGGAATCATGTAGTTTTTATGCTGAATTAATTAATGAATTTATTGAACTTTGTCTTATATTTACAAATGTGTGGACTTTCAGTTATTGACTGCTGTTCTCATCATATGCTTTTAGCTGACTTTTTTTTTTATAACTCTACAACAATTTGAGTAGGAATGTTTGTTGACATTGACAACTTATTTGGTATGACTCAATTAACCCATTTAATTGTGGTAATTGGAATTAAATTTTATGATAATGAATGAAAAAATTTGTATAACTTCAAAACAAATAAGTCATTCAATAAAATTTGTTTACAAAACAGAGTTGGGTCTCTTGACGGACAGGGATGTCACGAAACCAAAGGAAGCAACTTGTGAACATCTGTCAATGGTCCACACAAAACATTTCCTCGAAAACATCAATGTATGTATTGTTTGCTTTCATTGTCATGTCATTTGTGATTAAGGTTGCCTGTATTGTATTGTATTGTGCATGTCTTGTTTTGTATATTACATTCAAGTTTTATTTGTTTTCTGGAACAATTTAGTGATGGAATTTTGTTTACATTTTCAGCTCATGCATGTTGTGGAAGGCCTGTACAGTGTGAGTGTTGAGAGGCAATCAAATTGATATTATTCATTTATTTATTTGTTTTATTATTTATTAATTATTTTATTTGTTTGAGATTCGAGTATTTCAACTTTTAACTTTACATTAGTAATAGCATTAGTCACTCCAGCTAGCCGTTGAGACTTATGGTATTTAAGTAGACATCCATTGATTATGGTCCAACCATTCACATATCACTCCTTCCCATGGGCACTTGTCTCCCTACGCTGGAATGGCATGCTACATTTGCTTTTACCATTTCTTGCAGAAATGTAACCATTGCACTCTAACTTGCACTCTTGATGATGATAATGAGGATATTACTCTTAATTAATATTACCGTTGTCATTAATATTTAAATTTCATCGTTAGCAAGCGAAAGACACCAAGCAAAATGGAAGATTCTCCGACCTTCCTTCACTTGCTCTCCTTCCATCGTTCATCGTTAACAGCAAACTCCTCAGACCATTCAGGTTCCAAGTGGGAGGATCCGTTCTCGTTAGCACCTCCTCTTTATTATAATGTTCTACTTGAGCTAATACTTAATACTAATTAGCATATTAATTATGTCTTAAGAATTACGATTTATTGAGAAATTCACTTGACTTACTAAGAATGAGCTGAGATGATTTTATTCTCAATTTTATTTTTTGTTGTTTTTGCAGGCTGCCAAGCTTGCCCTCGAGTGGGGTTGGTCGATAAATCTGGGAGGCGGATTCAGCCACTGCTACCCACGGAGGTCGGGTGGTTTCAGCCCATACTCCGACGTAACCTTGGCAGTGACCTACATACTAGAGAAAGTCGACAAAGTGATGATCGTCGACTTGTCAGCACAACAGGTGACAACAAATATGAATTGTTAACAATACTATTCATTGCATTATAATTAATTCTTTTTTCAATATTTTTTTATTTTTATGATTATTTACAAGTATTGTTTATGTCATTGATAATTCAATAATTTTATGAAACCACATCCAGTGCAATGGACCAGAGAGAAGCTTCATGCATGACAGGAGAATCCACGTGTTGGACGTTTACAACAGGGACATTTATCCGCTCGACGGATTCGCAAGAAGTGAGTCATTAATAATAAACAAATTGGTTACTTGCTCCACTTATTCTTAATTCTATGATTAGTTTG
Organism: Whitmania pigra; assembly: GCA_021613335.1. Taxonomy (NCBI): domain Eukaryota; kingdom Metazoa; phylum Annelida; class Clitellata; order Hirudinida; family Haemopidae; genus Whitmania; species Whitmania pigra. Next base: position 833,249 of record JAJTWR010000236.1, read on the forward strand.
ATAGATAGATTTTTAAATTTTTTTATTTTTGTATTTAAAATTATGACGGTGTAATAACTGTATTAGTTGCAATGTTGAATCGTAGGAGGCATATCGGTCAGAGGAGAACTAGGGGACGGATGCTCAAGTCGGCAATATCTCGACACCATTAGAACGTGAGCTCGTTACTTTGGCGACATGGTTCTAAATTTAATTCTGATTCCTAAATTTACCAAACACATTGGCTCCCAAAAAAACATATTTGAAAAAAGATTTTAAAGTCTTACATTCCTGAGAAATTGTGAAGGAAGTTCAAATCAGTTAAGGTTTTAAATTATGTTTTTTAGGAAGTTGGAAGAAAGCCTCGAAGGTTTCAACCCGGGCTTCGTGTTGTACTTGGCAGGCACTGATGTTCTGGCGGGGGATGCTGCCGGCTGCATGAGCATCTCAGAGGAGGTAAAACGGATGTTAAACTTGCATTTGTCGACTAATTACTCGATGTGCAGCATGGTGGTGACGCGATGCAATGAGAGATTACTAGGATTAGGGAATACTTCATTTAATTTCTTCACAAGATTAAGAACGCTTTTTTACACTGAAAGCATCATCACTGTTTAAAGACTTTTAAAACTCCTAAGTGATTAAAGGCATTAAGTGTGCTCTTTTATCCTAGGCTATCGTCGAGCGAGACCAGCTTATATTTCTGAAGATGCGTTCGAGGGGCATCCCGGTCTGCATGCTCCTCGGAGGAGGATTTTCCAAAAAAGCCCACCGCGTCATTTCGAGGTCGATCGAAAACCTTCACAATTTTGGGCTAATCACCATCTCAAGGTCACCTGATGAAATGACAGAAGAACCAGAAAAGAAAGGAGACCGTGAGTTCCCTTTCTCCTTAGCAACCAAATCGCTTGTACTGCCTACAGCTTACAGAACATAATGTTAATTGCTGTAATTGGGTTTTCCCAAAATTCTTATCATCATTTGTCAAAAATCATCCAGAAAGCCCATTTAAATATTTAATAACACTCAATAAAAATAAAAATTCATAATTAGTAAATGAGTCAGTAATCAAATTAAATTGATTCAATCTCATTGCTTTCCAATCTCTCTAACATAAGTTTAGGATATGTTCCCAAAGCTAAAGATTTTCACGTTCAGTAATGTACAACAAATCTTCCAGCTGATCCAGTCCACTCTACAAATGAGCTCAACAAGTTCACCTCCTACTCGACAAACGACTTGAGGGTCACAGATGACAGGTTGAAAGATGGCGACAAAAACCGCCTCGACCCCAAGGAAGCCTCTCACCTAGAACCCGAATTCCAGGTGAAGGGGCTGATCCACAGGTCCAAAACGTTCATGGGTTCCATAATGAACTGGACCGGATGGAGCAAACCGCAGACGATATATCAGAGTTTGTCTAATTCCGACAGCCTTGAAGAGGTGGATTCTGGCGACGCCAGCTAGAGATCAGATCTGCATTATATCATCAGGTTCGGGAGTATTATATCCGACATCGATGTAACCCGCACGTGTCTTTCTCAATCTGATTTTCCACGTCATTCATGATCGCATCATGACACAGTTGCAATATTGTTAATGTTTATATTTTTAATTGTTACTTGTACGTTACGTACAATGCTTTTTCTTTAAAGATGCCTCATCTTGCGAGCTAGCATAAACCTTTTCTTTTTTTGGCTTTATCAGCTTTGCAATCACAGCCCCATTATCGTGAGATGTCAAACTGCATTCATCAAAAATTCTCAATGAGAAATCAATCATGTAACTAGTTTTAGAAATGAAAGAGTTTGGATCTTATCGTGGAATTGAAAGCCGGGAGGATTTCTTGTTTTGAGTTTTTGTTGCTGGAGATATTAGGTCTTTCTGTGTTTGTTCTGAGGCGTTTGAATTCATTTTTGAATAAATCACGCCAAACACTTTTCTCCTGGTAATCGTCTCTCTCGTATAACAATCAGCGCCAATTTAGCAACTACAAAAAACTTTAGTACTGACGTTAATGAAAAACATTGTCTGAAGGTGACGGCTGCACTTCGCGTCAGTAACATCCCGTGGTCTGTCGTTAATGTCAAACATTGGTAGCCCAATTGCATTTTCTAATGTTCATATTCCTTCTCCAGTATGTCTAAAATGAAGAAGGGAATCGTTCTTAAGCGTCCTTGCCTTCGTAAATGATCGGTGATCGATAACGTCGAAGTACTTATAAATACCGGCGAGCTGATAGCATTTGACATCCCTCAATACGGTCACCAAGGATGTCAATGCATCCATTCCGCTGACGTCGTCAATCCCATTCTCTTGCCACTTTGTCAGTATTCTGTGACATCTTTCCTTGGCATCGGGATATTTAGACTGCGATAAAATTGACGAAATCAAAGCATTATCGACCTGAACCGAGTCAATAAAATCATCCGAAAGACCGAGCCGTCTGCACAGAAGACGCCAATCGTAAATGAGGTAGGAGTAACGGCCCATTGTCTTTATGCTTCTTGCCAGAACCGCCTCTACAATGTTATATATAATTTGTTAAAATTAATGGTTTTGTTTAAGTTTAATAATTTTTGTCGACTGAAATTTCTTGCCTTTGCTAAATACGGGAAGACGTCGCCTCATATCGGCATTTTTCTCCTGTAAAAATCTGCTCAAATCTTTTCTGCCACAAGCATGCAAAGCTTTTGACAGTATTTCTACCTATTTTAAGATCAATTTGTTAATTTGTTTTACTTACGATAGTTAGACAATTTAAAAACTTTGGTTAACATCTTGGAGCAACTTAAAAACAAAACCTTGTTCGCGCAGCGAGGCATTCGTTTGATCCACGACATGAGAACATCTAGGGCAGCTTTTTGATTGGAACTATCTCGAAATATTGCATCGATCCTTATCCGTCTGACGTTTAACTGTTCCGCCAGTTGAACCCATTCCTTGCCAATTTGTTTGGATAAGCTTTCCAAAAGAGCATGATCAATTATTCCGTCCGGTCTAATTATGAAAGGAGTTCGTTTTACAATGAATTTTGATTCGTCGACCGGAGGCTGAAAATTAATATTTGGATGCGAAGTTTTTTCAAAATTTTCAAATCAATTAAAATTTTCAAAATCCACTATCCGAAATTTCTTTCCAATATCATTAATAATGGAATGATTTTTATTACCTTTGGTAATTCGACAAGCAATTCACAAAGAAGTTGCATGTTCGCGTAAAACTTTTTCGTCTGTAGGAAAGCAAACTGCTTAACAGTTGGAATCCTTGAAAGAACTGCATGCGAATTTATGCGCTTGCTGAACGCATTTTCTGGCCGTTCTTCTGTTTCTGTTTCTGTTTGGTTTTCTTCATCGTCCGGCAAGTTGTATAATTTTTCTTGGATGGCTTTTCGAAGTCTGTCCAAAAGATTTGACGAAGACGAGGCCGCGTGAGGCTGCGTCTCTCCAAATGCGACCTTGGATTCTTTGGCAACTTTCGACCACAAGCTTTCAGACGACGCGATCTCCCTTTTGATGAATGTTTGCACAAAGCCGCGATAACAATCCAAAGCCTTCTGAGAATATTTGTCCAGAACGAACAATCTAAGTTGGATTTGAGAGCGAAGGTGAGAATTGAACACCATCCGAATGGCTGGCTGTTGTTGGTTTTCGAAGCTGTCCCGTCGGTCAGATGTGGCCATTTGTAGACGTAGATCAAATATCTGATTGTTTACATAGAATCCCGGAAGTTCTTTCTTATCGGAAACATTCTCTTCTTCTCTGAAAGCCTCTTTGTTTCCAGCGACGGTTGCAATTTTATCGTCTGCTTTAATCCCGCCGATGTTTGTTCTGAATTTGAGTTCAACCTCTTGGCCCTCCCGGAGCAGTACGGGAGCACTTATTGGAGGTCCGTAGTTATAACCGTCGTCGGCCATCTTCCTCAGAATCCTATCGAGTTTTAGGGGTCCAACGATTTGAACGTTAACCTGCATTTAAAGTTGATTTATTCGGGTTTGAAATATAATATATCAATGATTTCTGACTTTAGAGTCGTCAAGTCGCGGTATTACGACTAGTTCAGTTGTAATATCAAGTAATTATTAGTATTAATACAAATAAACAAAAATAAATTAATGTCACCCTTCTCGTTATCATCGTCATCATCATCATCACCACCACCATCACCATCTTCGTCCTCGTCATCACCACAATCATCATCATCATCACCATCATTATTGTTGTCGTCATACAATTCGGCACGGGGAAACTCATCCTAAAAACAACAACAACAACAACAAACTCATCTCGGTTATTTACACGTCAAAACGTCGAAAAGAAAGAAACGACAAAATCGCAAAGAATTTCAACATCGAATGGCAATCAAAATCGACATTACCGCGCAAAAATTAAGCTTGATTCAATTAAATTAAGTTAAGTCGAGAAATGGTTTAGTAATTTAATTTGATATAATTTAATTTGTAATAGTAATAGTAATAATAATAATAATAATAATAATAATAATAATAATAATAATAATAATAATAATAATAATAATAATAATAATAATAATAATAATAATATATAATAATAATAATAATAATAATAATAATAATAATAATAATAATAATAATAATAATATAATAATAATAATAATAATAATAATAATAATAATAATAATAATATAATAATAATAATAATAATTAATAATAATAATAATAATAATAATAATAATAATAATAATAATAATAATAAATTTAATTAAGATGAACGGTAACTCTTAAGGGTCAGAATTTTGGAAATTAAAAAAATAACATTTAATCTATTTTGTAGACTAATTCATATATTCTATTAAATATTAGTTAAGGTTATAAGGTTACTTTATAAGGTTTTGTTGCAGGCAAAGATTTTGTTACTGTATAAGGTTTTTTTTTAATTACTATTTAAGGTTTTTAATTCACTTTAAGTTAGGAGAAGTCCAAATCATTTCAGTTGTGCAAAGGACTATAATCAAATAAATAAATAAACTTTAAGTTAAGATTGTAAGTGTTAATAGAAATTATTCGGCATCTTCCCATCACCATGGAGACGAATAAAATGAAGAATACACGTGTCATTTATCAAAAGCATTGAAAAGGCGGATAACAAAAACAAAAACAATAATTAAAAGTTGTCATTTGAAAAATTTCACTCCTATTAATCGTTATATAGAAATAAATTTATAATAACTTATAAAATAAATAAATTTAGAAATAAATGAGCAACCATTTCTGGCCTGCCCTCATGCTGTCTGAGAAGGAAATGGACAGTTTTGAACATCAAGGATTGTGCGATGTTTTCGACCATTTTGAGTAGATCCCCGTCATCGGTATCAGGCCTGTGCCTCAGTACAACGAACCTTGGAGGGCAACAAACAGTCACGAATAATTTGTGATTGGCAGTTATGATATTTTTGATTATTTTTTTGATTTTTGTTGTCGAATTTTTTTTATTATTGCACTCGTCAAACACAAGTCCTTTGCGAAAGTTAATATCCATAAATCATAGGAAAAGATTTTTGTTTGTTTGTCGGATAATAAACAAAAGAAAATTATCGAGAAGAACAAAAACACACCCGAGCAGTGATTGAAGGATGATCAGTGTGCATAATTGTTTTGATAAGCGCGAAACGGTTTTGATAAATAAGTTCCATCCAGCAAATCCACACGTGTCCATGTGCCAACATCAATCATTTACGAGTTTCTCGAGTAGGCGGTGCTCGAAATCCAACCACCAATCAAAAGGCTGGTATTCCGTTCTTAACCTGGCAATCAAGTTTACCTACAGCGCTACACAAATGCTCTCACTAGAAGCAGCTTATCAGAGTAGACTATTAAGTAGGATAGACAAGCAAAATGATCAACATACCGCCATTAGTAGTAAAAAATTGTAATAATATTATTTATTAATATATTGCTATTATAATATTACAGCATATTATACACTAATTATTACATTAATATTCCCTCAACGACTTATTCATGTTTAGCATCCTTAATGAATTGACTCATTACTTATTACATTGCCATTATCACATTACGAGAGGTTTATTATAAATAAAAAAAACATAGTAAGAGATTTATTATAATTAATCATTTATTATAATTAGCATTTGTTTTTTATTATAATGCATTATGTTAAAGATAACATTACAATAGCATTATTACTCATTACATTACTATTATTACTCATTACACTACTATTGTTACTCATTACTCATTAACACCTGGTTGGAATTGGCCTCTCCAGGTCGATAGTCACGAGGTCCTTTTTTCTCGATTCAGTGAAGTTAACCATTCGTGAAATGTTCCACTTGCCAGCGTTCTGCTCGTCTGACTCTTGGAAAGTCATCAGGACCAGTCTGTCCCCGACCTCATCTGGTAGATTTTAATGATGCAGGAGAGAAATAATTTGTAAAGAAATGATAGAGATTTGAAATTCCCATTGTGAATCCATGTTTAAATGGATGCATTAATTTGTTAATTCTGAAGAGATTATTCAACGATAGAAATGGAAATGAGAAAAGATTATCGACTTTAAAATGTTTCTGTTCGTTTGAATTACTTTTTAATGGCTTTGTTTAATGGGTAATAAATAAGCTAATGATTTATAAATATTTATTATTATAATTAATAATTATAGTAATTAATAAACATGCTAATAATTTAAGATATTTACTAATTGGCGAGTTTTGTTGTTTTTATTTTAAAAAATTAATTTCACAAATTATGTAAATTGTGAAGCAGATCATATTTTTTTTTAATTTTTATATTTTACCAAATAAATAAAGAGTTAAGCATGTAAATGTTTTACAAATTAAAAATAATATTATATTCATTTAAAATAAATAAATAATAAATAAATCATTTATCAATCGATATTAATTACCGAAATAATAAATGTTTTTATTTAATACAAATAAAAATTGTTTCACTCAACATAAACCATAATTCACCTTCCCGGCAATGACCCAGAAAGTTAAAAAACGAAACTCCTTGATTGGCCGTCTTCGGCCTTGTTTTCGCCTCGACCCCCGTCGTGATTGGCTGAGGCGGATAATGATCCATGCCCGTGCTGGGTCTCTTGAGCTTATTGGCCGAGGGGGGTGGGTGGATTGGCAGGGTGATGCTGATGTAAATATTGAGATCCTTCAGTGTGACGACTCCGGTGCAACCGAGGAGACATTTCATCTCCTCGGGCTGTCGACGTTTCAGTTCTTGTATGGACATCAGATCAACTGGCAGGTACTGAAGATGGGTTGAAAGGGTTGAAATGGTTTTTTTTTTTTATGGCGTGTCACGTGATTACGATGTCGCTGAGGTGTTGTGCGTGTTTGTTGTTTTATGCTTCCTTGTTTTTGTAATGTTAGTTAGTTTGTAATGTATGTTTGTTTGTAATGTTAGTTAGTTTGTAATGTATGTTTGTTTGTAATATTAGTTAGTTTGTAATGTATGTTTGTTTGTAATGCTAGTTTGTAATGTTAGTTAGTTTGTTTGTAATGCTTACATATAGCGGTTGGTTAATTTAAAAATGCTTTCAGTTGGAGCTAATGCTTATATTATTATTTAAATTTAAATTTTAATTTATATACATTGCAAAACATTATTTTGAAATTAATTTAATCATTAACGTTGTACAAAAAAATGAAAGCATGGAAAATCAGCTACGACAAAACACCAGTTGAAATACACAAACACTGAAAGCACGCACAAGCTCGCAAGAGGACAAGAATAGATTCTCAATATTTAATCTCAATAAATTAATTAATTAACCTCGAGTTCAAAGGTCAAGGGTTTTTTGAGCAGAGCTTGTTTAAAGGTGAAGGTCAGCCTAGGATCAACGGAAGAGTTCACCTTGAGAGCCTGGGGTACTGAGGCCGTGAGGGTTTCCCTTCTCAGTCTGGCCACTACGGCTATTTTGGCGCCCTCAGCAGAAGCTGATAATGATGTCTCCAGGAAGCGAAATTCCTTTATTAGTGTTAAAATTGGAAAAAAATGCTTTAAATAATTAATACATAATACTTAATATAATACATATTTTTTGTAAAAAATAATTAATTACTATTTTAATTCATAATTAAGTGTTGATGAGAAAAAATACATCATATTCATGTTTACAAAGTTTAGGTGTAAGTGTTTGATTTATCAAGATTTCTTTCTGGTCATCCAGTCCCATTTATGTAGCGACAATTTCGTAGGCAATCAATCGCTTTAATCTAAAACTAGACAGGTGTTCAAAGGTGAGGCGTGCAGACAACGTGAGATACCGTATGAGGTACAAGGTGGAACCATCATTATTGTTAAATGTTGAAAGTATTATTAGCAGAGGTTGACTTAGAATTAACATTAAGGTAATATTATTTCGCCGTAACAATTATTACATTATAAACTATAAAAGCACGTGATAATGATTGATTATTAGGGTCTTAGTTTTGTGTTATTAATTGAATTTGATTCCGTATGTCACATAATATAATTTTTGTTAAAATAATGAAGACGACAATGACGGTGACGACGATGACGATGATGAAGACCACTGCTAATATAATAATGATGCTAATATAATATCGCTGCTAATATTATAATAGTGCTAATATAATAAGGATGTCAATATAATAATGATGCTAATATTATAATGATGCTAATATAATAAGGATGTTAATATTGTAATGATGTTAATATTATAATAACGATGACGACGATGACGATGATGATGATAGCACACACTTTATAAGCTTCAAGGTTGACTTCAACACTTTCCAGTTCCATCCAATCCTGGGATTGCACGTGTTGCATTTTGATTGTTGCCACTTTACAAGGATTGTTTCTCGTGTGGAGAAACGGAAGTAGAACCTCCATTGGGTCCTGGAATTGATAATAAATGGAATAAATTGGTATATGATAAGATGACGGCGTTGCATTAATAATAATAATAATAATAATAATAATAATAATAACGATAAATTATTCATACAAACTGTAATTACAGGCATATTTAATATTTATAAGAACAGATGACTAGTCATGATAAACGTCAGAATGAAGATAGAGAATTGGATACGGTTTTAAATTTTCATGCAAATGAGATAAAAAAATGATGTCCCCCGTCACTGAAGAGTTCAAAGTTATGACCACATTTCGGCCCCCACATTTCCAGCCTTAACCTGTCCATGGGCAACCCTTTTTAAAGCAATAATATTTAACAAGAATTTTGTCTGTTTCCATTTTAATTTTTCCATTGCCTTACATAATTACGATATTACGTACAACAATGATCACCATCATCCTTATCCTTGTAAAATTATTATTACTACTAAGAGACAACTTTCATCTAAAATTTAAATAAAAAAACTCATAAAAATTTCAAAGTTTCATTCAACTCCAGAAGGACAATTTTTTCTCCTGGAAAACTTAAACTTAAATTTACGACATAATTCCAGAAACATGACCTCGTAATATCCACAACTGGAAAAAAACACATACTTCATTTTCCTTCTCCTGATAATGGAAGAAAGGATATCTCTCGATCGATGCTGGGCGATGATGAGGAAAAAGTTTCGTCGATAAAATAAAAACTGAGGCCTTCATCTCGAGTCTCAAAAGCGAATTCATTTCAAAGCCCATCTCAGCCCTGGGCTCATCATTGGTTCGTATAATTTCCTTATGAAAGAGCCTTTCCTGTACCCTTGAGGGGCCGTTCAATCGACTAAAAGTTGTCGATAAGATATGGCGCGTGAAGGTTTTGATCAAATAAATGCCGGAAAATGAGCTTTTCTAGTTTTGTTTCTTAAATACTTTATTTTTTTTTTTTATAAAATTATTCCTTATTACCTTCGTAACGACTCCTTTGTGGAATTTTAAAGCAACAATGTTGCCGAGAAGTTCCTCCGACCAGCCAATCACAGGGTTTCCGTCGAGTTGGTCACACCTTTCCACGATCACGTGCTCTTTTGCGAAGGCTCTGATTGGATGGGTTCTCACTATGCACCCAATTGGGATGTCCGAATCGCCGGGGTCGATTTCGTAACTTTTTGAAATTTTAATTTTAAGCATAAAACAAATTTAAAGTACTAAGTATAAAGGCTTTTCGAATAAAAAAAATTATAAAATATTTAGCAATATCATGCAATATTTAAATATTTAACTCACACAATGAGATTAGACCTCTCCTTGGACATTTTTCGCGTCGCGTTCGTAGATTTGAAAGTTTCGGACATCTCTTTGATGACTCACATGTTACGGAATAAATTTTCAAATTGCTATAAAAAGAAATTTATTCCATTTTTTTTCGAAAATTCTTTCATAAAAAGGAAACACCCAGCTAAACTCACATGCCAAGAAACTTGTCAGAATTCAACTAAATGCAGACATTTACAACAAGTTTAATTCAAATTATTTTTCAAAATGAATTCCAAAAAGCAGACAAGTTATTATTGATCCAATTTGCTTGCTTTCCCAGCTGATCTTCCTTCTTAAATTATCTCGGTACAGAGGAGCAAAGCTCTGAAATAATGAAAACTTCAGAAAGCTTATTTGGGCGAGTCTCATTTTAGACCTTTGTTCGTCAAACAAAGTTTTCTTTTAATCTATCGAAATTTCCGTTAATCTTCTTGAAAAATTAAAAACAGATAAAAACAAAATGTATTAATTTATTACTGTATTACTATTAATTAATTTATTTATATTGTAGAGTCAGTTAAATTGCAAACATTTTAAACCAGCCAAAAAGAATATCAAACTTTCAACTTGAAAGTCCCAACATGGGTGCGTTGTTGACCTACAAAGGCGTATCATCGGTGGAGCGGAATGCTGTAAAAGGCGAATAGCTATCCAATCGTAATCAACAATTAATTTGGGTCGTTTCCAGGCTTCGCGAATCAATAAAACATTCCATCTCCATGCCGACCTGGAACTCCTCCAATCCAGTTCTTTATTCGATCGTTAGGACTTCATTTTCCTTCTGTAACAATACATCCGTCTGTCTATCTGTTCATCCGTCTATCCGTTTGTCCATCTGTCCATCTCTCTGTCCGTCTATTTGTCTATCTGTTCATCCGTCTGTCGGTTCATCCATCTGTCCGACTGACTGTACGTCTACGAACGGTGGCTGACGATGCAGTTGACAGAATGGATTTGTTACGTTCACAACATATGCTTCCCTCTCTTCGATTTACGATTCATCAACGAGGAAGATGAAATCTTTGAACGCCTTGTCCGCAGAAGTCGAAATCTTTGTGAAACCATTCCAAGAATTATTAAAATACTTGGAGTTATTATTATTAAAAATTATTGAATAATAGAATATTTGTTTTCGGCAGTCACCGCTTAATATTTCAAATTTCAAATATCGGTCCTTCAAAGTCATCCCTTTTGACTAAGACAGTCGGAAGTAGGGAATATAGATTCTTAAAAGTAGACTTTGATGCAAAGGAAATAAATAATAATTTTTAATTTTCATGTAAGATTTTGCGATGGAATTATTTGCAGGCATCAAATTCATCCATCGTCTTCGATATTCAAAATATCATGAAAACGGCATTCTTAGAAAGACAAATCATCCAATTTGACAGAATTAGAAAATATGAATTATGATTTATAAATTATTAATATTGTTGTTATTATTGTTGTTAATATTATTATTATTATATTATTATTATTATTATTATTATTATTATTATTATTATTATTATTATTATTATTATTATTATTATTATTATTATTATTATTATTATATTATTATTATTCTATTATTATTATTATTATTATTATTATTATTATTATTCTTATTATTATTATTATTCTTATTATTATTCTTATTATTATTATTATTATTATTATTATTATTATTTCAAATGACAAGGAATTTAAAATTCTCTACAAACTTTCCAGGTTTTATTTTCGAGCAAGTACAACAGGTGACAAGAAATGACAAGATGATGACGAGGTAACAACGTCACTCAATTGAATCGCCGCGAACATGACGTCACTTCTAAAAATAACGGCAGTGTACTTTCCAATGTCAGTTTCGACTTTCACAGGAAATGACGACAGGGAATGCTAGAATCGAGAGCAGTTGAAAATATGCACGAATCCAATGGGTTTCACACTGACAGTATCAACCGAACGACATTACCTTCCGCTGTTGCAAATGTTGTGATGGTTGTTGTTGTTGTTGTTGTTGGTGTTGTTGGTAGTGGCTAGTTTACCGTAAGGCTTACAGTCCAAGATGACGTCACCGTCCTTTGCAACCTCACAGCCCATTATTACGTCACTCTTTACGACTCCTCCCACGCTGCTCTGGAGAACGCTGATTAGGGGAGGGCGCAGCTCGGTTTGCACGTGTCGTCTGCTCATTGGCTGTCGATAGGACAGGCAGGGACTGTCGGCAAGAAGGTTCTCGCATGACGTCAGACGAGTCTGTCCAGTGGCATCATCCCTCGCAATCGGGCGGGAAGGGTGATCGAGATTTGAATCCAAACCAATGGCGCAGGGGCAGACGTTAGCAGGGCTGTTTGTGACGTCATAGTAGAATTTGTCAGCAAGAATTATGTGGGTCTTGTTCCTCGAGTCTATCAAAGTAGGAGAAGGTTGGGAGCCATGTTTGGAGGTGAATCGTAATCCTTGCATGTCCTAAAATAAGTTTTTACGACTGACTAACTATTGGTTATGTCTGCTTCGAAGGCTCTTGAAAAATATAATATTTTTATAAGTAGTTTAAAATAAAGATTACTGACATATCAGTTTTAAAAGAAAATTATATCTCTTTATTAATTCTCTAAAGTCATTTTTATATGGATCTAGGAATTAAAATGAAAATATATTCAATTCCGGTTTTGCGATGATACGTCTCACAAAGGACGTCATCAGAAACCATCATAGTTCAAAAGTCACCGAGTTCGATTCCACCCTTGTCATTCATTTATTAAAAATAAAATTACGAACAAAAAATAATCCGCCTGGATTAAAGTGCCATTTAAATAGAAATCCCGAACGAAATCCCAACTAATATTTACTATTTACTGATTTAATTCGAAAAATATTCATCAACTTAATTGATCGGTCCGGTTTTCTTGTTGTTGTTATTATTTTATTTAATTATTTTAATAATAACAATAACAAATATTATTATTATTATTAGTATTATTATTATTATATTATTATTATTATTATTATTATTATTATTATATTATTATTATTATTATTATTATTATTATTATTATTAATTATTATTATTATTATTATTATTATTATTATTATTATTATTATTATTATTATTATTATTATTATTATTATTATTATTATTATTATTATTATGAGACAAAATCGATCGTCGGTGAAAAAATAGATAAAAATTATCATCATAATAATCACCAACGTCAAAACAGTCCTCATAATCTAACACATAAATAATATATAAATTTACCATTGTCATTATCACATAACTTAATAATTCTATCATAACAATGACATCGTAATAATAATATAATATAATATCATATCATACCATATCACATAATATAATGTCATATAATATCGTATAATATCATGTTATATAAATAAATGTATTCAAATTCTAACCTCTGGCTGTGATTGGACCTCTTTTGAAAGCAAATGACTATGGTTAGCAACACGAGACCACTGAATACCCCAAGGGCAATCCCTATGGTGACCGCTACAAACACCCCTGAAATGATAAGAAAGATAGTGCTATTGGGTATTGGTATTATTATATTAAAATATGAATGTAATATGAGATTGTGGCTTTAAGTAATAAAGTTCAATTATTCGTAAATTAACATTACTTTTAAAAATTATTATTATTATTATTAGCTTTGTTGTTGTTATCGTAGTTATTGCATAGTTATATTATTAATATTATTTTCAAAATACTTAGAAATTCAAATCCATACGAGAAAAAGTGGAATAAGAAATAAATGAGATCCAAAGAAAAAATAAATATTTAATCAAATATTACAAGAATTAATCAACAATACACAACAAATCAACATTAATAAACGCATAAAATTCAATGTATTCTTAAATTTTAAATAATTTTTATTTTAATCAATTTTCACTTTACAATCACAACCCGAACAATTCTCAACTTGAAATTCTAAAAATCACTCGTTGCTGTTTGGTGGATGATTTTTTGAAAAACCATTCCTGTGGGAATTTCCCAGAATCTAATATTGCCTTCTCATTCGTACTCATATTTCATCCGGAGGAGACAAATACAGTTCAAGGTTCAAAGGTCAAG
>JAJTWR010000236.1:855000-862500 GCA_021613335.1 Whitmania pigra
CGAGGACGACGACGATGATGGTGATGATGATGATGAGGACGACGACGACGATGATGGAGGAAGTAGGTGATGATGATGGTGATGATGATTGTGAGAGTTGACGCTATCGCTAGGACAAGAAGCTACGAAAGCTTGCCAGCAGTATTCTTGAAGTTCTGTTTTAAGTTGAAGATTTATTTGTATTAATAATAATAATAATAATAATAATAATAATAATAATAATATAATAATAATAATAATAATAATAATAATAATAATAATAATAATAATAATAATAATAATAATAATAATAGTAGTAATAATAATTTAAAAAAATAATCGTCATCATTATCATCATTATCACCACCACCATGGCCACCACCGTCACCGTTCTCATATTCATAATATAAATATCAATTAATCAATTAATCCTGAAATTACTTTCCGAAATTATTGCGTTTTAGAAATTATTTCGCCGAAAAATTATCCTGGGGACCACGTTTTCGGAGCACTCTCTGTGATACCACATTAATCTTTTTCCGCGACCGTCATTATCATCATCGACGTCATCATCGTTGTAGCTGTCATCATCACCATCACCGTAGTCCTCATCATCACCATCATCGTAGTCCTCCTCCTCTTCATCATCATCATCATCGTAATCGTCATCTTTATCATCGTCATCGTCATCATCATATCATCATCTTTGCCATCATACTCGTCATCAGCATGATTGTTCTATTCTCAGTGGTTGTAGAATAAAGCACGATAAGCTAATATGCAATTATCTCGTTTGACGGTCTCGCGGTCTCGAGGGGGATCTCGGGGAACGAGGCCGAGATTTCAGGGGAGCCTGGTCCTGGCAAGTGCCATTAATCTCTCAATAAGACCTCAGTGGTTCGAACAAGGAAGTCAAACGGTGATGATGACGATGACTATGATGACGACGACGATGACGATCACGACGATGACGATGATGATGATGATGATGATGATGATGATGATGATGATGATGATGATGAGATGATGATGATGATGATGATGATGATGATGATGATGATGATGATGATGATGATGATGATGATGACGACGACGACGACGCCGACGACGACCACGACGGCCACCATGATAATGATGACGATTGCGATGATGATGATTATAGGAGTGATAGTGCTTGTATTTAGTCGATATTTTAAGTGCCCGATACATCTGAATAGGCTGCGAAGGGACTTTTAAATTGCCCTAACTACCCGAGGGCGCTCCCCGGCAGTTCAACTGGATTGCGGTTCAAAATTTAGTAATTTAGGATTTAGTACGGGTAGAGTTGAAGATAATAATATTTATGTATCTTAGCCTGATCACAACAGTAACAACGTTGGTGGAATGAAGATCTTGCTTCTATTGCATCGAAAACGTTCCTTGACGTTATTATAATCATCGTGAAGATTTTTTTGTGAGCTTTCAAATAATCAGACTTTAAACTTTAAAAAATCAAAAGAATATTCGAAAATTTTATTATACATTAATATGTTAATAATAATATACCAATATTACATTACCATTACACTATTAAAACATTATTATTACATTATTAATACAAAGATTATTAAGAATAAAGAATTTCATAATTTATTTTGCAAATTTTGTATTTTGAAAATATATTAAAATTGTTGCAGAAGAGCTTTATATACGCTTAAATATTGGATTAAAAACATTTAAAGTTTCAAATCCAATTTTTCAAAAAATGTTCTTCAAAAATTTAAAAAAAACATGAGAAAAGCGCACACGAATCAAGACACGTGAGGTATGAACAACAATGCAGTTTCAACGCGATGACTGAGCGTGAATGCATGACAGGTGAATTTTTAATTCACCATTCGATCGTGAATCATCAATTCATATTCTTAAATGATCCCCGCGCGTCTGACAAGCGATAAAAAGGGGGCGGATTTAAAGAGAATGAATTAATGTATTACTGCACGGATGAATGACCGAACGAGTGAATGAATGTGTGAATTGGTGAATGGAAGGACGGATAAATGGATGGAAGAATGGATTGATGATTAAATTAATTGACGGATGAATTAGCGGATGGATCGATGAATCGACCAGTGAATGAATTACCATCACGTTAAGAAGTCGAATGCAAGAGTGAATGATTGAACAAGTTGACGAAAAGACGGACGAACGAACGAATGAATGAAAGTCCCGGTGAATTATGAAATCAGCACGAGAAGTAGGTGCGAAGTCGAGGAAGATGGTGAAACGAGATCATTAATATTCCTGTGAAGCCTCCATCATCAAAGGACCTCGGATGAGTTATGCCGACAAGCATTGAAGCCAGGCTGCTGTTTCAGATGTAGGCTGAAGATGGATGGATGGATTGATGAATGGATTGATTGATGGGTTGACGAATGGATTGATTGATGGGTTGACGAATGGATTGATTGATTGATGGGCGGGTGGATAAATTGGTGGATGGATCGATTGATGAATGGATTGATTAATAGATGGGTGGATTAATTGGTGGATGGATGGTGAAAGAATATTGTGGTAGAAGGCCCGATGGATTGGTGGATGGATAGATGGATGGACAAAGGAGCATCACAGCATCGTACCAAACGTATCTAAAAAAACAAAAAGGAAGGAAAAAATCAAAAATAAAAAAAAAATAAAAAAATATATAGCAAATCAATAACATAAAAAAAATCAAAAAATCAAAAAATCAAAAATAAAAAAAAATCAAGAGAGAGAAAATGAAAAAAATGGAGGAGGTGATGACTGAAGTGAGCTGTTTGACGGGAATGACGGGAGATAGATAATGCCCTTGACGACGATGACGATGATGATGATGACGATGATGATGATGATGATGATGATGATGATGATGATGATGATGATGATGATGATGATGATGATGATGATGATGATGGATGATGATGATGATGATGATGATGATGATGATGATGGTGGTGATGATGATGATGATGATGATGATGAGATGATGATGATGATGGATGATGATGATGATGATGATGATGATGATGATGATGACGACGACGACGACGATGATGATGACGATGTTGATGAGGTCGATGCTCATAAAAATGAGATTCATGGCTGGCTATTAAGTAATTAATTAAATTTTTATTAAATACGACTTTTTAAGTTTAAATAGAAAATAGAAAAAAATCGTCGACTCAAAAACTTTAATAACAGACGTCACGTGGTGTCATCATGACCCCTAACACAAAGTTTGATTCTTTCATCTTACCATCTTTCCATTCATCGTTTTCCAGCCATAATCACCACGGATCATCCTCCACCATTTCTTTCATCCTCTTGTCTGTCCATCCATCAATTCGTGACCCAGCCATTCACTCGTTCGACTAACCACTGATCTATCAGCTGTCCATCCATCCATTTGTCAGTAACGTCATCCAGACATTCATCAGTCCATCTGTTCAACTATTTTTCATTACCTATTTTTCACTCACCTGTCTGTTTATCCATCCATCCATCCATCCATCCATCCATCCATCCATCCATCCATCCATCCATCCATCCATCCATCCATCCATCCATCCATCCATCATCCATCCATCCATCATCCATCCATCCATCCATCCATCCATCCATCCATCCATCCATCCATCCATCCATCCATCCATCCATCCATTCATTCATTCATTCATTCATTCATTCATTCATTCATTCATTCATTCATTCATTCATTCATTCATTCATTCATTCATTCATTCATTCATTCATTCATTCATTCATTCATTCATTCATCATTCATTCATTCATTCATTCATTCATTCATTCATCCATTCATTCATTCATTCATTCATGCATTCATTCATTCCTAACTTTCTCGTTCAATTGAAATGATCAGATACATTCTCAACAAGATGCTTGAATATGGATAAACTCTTTTATAGCGAGTGAATCATGAACTTGCAAATGACCGCGCATTGATTTGAATAAATGGAAGCTCGTTAATAAGCTGTTGAATATTAATGAACGTGATGATGTTCGTGAAATTAATGACTTTAAGAGATTATCATAATGACAGCGAAACTGTGGATGATGATAGCGATGTTATAGTGCACGACGTCAGTTCTGGTGATGACGACGATGACATCCGATGATGATGATGATGATTGTGGTGGTGATAATGATGATGATGACGACAAAATGAATGTTTCATCATCGGTAGATCTCCAGCATCAATAACCGACATAAGCCCTATTAAGGTTAAGTTGTTGAATATCTGATGTTCGAGAGTCACGGAGTTCAAATCCAACCCTTGCCAAGGGAAGACTCAAGTGCCGTAATCAGGGCTGCCCCTGAAATACCGGGCCCATAGTTACTGAAGCTAGGGTCGGCCACGGGTCTCTTTGTCAAGTTGGTAACTGATGAGCAAAATCGAAAGTCGTAATTATAATATTGAATATAATAATGACTATAATAATTGTTATTAATATTGTAATGTTTTAAAGCCCTGGCAGACCCCTGAACATGTGACCCGCTGCCCAGTTCTCCCCTCTCAGTGGCCCTTAATGTTTTCAGGGTCATTCATCAATTCCACTTTTCAAAATATTTTGCCATCCAAAATCATTTGAAATATGTTTTTCGACTGAAAACTTCTCCACTTTCTAGATTGTTGAAGGCAAAAATCTGAGGATAAACTTTGAGAAATGTTAAAAAATTTAAAATATTAAAAAAATTTTTCGAAAAGGTTTCGAAATAAGGCAAGCGTCATGTTGGGATCAATGTCGTCTGCTAGGGATAAATTGAGTTATATTTTACTTAATAGATTTAAAATCATAAAATATTTATTTATAACAAGTTGAGAACTAATTATTAAACAAATAGCAGGTATATTTTACACATATTTTTATAATTTTTCAAGTAAAATTGGTAAATTATTGCATTAATAAATTATTGTTATTGTAATAAATAATATCATATTATTAAAATATTATTAACTTTATAATAAACTTCACAATACATCCATCCACTTATCTACTAAAATGGTATAAAATATTAAATCCAATAATTAAATTACATAATTACAGTGTTTGCAATAGCAGTTAAAATGTAACTGGACATTTGTATATATGCCCTATAACGTGGCCAATCATTCATCCACTCAGACCTTCCATCCATCAAAGAACCAGTTAAAGATATTGAAGCCCTAAGTTATACTTTTGATTCATTAGGTAATGGTCGCTGTTAAGGATATTGGAGTCATTTATCTATTCATCCACCCTTCCATACTCCTCCATCAATCTATCCTTCCACCACCCCCTCCGACTACCAATTCATCCATCCATGCGTCCATGCCAATTCATTCATCTAGAAGTCCATCCATGTATCCATTCCTTCCTCTATCACCCATCCATCCATGTATCCATGCATTCAGTGATCCCTCTATTCATCTATCCCCTCATCCATCCATTTATCCATCCATCCATCCATCCATCCATCCGTGCACCAGAAACTCAGGCACAGTGGCTGCTCTTCGAGGCATCAACGGGACGGAATAAAGAATCAAGCGATCACGTGACAGTCGGTCGTCACTTCCGGTTTGAGTTGGCAACCGGAAGTTCTACGGCTGCGGAGGAGGTTGAATTTGCGGCCGCAGGATGGAAACGGTGACCTCGAGGAAAAGAGAGTTTTTGCGCTTTTCACTTCAACAAAAGGAAAATAAAGGGAAAAAAGGTGTTCTCAACGGGCACCATTAGTCTGGATCAGATGTATGTCCTTCCTACAGGTGATGATGTATGCACGGATGTACTTCAACAATGTAAGTTGAGGTATCTGCTGTGTTGGCTGTTTTGATGGATTGTTGTTTTTCTGGTTGGTTGGATGGTTGGATGGTTGTGTAGTTAAGGCCACGGCTTAGTGGTGGAGTGATGGATGGATGGATGGATGGATGGATGGATGGATGGATGAATAGATAAAGAACAGAGTGGATGGATGACCAAAACGACAAAATGAATACTTGGATAAATAGTTGGATCATACTGGCAGACATGCATGGTCAACAAGATACATCCATTTCCCAAAACATACAAAGTTGTTAAGAAAACCCCAAGAACATGGGACGTGTGATGATTCGGTTGAATGAAGCCTTCAAATACGTCGTCGAGAAATTTCAGAAGATTTTTATTTTTTTTTGCTTCAAAATGAACTTTTCAAACTTCATTCCAGCAACTCCCAAGACGCTCGTCTCTTTTTGCACTCAAGATCGTCATACTCCTCCTCATCATCGTCATCATCATCATCATCATCATCATCATCATCGTCATACTCCTCATCATCATCGTCATACGCCTCATCCTCAAGATCATCCTCATCGTCAAACTCCTCATCATCATCGTCATACTCCTCCTCATCATCGTCATCATCATCATCATCATCATCATCATCATCATCATCATCATCATCATCATCGTCATCATCATCATCATCATCACATCATCATCATCATCATCATCATCATCATCATCATCATCATCATCATCGTCATACTCCTCATCATCATCGTCATACTCCTCCTCATCATCGTCATCATCATCATCATCATCATCATCATCGTCATACTCCTCCTCATCATCGTCGTCGTCGTCGTCTTGAGAAATGTGATATTACGATTGGCGTCCTGGAATTGAAACGTCGCCATGACAACTGAAAAACTCGAAAATGATGACCTGCAAACAAACGTAAATGATTGCCTTTAGGGTAGTAGATACTTCCCAGAAGAATTCATCAGTTTTCAATAGTATTAATAATAATTATTATTATATGATGGCAATAATTGCAATGCTAGTAAAAACAATTATTAATAATAATTAAATTAAACAATAATAGCAACAATGGCGATAATAATAATACTAATATTAAAATGCAAAATATAACACAACACAAAACAATACAAAGAAATTCGAATAAAAATACGCTAAAATTGCATAATTCGACATGGCGAACTATAAACAAAAATAATAATAATTATTATTTTTATTATTATCATTATTATTATTATTATTATTATTATTATTATTATTATTATTATTATTATTAGTATTATTATTATTATTATTATTATTATTATATTATTATTATTATTATTATTATTATTATTATTATTATTATTATTATTATTATTATTATCATTATTATTATTATTACCGTCGTCTTGTAATTATAATTAGACCTGAGCGGTCTTCCATGCTTTTGTTTTCCTTTATTACCGGATGACACGTGACAACCTAGGGGAAGAGTAAAAGCAGACTCGATATTAAAAGTAAATCCATCTGACTTGCCGATAGACGTGACGTGATGGATGGTTGATCAGAGTTCAAGATGAAGGATTCAACGAAATGTACAGGAAGTGGAGTGTGTCTGTGATCGAATGGGTGACCGGGTGGATGGGTGAGTGGGTGGATGGGTGAGTGGGTGGATGGGTGGATGGGTGAGTGGGTGGATGGGTGAGTGGGTGGATGGGTGGAT
>JAJTWR010000236.1:875000-972500 GCA_021613335.1 Whitmania pigra
CGCCCGTGCATTCATTATCGCTCATCATTATAACCGATATCATCATCATAATCGTCGATGTCGTCGATTAAGAAAGTGCATGGTGATGATGATGATGATGATGATGTTGATGACGTTATCGTCAACATTTATGGCATCAGTATCATAACCGCGAAGACATTAACAGCAACATCTTTACTACTCCCGTATCCGTCTCCATCATTACCGTTCTCTACAGCAGCATTATCATTACCAATTACGACATAATCATCATCATCAGCATCATCATCATCATCATCATCATCATCATATCATCATCATCATCATCATCATCATCATCATCATCATTCATCATCATCATCATCATCATCATCATCATCATCATCATCATCATCATCATCATCATCATCGTCATCATCATCATCATCATCATCATCATCATCATCATCATCATCATCATCATCATCATCATCATCATCATAGTCATCGTCATCATCATCATCATCATCATCATCGGCATCATCTCCATCATCGTCGCTGTCAGCAGGGTGCGCCACGTTAGAATGGGCCGCCATATTGCCGGATGTCCATTAGCCATCCGGGCTTGTCTCGACTGCAGCAAACACGGGACTAAGATGGCCACTCTAACTTCCGGCCGTTCTTCGCGATGGCGATAATAGGGGAATAAGACGATGACGAAGTTGGGCTCGCCTTCTGTCGATATAATTGTTGCTGTTACTGTTGTTCTTGTTGTTGTTGAGATTGTTGCTGCTGTTATTATTGTGATTGTTACTGTTATTGTTGTTGTGGCAATTATAATAGTAAGCAACCATATTCAATGGAACTATTGTAAATTTGTTATTAATAACTGTATTGTAATTATTATTATTATTATTATTATTATTTTTATTATTATTATTATTATTATTATTATTATTATATTATTATTATTATTATTTTATTAATATTGCAATTAAATTAATTTCTTAATGCTATAAGTAAGTTATACTAATCTGAAAATATTTATTTCATTTATTTTTTATATTCAACAAATTTCTTTATTCTTAAGGAAGGATGAAAAATTAATTTAAAAAATAAAGGGATGAAAAAAATTGTCGTTGAAAACTTGTTCTAGAATTTGAGAAAAATGGCATCCATCTTTAAATTATTTTTATTTTCTATTTTAAACATTTTTATTCATTAGTTTCGGCATTCGGTTTTTTTCGTTTCGCTTCTTTCGGCATTTTTAAATATTTATTTATTTTATCTTATTTTTTTTTATTAATTTTTTAAAATTTTATTTTATGATTTCTCGCGAAAATTTCCACAAAAAAAATGTTTATCACGGATTCCCAGGAATGGAGGCATCATGACTTGGTGATGCTGCTGACTGTAATTCTCGCCGACGTTGTTCAACTGCGAAGTGACACTGTCACCATCATCATCATCGTCGTCGTCGTCATCGTCGTCATCATCATCATCATAATTGTTACCGTCATCATAATCGTCATCGTCGTCATCAACATCGTCGTCGTCATCACCATCATCAAGATCGTCATCGTCATCATCACCATCATCATCATAATTGTCATCGTCATCATCATCATCACCACCATTACAGTCATATTTGTCGTCGTCATCATTAATCCACACTAATACCAGTCGAGGAAGATGTTTTATAACTTTTTTAGCATTCCTCTCTCAAACTCTACATCACGAAAATGACTGCAAAACAAAATGGCGGTTTGGGTGATGATGTCGACGATGACGATGACGATGATGATGATAATGGTGATGATAACGATTATTGCTGCTGACCTAAAATGGCTGAACTTAGGTTGAGTCGGTGATTCACATGAAAATACAAAATCATTTCATCTTTGAATGCATCTTGAAATGAGTCAAATATATTCTATGATCATCATCTCCATCATCAGCATCATTATCATCGTCGTCGTCGTCGTCGTCATCATCATCAACATGTTGTATGAAGAAATTAATTGATGAGTGTTCTAAAGTTTATCATGTGCTGACTTTTACCCTCTTTATAAATGACTTGTGAATAAATGTATTTTATGCAATATATTATTATGGTGCTCATAATTTATTAATTATGGATTATAGTTTTTGTTTCCATCTTTCCATTCATCCACGAATGGACATAATTATTAGCAACCATATAAAAATTAAAGTTTTCAAATTATAAAAGTTATTAGAAATAAATATAATAATAATAACAATAACAATGATAATAATAATAATAACAATGAAGCATGGGTTTATTATTTATTATTGCATAAGTAAAAATTATTTATGATGTAGTGATAATAAATAGATATTAGTTAATAATTATTATTCAATATTATTGGGGTGATGATTAATATATAATTGTTATTAATATATAATTATTAATAATAATTCATTAATAATATTTAGTTAATAATTATTATTCAATAATTATTATTCAATAATTATTGGGGTGATGATTAATATATAATTGTTATTAATATATAATTATTAATAATAATTCATTAATAATATTTAGTTAATAATTATTATTCAATAATTATTATTCAATAATTATTGGGGTGATGATTAATATATAATTGTTATTAATATATAATTATTAATAATAATTCATTAATAATATTATATTATTATAATTATAATTATTATATAAAATTATTATTTCTATTGTTATCATAACTCACCTGCTTTTGTAGACGAGATGAAGAAGATTGATACGTGGAAAAGTAGGAGGTCACGCCATTTACCGAGGTGACGACGAAGACGATGATGATGATGATGTTTGTGGCGATTATTAATAATATTATTATTATAATTATATTTATTATTATTATTATTAATTTTATGTTTGCTTTTGTTGACGTCAGTCGATCCAGCCATGTTCAGCATTCACAAAAGCAGTTCTGATATCCAGCAAACATATCTAGAGAATGAAAGGAGAATAAATAATTAATAATTATAATAATTCGTATAATTAATTTGTAATTTATTAATATTTGTAAATTATTTTTGGGTAACAAAATTCTTAAAATTGTGATTTTATTTTATTTCTGCATTGTTTAAAAAAAAAAATCAACCAAAGTAAGCAATGTAAGGTCAGGTCACGTGATCATTTCAGAATCCATTTGTCCGTCTGAACGTTCGTAAAACATATTTGAAAAAAAAGATTTCGGTCTTTAAATATAAGCATAAATATTTAAAAAAAAATTAAATCATTAATATTAATAAGGTCCTGATAATAAATTATTTTAATGCTATGGTAACGATTTAAGTACCACTAGATGATATCAGAAAAATAGACACTCGGCGATGATTATATACATTTTATTATTTTTTTAAAATTTTTATTATTAAAAATTATTAATTAATTTATTTATTTATTGTAGAAGTTAATCAGAAAACTCCTATTCCAGTACTTTTTCTATAAAAACAATGAATCGTCAGCTTATAATAAATTGCAACTAATTAACATAATTTAACATAATATAATGTTTTCTCCAGAATTAATTAGCATAACAAACTAGTTAGCCCGCTACAGTTAGTTGTTAGCCATTGGTCGAGATCACACTCAAACTCACTAAACTTCCGATAAGTAGCTGTAGATTTCTCGATGAATATTCATTCCGACAACCTTCTCAATCAATCATAACATCAGCCTAATTAGCTAATTATGATCATTATTATAAATAGTTTTATACTATTATCTCTTATTTATTTTCAACGCTTTAATTATTACTTAATTATTATTTAAATAAATATTTTGAAAAACAAAATTTTTATTTTTTAATTCAAAAATTCCATTCACGCGATTTCGCTTTTCTGCGATCTTCTCGACGATCCTGTCGAGGACAAGTTGAAATACGTCCCTCACTTTTCTCCTCATCATCTCTCCAGCAATGCTTTCACATCCACCCATCCATCCATCCGTCCATCCATCCATCCATCCGCTCGTAACTGGAGTCTGCCTGAGGCTACCTACGAGCCAAGGTGATGCCAGGTTTGAAATGATTTCAGAAATGGAAACCTCGTTCAGGGTTTTTCCAAGCGGTATTTGCACGATTTGCGGCACTGTAAACGGTCCACTCAGGCACGGATTTTCCACACAAGAATGGGTGAATGAGTGGTGAATGCGTGGGTGAATGATTAAGTGAATGCGTGGGTGAATGATTAAGTGAATGCTTGGGTAAAAGATCAAGTGAATGCGTGGGTGAATGATTAAGTGAATGCGTGGGTGTTTGAGTGAGTGAGAGAATTATGATGGGTGGGTGGATGACCGAGTGAGGAAGAAGGGGACTTATACAAACTACCTTGACTGTCTAATGCCTTCCGTGTGGTTCCGAATGGC
The DNA here is from genome assembly GCA_021613335.1 of Whitmania pigra. Taxonomy (NCBI): domain Eukaryota; kingdom Metazoa; phylum Annelida; class Clitellata; order Hirudinida; family Haemopidae; genus Whitmania; species Whitmania pigra. The sequence continues at coordinate 879,352 of JAJTWR010000236.1, forward strand.
CTTATAAACCAGGAGCACAGAAGAAGTGGCAGTCTTCTGCGCTTAAAAAAGAAGATAAACAAAGAAATAAGAAAAAATTATTTTTATTCAATCCTTTTCAATATTTTCAATAATTAATTCATTCAATCATTTGTTCGTTCATTAATTAATTAATTCATTCACTCATTCGTTTATTCATTAATTAATTCATTCGTTCGTTCATTAATTAATTAATTTATTTATTTATTTATTCTTACATTTATTCATTCAATCATTCGTTTCTTCATTCGTTCATTCACTTCTTTCAAAGTTGAGATCTTCAGTCATTCACTTATCCAGTTCATCAATCATTCACGTACTGGTTGGCTAACTTACAATCACTACTTCCACTGAATTAAGCAGCAAAAATTAAATAAACTGACTTTTTTTTAAATAAATTTATTATGCAAAATTTTCAAGAAATTAAGCAACGCACTTAGGCAAATTATTTTCATTCGCCGCTTTTGTATTTTATTCAACCATCCGTCTACCGCCCGTTCCCTCTGTCCATCCATCCATCCATCAATCCATCCATCCATTTATCTATGCACTCATCCACTCAGTTTTTTAGGCACTTATCCATCTACCCATCTATCCACCCATCCATCCATTTATAATCCTATCCATCATTCCTTTCTTCATCCTTTTGTCTGATCATTCATGGTGAATTCGTCCACCATTCCATCCATCCGTCCGTTCATGCATTCACTCAACCATCTATCGATCCATCAAGCAGCCTGGGATTCTATTTTTATGAAATTCTTCGAATTAGCTGAAGGTTCCTGAGCGGTTGAAGTAATGATTGATTGATTGATTGAATGAATGAATGAATGAATGAATGAATGAATGAATGAATGATTGATTGATTGATTGATTGATTGATGATTGATTGATTGATTGATTGATTGATTGCTTGATTGATTGATTGACTGATGATTGATTGATTGATTGATTGATTGATTGATTGATTGATCGATCGATCGATTGATTGATTGATTGATTGATTGATTGATTGATTGATTGATTGATTGATTGATTGATGAATGAGCGAAAGAAGCAAAACACGAAAGCGGATGTGATTGGAAGAGAGGTTTGTTGTTGAGGCTGTTGTTGTTATTGTATTTATTTATATCACAACTTATATCCTTGTTTGTTCGTATCTTTCCATCATTTTATTATTAACCATGTCTCTATCCTTTTAGTAAGTTCCTCCTCTGTTATTATGTGTTAGCAGGAATATCTTACAGTAAATATTAATGTTATTTAATTGCTTCGGTTATGTAATACGTAAGGAATACATCCTGTTGAATAAATGTATTAACATCATTAATTCATATTATATTAATAATTCTTAAGATTATTAATCATTAATCAATTATTATTATTATTATTATTATTATTATTATTTTTATTATTATTATATTATTATTATTATTATTATTATTATTATTATTATTATTATTATTGTTATTATTATTATTATTATTATTATTATTATTATTATTATTATTATTATTATTATTATTATTATTATTATTATTATTGTTATTATTATTATTATTGTTGTTGTTGTTGTTGTTGTTGTTGTTGTTGTTGTTGTTGTTGTTGTTGTTGTTGTTGTTGTTGTTATCAACATTGTGCTAGCGACCGTCTGCCGGCGGTGAGCGTATAAAGCGAGCACCGGAAGCGAAAGATTTGCCGGAAGTCAATGAAACGAGCATGCGCACTCCTTCCTTTCGGTCGATGCTGACGTACATGTACGGGCGAGAGGTTAGAACAATGAGCCACAACAATGACAACAATACTCATTCAATCCGATGACGGTGTTAATTAAAAAGTTTGATTAATTATTTAGCTAGTTATAATTATTATTGACGATGGTAATGATGATGATGATGATGATTATTATTATTGTTATAATGATGATGACGATGACGACGCCACGGTGATGATGATGATTATGATAATGATGACGACGTCGACGCCAGGAAGATGACGACGACATTAGCATGATCATAAATGTCATCATTAACAATTATGTTAACGTTTCAATTTCATTTTTTCAATATCATTTTTATTACTTAATAAAGTCATAAAGAAAATTCAATGACTGAGCGGGAAAATACAAAAAACAATTGCAGACGCTTTCATTCCACCTGAACAACGCATTGAAATGGAACGCATAGGAAAGAAAAAAAGTTGAAATTCATGCTTATAGTCGCCGAGTTGAAATATATATTTTCTCCAATTTTTTTCAAACCTCCATTATCATTTTGCCATGCTCCCCATGCACCCCAAATATCCACCCACCCATCCACCTGGGATCCTGCAATACTAACAAGCTTGCATTCTTCTAATGCAATAGTAGATATACAATAAGAAGTTTGTAGGCCGCCAACACAAGAAGAATTTGGAGACACGGGGAGAGGGAAGAAGAAGAAGACGAAGAAGAAGAAGAAGAATAAGAAGAAGTAAGAAAGAAGAAGAAGAAGAATAAGAAGAATAAGAAGAAGAAGATGAATAAGAAGAAGAAGAAGAAGTAAGAAGAAGAAGAAGAAGAAGGAAGAATAAGAAGAAGAAGAAGAATAATAAGAGAATAGAAATAATAATAATAATAAGAAGAAGAAGAAGAAGATAAGAAAGAAGAATAAGAATAATAATAATAATAATAATAATAATAATAATATTAATAAGATTAATAATAATATAATAGTAATAATAATAATAATAATAATCTTAATAAGAAGATAATAATAATAATAATATTAATAATAATAATAATAATAATAATAATACTAATATAATAATAATAAGAATATAATAATATAATAATATAATAATAATAATAATAATAATAATAATAATAATAATAATCACTAATAATAATAATAATAATACTATAATAATAATAATAATCAATAATAATAATAATAATAATAATAATAATAATATTAATAATAATAATAATTTAATAATAATAATAATAATAATAATAATAATAATAAAATAATCATAATAATATAACTAATCATAATAATAATAATAATAATAATAATAATAATAATAATAATAATAATAATAATAATAATAATACTAATAAAATAATAATAATAATAATAATAATAATAATATGATTGCATTCCTCCAATATACGAAGTTATCGGCCCATCGTCCAACTAACCCCCCAGGTGGTGTACGAGGCATATAATCCTCTCCTCTTATAAAGTCAGAGGCACGTCTATCGAGTGTGCTGTCTCAATTTACATTATCAACAGTCGCTCCCGCGGGAAATTTCAATTCGCGCTCTATTCCATAAGCCGTGACTGATGGAGGGAAACATGGGTGAGTTGGTGAATGGGTGGATGGATGGATGGATGGATGGATGGATGGATGGATGGATGGATGGATGGATGGATGGATGGATGGATGGCATGGATGGATGGTGGATGGATGGATGGGATGGATGGATGGATGGATGGAATGGATGATGGATGGATGGATGGATGGATGGATGGATGGATGGATGGATGGATGGATGGATGGATGGATGGATGGATGGAATGTGGATGGATGGATGGATGGATGGATGGAATGGATGATGGATGGATGGATGGATGGATGGATGGATGGATGGATGGGATGGATGGATGGATGGATGGATGGATGGATGATGGATGGATGGATGGATGGATGGATGGATGGATGGATGGATGGATGGATGGATGGATGGATGGATGTGGATGGATGGATGGATGGATGGATGGATGGATGGATGGATGGATGGATGGATGGATGGATGGATGGAGGATGGATGATGGATGGATGGATGGATGGATGGATGGATGGATGGATGGATGGATGGATGGATGGATGGATGGATGGATGGATGGATGGATGGATGGATGGATGGATGGATGGATGGATGGATTGGATGGATGGATGGATGGATGGATGGATGGATGGATGGATGGATGGATGGATGATGGATGGATGGATGGATGGATGGATGGATGGATGGATGGATGGATGGATGGATGGATGGATGGATGGATGATGGATGGATGGATGGATGGATGGATGGATGGATGGATGGATGGATGGATGGATGGATGGATGGATGGATGGATGGGTGGAATGGATGGATGGATGGATGAGTAGATTGGTGAGGATTCAAGAACCAAATGTCGGAAGGCTGGATGGCTTTGTTTTCTGAAATTTTCGTCCGCGGATCAGATGAGTTTGCAAGAAGATTAGATTTATTAAAGTTAATTTGTCACGATGACGTTACGGAAACTTTAGGTTCATATTTTAAAATGTCGGAATTCATTTGTTTGACTTCTTTGGTACTTCTTTGCCATCATTATCTGCCCTTAATTTTTCATTAAATAAATAATCATCATCCTAACGGTTTAAAATAGGCTAATTAATTATTAATTACATAAATGTTGATGATGATGATGATGATGATGACGAGACGACGACTGTATTGTGACGCTATGACGATCTTGGTGGTAAAGACTCCATACTCCGAGATCTTCATACATATGTAACCTTTTTCAATACATAAAAAATAATTTATTTCAAAACGAAAACAATAAAGCGATCAGATTAAGCATAACAACGTATTCCATATATGTATGCTTATATTCCACAACTAATTAAGTAGTCTCTGACTTTCCTTGCAGTGGAAAATCGCCAAAGAAGTTCGACAGATGTCGATACGAACCCCAGCCTAGAAACACCTTGAGAACGTAAGGCTACAGTTGTTGATTTAGGTTTATTAACATTTAACGCGTACAAGATTCAAGAAACTATCCTCGTTAAAATCAATTTTAGGAGCCGAAGGACGTGCTGGTAGTTCTGCATTCTAGTTATTGATCGGTGTTAATTAATTAATTTTGTTTTTTTTTTGCCGAACAACAGTATGTTCGATTTTAGGTATAAAGGGGAATTTAGAATTACATTTAACAAATGTTATCAACGATTTAAAACATAAAAATGTCAATGAGTTTCTAAAGATACACTGACTACTAATTAATTACTGTACGTGCCAAGGCAGTGGTGATTATGATTGATGATGATAATCATAAAATGATGCGGGGAGGGTCCAGCCCGGATATCCATTTGTAGAAACCATTCAAATGAAATTCTAGTAATCCCGCTTAACCCCATTTAAACGAGTTGTTCTCGTAATAAAAATTGACGTTCACGAAAAAAAACTAGAGCTTTAAACTCTCCTAATAAATAAACAAATTAATTAATGAATGAATAAATAAGTATATAAATAAACAAACAAATAAATAATTAATTAAATAATTAAATAAAGATCACTTGTGGTAACTGGCGAAACAATCACAGACGAAGAAACAGCGATAAATTTCAGACCCACATTTAATTCACTTCCATGTGCCATTCATTCATCCATCCAACCATCCATCCATCCATCAATCAATGATAATCATCATCATCATCAGAACGGTTTAAAGTATATAGCTTAATTTATTACTAATTTATAATAATGATGATGATGACGACGACGACTGAGTATTACGACGCTATGACGATGTTGGTGGTAGATTCCATACTCCGATATCTTTCTTCACATATTATGTAATAATAATAATAATAATAATAATAATAATAATAATAATAATAATAATAATAATAATAATAATAATAATAATAATAATAATAATAATAATAATAATAATAATAATAATAAATAATAATAAATAATAATAATAATAATAATAATAATAATAATAATAATATAATAATAATAATAATAATATAATAATAATAATAATAATAATAATAATAATAATAATAATAATAATAATAATAATAATAATAATAATAATAATAATAATAATAATAATAATAATAATAATAATAATAATAATAAGAATAATAATAATAATAATAATAATAATAATAATAATAATAATAATAATATAATAATAATAATAATAATAATAATAATAATAATAATAATAATAATAAGAATAATAATAATAATAATAATAATAATAATAATAATAATAATAATAATAATAATAATAATAATAATAATAATAATAATAATAATAATAATAATAATAATAATAATATAATAATAATAATAATAATAATAATAATAATAATAATATAATAATAATAATATAATAAATAATAATAATAATAATAATAATAATAATAATAATACAATAATGCCGTCGAATTAAGCATAATAACGTATTTCTTATATGTGCTCATAATTCATAATTTTCCATCACTCAACTAATTAACTGCGCTCCGACTGCGGTTCCTTGCAGTGGAAAATCACCTAAGAAGTTCGATAGATGTCGATACGAACACCATCCAAGAAACACTTTGAGAAGGAGCAGCCGAATATGTTGATTTGGATGTTGATTTTATTTATTTATTACTTGTGATATTTTTGTAATCATTTTTTGTGAGCTGATGGGCTTACTGGCATAATTTAGACAAACGTTATCATAAGAAAATCAAAACCTGCTTCTAAAGATATACTGACTACTATTTAATTATTGTACTTGCCAGGATAGTGGAGGTTTTGATTGCTGGTCATGATGATAATGATGATGAAGATGATGATGACAACGTCGATGACGCCACGACGATGATGATTATGCGTCCAACCGGTTAAAGGTTTATTTCTGAAGCTCCAGTTTTTAGCCCTGCAACAGTCAATCGTTGCATAACTGAATCCCTTATTCTTAAAGTATCCATCCACTACGAATGACAAATCTAAAACACTTTGGAGTGGGGGGACACAACTACTAACGTTGGGCGTATTTAGAGATTGGGGGTACAGCTACATAAAGTTTCGTTCGACAATCCATCCATCAATCTCTTGTATTTGAACTTTTATCATCAGTCGTTACCAACCTATCGTCAGTTTATGAGCTCACAATGAAAGAATAAGCAGATAATTGATCTTGGTGGCTTTCTCTTGGTATCCATACTTGATTTTCAATTGCTTCATCTTTGGAAGCTTTAGGAGTTGGGTTTAGGAGCTACAGGATTATTTTATTTATTTATTTTATTTCAAACATTAGCTGGGGTAGGCTTAAGAGTTTGGCCTATGCTATACGGATCAGTCAGACTTGTAGCTGGAGTTGGTAGGCTTCGATGCCACTTATAACACTGCTTATTCTTCGCTGCCCTTGCCTTTGAGGTCGGCACGATAAGTTCAAGTTTTAATGAAAGTGTCATTAAGAAATTAAATATCTATACTGTTTCAAAAGGAATACTTGCCTAGCATTATTTTGATTATTTGAAACTTCTAGATATCTAATTTGATAATTTGAAAAAAATTATTATTAATTACTACATTATTAAATTTACTTATAACTAATGTTATATTATTCTTATTAGCAGAAACTTGTTATTATTTAATAAAATATTGCATTAAATCCATATATATATCATATGGAAGTGATGAGTTTATGAAAGATTTTCTAAAAAAAAATTAGTAATAATGCTTAAATAATCAGAAATAATTTATTTGCAATATCAAATTTTTAAACATAGCTTGGTCGCCAACCATTTTTGACTTTGAGGGATGACGGCTTGATATTGTAAACAAAAGATTTTGCTTTCGAATTGTGGAATGTGCTCAATTTAACTAATGATTTATTTTTATTTGTCTAAATTAAATTAATGGAAACAGTTTGATAATAAAAATTTATAAAGTGTTCGGATTTGTCAGCTGTAATGTAAGTGATTGTACTTAAAGATTGAAAGATATCATTTTGCTTCACAAAGTACGTAAAAAGTGTTGCGACGGCTAAAATATATTTGTATCAGTAATTAGACGCTATTCATTCTTTAATAGTTTGGTATTTCAAAATTTAATTGAGCCCTGCTTTTTATGCACGCAATGATAATAATATTCACTGGGTAGGAGTCACATGAACGTCTTAGTCAAAAAAATAATGGAAAAGACCTGTCTGTTGAATGGCTGTCTGCCAGAGGGATGTCGTCTGCTACTGTAAGTATCAGTTATTTAACATTATGAGACTTTCATTAAATTATCTATGAAAATTCACACTCTTGTCAATTCAAGTGCAGTGGAATTGTAATTTAGTATCGACTTTCAGTAGTTGTTCCACCATCTATTAAATGCATGCTTAATACATCCACATATTAACCTTCCTTGGATAGTCATACATATCTGTTTGTAATAGTACCACCAATAGTGTGCTATAAAGATTTTTGTATGAATTATTACATTAAACTCAATCATGTTTATGAACCAGAATTATCCAATGACGGAGAAGCCACACGACAGATCTCCAAATCAGTGGACCAATCAGCCTTCCGGAAGGTCTCCGTCTTCCAATGATGAAAAATGTGAGCTAAATTCCAATTTGTGGAAACTAGCTCTCAATCAGCTGCAGTAGTTATATAATGTTTTTACGTGCTGTTCATCCAATGTATTTATTTATTAACGTTGAACTTTTTAAAAATCACGTTGAATTTTTCTGAGATCGTACGAGTTTTAATTTGAGTAACGTAACAAATAACATGAAAACATATGCCCATCTGAATAATGCTTGTCACATTTCATTTGTTTTATATATAGTAATAAACAATTTATGATATTAGCAGTTGCAGTCATTATAACTATTAAATTACCCATTATTTCCGAACATAATTGACCAATTTAATCTTTCCTCAGGGTGCGAGGACTGCCAGACGTCCTACTCAACCGACTGCACCCGACACAAACTCGTTTCCGTCCCCGACAGGAAATTCCTGCCGAGAGCCTTTGCCAGTCTCCCTCACCATCTCGTCATTTCCGAGGTGAATTCGAACGGCACCAAACATTCGAAGAGGAAAAACTGCGCGAAGAAGGGCATCGGCAGAACGACTTCCTCTTCCAGGAAGGCCGGGGAAATGGTCAAAGACAAGGGCAGGAAAGTTCTTCACTTTGCCCGGGATGTTGCTGGCGATGCCGGTGGTGATGATGATGCTGACGATGCAGATGAGAAGGTGATGGGATGTGAAGAGCAAGATGAGACAAGTTGGTTTTGAATTTGTCATTCACGTTCATTGAAATTTAAGACTTAAAAACATCCATGAAACTATGAGGAAGATGTATTTGGTGAATATTCGTAATATAATGATTACTTATTTGTTTAAAAATATCATTGTAGTATTTTTACATGATTACAAGTTACTGAGTATCAATGCAATTTGCATCCAGTAAGAAAGAATTCAATAATTGAACGTACTCAAACAGATCCTGATCTTCGAGGTGTCTTTGCAAGAAGAGCCATTCCTAAGAGGACAGAGTTTGGACCTCTGGTGTGCAAACTGGTCGAAGAGGAACAAGAATTGAAGAAGCAGACTTTTGATTTGCTGGTGAATTTACAATTTATAATTTACAATTTATTTATCTTATTTTTTTTTTATTAGAGACAATTGAAGGGCCCGCTTGAACCACTAACACAATTGCCAAAACAAAAGCATCGACCCACGATCTTATTTTCATTTAATTAATTTTAATTTTTTAAATTTATCTTATTTTTGAGTGCACAAAACTATCCCATAGGGATGTGTTGGCACTACAACGAGCAAATCCGATTTAGTTCTTCTAATTGAGTGAGGGGGATAAAAACAATTGAGGAAACGAAATTTTTCAGGCAAAAATAAAATTAATTCAATAGGACCATTGGAAAAGATAAGTTTTAAGTGACGATTTAAACAGTTCTACTGTCGGAGCATAACGGACCAAGTTGATAAGTGAATTCCATGTCCTGGGTCCGCAGACTTGGAACGACCGGTCTCCCTGCTTGACTGTCCGACACTTTCATTTTTTCACTTTCATGTTCATTTTTTGCCCGATTGCCTCGACGATATTTATATAGCAAATAACAATAAAAACATCAGACGGAAAATTTGTATCAAGATGAAAATTGTTATCTACATCTTCACTAGAAAAATATCTAGATACGTTGTCGGAATTTTCCAATATTGAAAATTTGGAAACACACCCCATGCCAGATAGACAACAATGTTGATGGCAAGACCTACCGAGCGGACATCACGGATGTGGAAGCCTGCAATTGGATGATGTTTGTTAGGCCCGCCTCCTCTTCGTCCAATCAGAACCTTGTGGCCTTCCAGTACAAACAGTCCATATTTTACCTGTCGACGAAGAACATCAAAGCTGGACAAGAGCTTAGGGTAAATTATGATTATTAATGTGAAAAATAAAATTATAATGTTGATTATGATGATGGTTTTGATGATGTAATGATGATGTAAGCTAGAGCTTTTTTTATATGATCTATGAAATATTTGGTCATCTCTAATTTCTAACTTTAATGTTTTTAACCAATGTTCAAAATGAATAAAAAAGGTGTACTGATAATCGTGATTGTCGTTAAAAGTCATTAAAATGCGAAAGTAAGAGATCTGAATATTAATGTGACTGTCATTAATTATGCTTCCTCAGGTTTGGTACGCAAAGCCGTACGCTGAACGCTTAGGAGTGGACCTTCTGGAGGACCAGAATATAGGTGATGGGATGCCGATAATGATATCAATTCATTGATTCGACGAATGGTTACCAGTGAAGATAACCTTGTTTTAACTTTGTTAAAGTGATCGAATAACTCCTTAAAATATTTAATTCGTTAATTCGTCGAACACAGGAAGCACGGACACCTGCAACGACAAGGAGGGCGAAAGCGACGGTCTGACTTGTTGCAAATGCTCGGAAACTTTCCAAACGGAAGATCTTCTCAGGGAGCACTCGGCATGCCACGACACTGATTCTCGGGCTAAAGAGGTCAGGTTAAAGAAAGGAAGCAGGAGATTGGTCGAGAAAAAGAAAGACGTTGGAAAGGTCAAGAGCTGCAGCGAAAACGATGACTTTGTCGAGTGTCAGGTGGGATTCAATGTCATTGAATTTTAAAATGCACATTACTAATTAATGATAGGGTTACTTATTATTAGGTTAACATTAGTAATGGCACTATCTTGTCCTTTGTTAATATTCTTTTTGATAAATATAATATATTGTAATAATATTGTTATTGTTGTTGTTGCTTTAGTCAGTATCATCAGTACACCTGTGCTATTAACTGTATCAATGTACCAGTGTATTGAAATCTATATTGATTAATAATTTAGTCATCAGAAAATAAAGAGACTCTTGATGATGATGATGATGGCGAGTACCATCCAAAGAGACAGAAGAAATCTTGGTCCAGTTTCAGGTGAGACAATGAACAGGTGAATTCATGTGATAATAATGGTGGTGGTGATGATGATGATGATGATGATTTGTCTTAAGAAAAGAATCAAAGGTTTTGATGCTTTTACTTTATCAGAGCTACCCCAATATTTAACGATTCTGGTTAATTTATTATTAATTTTCGACTATTAATTCTGGCTAATTTATAATTTAATTACTAATTAACTTTTAAACCATACAAGATCAATAGTTTAATAATTCCATCTACTAATTATCATAAATTCCGTCGATAACCTCGGAATAGTCAGTAGTTGAATCTAAAATTTCCAGAAAGCAGAAGAAGAAAGGTAGGTCATCCCTCACCTCCAAATGCCGCTCAGACGACAGGGAGTGGTTGTGTCAGAAGTGCGACCTGGCCTTCAGAGATCCCTCGGTACTCAACCTCCATACCCTTGTTCATGCCGCTGAAAATGCCAGCACCAAGCCTGATGGGGACGCGTCGAATTCTCTTGAAAAAATGTTCGAATCTTCAGAAGACAATTTGCCCAGAGGTGTGATTTAAATTTTGTGAGCATTTTATAAAGAGTCAAACAAAATAATAAATAAATTATAAGAACAAATTGGTTTCGAACAGTCGCCATCTCATCAAAAACATTTAATTTGTATTTCATTCAAATGTGAAGTATCTATCCTTACTAGTATCATTATTATATTACACCATATTCATAATAAACAATCCATCCATCTTGTCAACTCTTCTTGAAGAAACAGAAGAGAACCATTTACAATCGCTCGTGATGCTGACGTGCCCCGTTTGCAACGAAGACTTTGAGACGAAAACTGCCCTCATTTCGCACGTCAGTCAGCACGGTTCGACCAGGCAATCTCTGGCAAAGTCGAGACCTTTCAAGTGCAGACTGTGCTTGAAGGCTTTCTGTCTCTTTGAAAGGCTTCAACAACATTTGCTCTGTCATGGCGATGAGTCACTGAAGCCACTGGCTTGTGAGGTATTAATTAAGTTATGGATTATTAATTAGTGATTGTATTTCAGTTTTTAGTTACTGTTGCTGTTATTATTATTATTATTATTATTATTATTAACGAATAGCGATTGTTGGTCATGCTTGTGTCAATAATTATCGTAGTTTCTACTTATTTTTCTGGTTTAATTGAGACAACTTTGAGAACCAGAATGACATTTTGATCTTCTTATCGCAATTACATGGTGGTTTTATCACGGCTCTTACAACCTCAAGGTCTGCAGTCGAAGATTCATGAATCCCGCCGCACTGGCCACGCACATGAAGACCCACGGCGATCGAAAGTTCTACGCCTGTCCTCTTTGCCCGGAGTCCTTCGACCAGATTCAGCTGCTGAGAGCTCACGCGGAAGAGAGGCATCTGGAGAGGACTATCAAGGCCTTCGAACCGCCGGTTGAAGTCGGTTCCGGGGGCCCTGAAAACCGAGGGTCGAACGGCAGTTTGGCCGATTCGTTTAACTCTAACGAAGGCGTCGATGCGGTCGGGTCGACGGCGAGCTCGTCCACGTTTGCGGGAGACGGCAGCTGCGCTGCCGTAGCCATAGCAACTGCTACGACAGCCATCACCAGTGGAGTTTGGATCAGTGCAGTCTACCCCAACAGCTCTGTCGGCTCCGAGGTTGCCATGACGATGGAAGGAGAGCTGGAGTTCATGGGGGACCCAGGTAACTGCCTGTTCGCAGAGGAGGTGGCGACGAACGACCCGATGTCCGTGACCAACGCAGTTGCCATCGACAACGACCTCACCCGGCTCTTGGAATTAAATGCAGAAGTCGAGAGCTCGGGATCCGGCACGGCAACCAAGGACCCTCCGAAGAAAATCGAGGGGACCTACCACTGCCCAGAGTGCCATCGGGTGTTTGCCGAATTTTCCGCAGTGTCGAGGCACGTTCGACTGTTTCATTCCAGTCAGTCCTTCGAGTGCAAGGACTGCGGAAGGACCTTCCCGGGTCGAGGCAAGTTGCGACTCCACGCGTTGAGGCATTCGAGCCACCGAGAGTTCGTGTGCGAGACGTGCGGTCGACAGTTCAAAAGGAAGGACAAACTTCGAGATCACCTCCGCAGGCAGCACGACCCTACCAAGGAAAGAGACCTGACGACAAAGCCAAAGAATGTCTTTACCCCTGAAGTGAGTGGCTTAATGGCAATGATGATGATAAAAGTGTTGAAGACTAAATAGCCACTTTGTTGAAACTTTTATTTTTATTTTTATCCCCATTTTAAAGTTTCTCGTCTTTGTAGATTTCCCCGCGCGACTTCACGAAGTTCGTCTTCAAATGTCAAAAGTGTCTCCTCGGATTCAAGAGGAGGGGCATGCTCGTCAACCACCTCGCCAAGAAGCATCCCGACATTCCAATGGAGTCCGTACCGGAACTCAGCCTCCCGATAATCACTTCGAGATATGACTTTCTCTGCCAATACTGCAGCAAGGTCCGTTAAATTCGTTTCAACGGCCTTAAGATCTCGCACGCGTAATTAGACGTAGATTAATTCATTATAGAATTAATATTAATAATAATAACTCTATTACTCATTCACTCACTCACTAACTCTATTACTAACTCACTCACTAACTTACTCAATTACTAATTGTATACTAATCAATTGAATAATAATTCTTCAACAATTTATACTTGATTTTCGACATTCGTTCTTTGGCTGTTGTTTGGTCGGCAGAAGAGTTTTGTTGATTCGGTGTCTTCCTCACAGGTTTTCAAGACGGGCAGCAGGAGAAAATTTCACATCCTCAAACATCACCCGGGCTCAGAACTTCCCGCCCCACTGAGGCCAAACAAGAAGCAGTCGTCGGAAGGACGTCAGACGACGGACAAAAGCGTCGAATCGCCTGTGGCCTTCCGATCGAACGCCTCGTACTCCACTCCGAGCGGACATTTGGCCAGCGAACCTTATTCCTGCAACATGTGTCACAAACAATATGCCTCCAAGTCCAAACTTCTCTTTCACCAGCGAAAGAAGCACTCAGCTTCCGACTACAAGAACGTCGTGACTTTCGAGTCGACCGGAGTCTGTGTCGGACAGGACGAAGTCGCTGAAACCCTCCGCGTTCCTACGACTTCAGTCGAGATTCCCCGACCTTCTCCCCTGGAAGTCGATTATGGCGAACTCTTTGTCGGTGCTCCCATATTCTTTACCTCGAAAGGTTCTAATTCTCTGGAGATATCCGGAGAAAATGAACTTACGACCGCGGGCAACGTCGTGGTCTTGTCCAATGACGAGGACATCCTGGCACAAAGTTCGACCCAATTGAGCTTTTCCAAGGCGCCAAGTTTTGCCTCTCAGCAGGCAGACGTCAACAACTACAACAAACCCCAGCAAACCGTCATCATCAATACAGACATATTCAACCAGGCCATGAGTGAACTGAGCAAAGGTTATGCCAACAAGAATTCGGTCATTCTGACTCGCTACGATGCCCAGCATCAGCATCAGTTATCCCAGAACGGAGGACACTCCGACGTCATCTCTTTGGCCGTCGACGACGGAAGTAGGTTCGGCAATCGGCCTCGGGAGGGCGCCCGGCTGATTCGAGTGAATCCGAGCACTGGGACGACCGCCATCGTGGCCTCTCCTTTCGTCGGGGTCATCGAATACGAACAGTTGTGTTCCATCGGCCCTGACCTTTCTCAGAACTCCTTGTGACCTAATTGTCACTAGCGAGGTTCAAGACTGGCTTCTGTCACGTGAAGAGTTTCACTGAGGCACACAGAACCTCTTTTTGAGATTACAATGTTGTTGTTGTTATTGTTGTTACTGATATTGTTGTTGCTCAAAGTGTGAATATCTGATCTTGAGTAGGTTGTTGTCAAATTGAATGGATAACTTCATTTTTTGTGAAACCTCAAGTAATTGTTAGCTCATTACTTAAGTTGTTGTTGTTGTTGTTTTTTACTCTTAAGTTTGTTTACACCCCCTCAGGTTTGATTGAAATTAATTGGATTTTCATGGTGCTTACTAACGTGCGCTATTTGATGTGATATTTAGAGCAACATGCAAATGCAATTAATTCAACTGCCCTGTCCTTCACGATAACGATTTCCTCCGTCGCTAAACGATCGATTTTCTACTCAGGATTTTCGAAAATAAAATAATTATTCATCTCGTTACTGAGAATGCTTTGCGGCGCCTGTGCCC
The DNA here is from genome assembly GCA_021613335.1 of Whitmania pigra. Classification (NCBI taxonomy): domain Eukaryota; kingdom Metazoa; phylum Annelida; class Clitellata; order Hirudinida; family Haemopidae; genus Whitmania; species Whitmania pigra. Next base: position 894,792 of record JAJTWR010000236.1, read on the forward strand.
GTCTCAGTTAAGAACGCCCGCCAAATCTCTCTCATCTTCATGTTCACAGTAATTTATTTTCGGCATTATCCTTCCTTGCGGAAATGTCGATGACAGATTTTCTATTAATTGTGCCTAAATCCCCCTCCGCCATCGTACATGCAACCCCTTACTTGAATGACCCATTAGTAAAGTCCCAATGGCGTAATAGACAGACTAACGATCTGTTTTGTCACTATTTTCCTACGTCTGGTTCCTGTCCTGTTTCCCGCCACCTCAAAATCACCGCGAACCATCTGACCGAGATATTGGGAAAGTTCGGTGTTCTCGGAGAGAAACATAATTTGCCGCTAATTTTTGAACGCTGAGCAATTCGACAAAAAGAAAAAAAAGTAGAAGATCATTCGTCATGTCTCGTGAGCAAACTGATTCGCAGCGAGGATTCGATAATGAAGTGTAGCATCACGATTTTATTTTAATTTATTTATCTATCTAAAGATGACGTAAAGAGGACCATATCATATCAGGTCTATCGCGTTCGACCTGCGGTTATAGTATGTAGTATGTACCAATTCCACGTGACAAGCGTGTCTCGCGATCTCCGTTAAATTCGTTTTTACAAAAGGAAGATGTCGACGAAAATATTCACAAGCTCATCTAGTTGGTGACGTTACGATAAAAAGTCCCACGTTCCCTCATTTCTAAAAACGGAATTTTGAGAAACAGTTTACCTCGTCAATTAAGATTGGACGCTAATTTGGAAGCAACAATGAAGTGCAATTTAGTCATTTTATTGACTGCTAATTGTCGTCTCAAAGAATAATTGTGTAGAACGATCAAATGAGACTTGTCATTCGAGCATAATTTTTCGACATCTTCGGTCTTATTGTTGCGAATCTCTGATGATTTAAGTGTATTATTTAAAATAATTCAGTTTTCCTTTCTCCAAAATGGCTGATAAAAATGTAAAGAATAAATTAACCGCTACCAGTTAATTATTATAAATACTTAATCTCTCTTAGCACTCACACGATAAGTTGATTTATTTAAAAAAAGACATTTTGTTAAAGTTAACAATTTATTAATTAATTCAAGTTAACTAGTTAACTCTCAACGCTTTACACATAGCAATGAAATTCCAAGCGAAGTGGGCATAAGACCGCTTTATATAAATGGTTTACAAACTGAACAACTGTAATTTATTCTTTAGCATTAATTTATTATAAGAGCTTAATATTAAACGTCAAGTTCAGTTTGAAATTACAGTTCAATATTCCCGGTCGGAAAATCTTTAGTCGTCAAATGCTCGTACAAACCTGCCGAAACAAATCTAAAAACCCAGAGTCCCTGTAAGGTTGTTGGACTGACGTCGCAAGTGACGATGGCCTGTCATCATCTCAATCAACAAAACATTGAGCCTTAAAAGTGTTATTTTTACATGAAAAGGAGTAAAAAATACAAGCGCACTTGTGATCAGTCACATTTGTAAGTTTTGGTAATCAATGGCGGATAAAGGGGCAGTTACTAACAAAGTTGTCCAGAGTGTTAAATTATTATTTTTTTTTTATCTTAAATAAAATTAGGTTTAATTTTTTTTCTTAAATTTGAAAAATCATCGGGAGGGCCGTGTTTCTCCCGTTTCTCCCCTCCATAAAAATCCGCCGCTGATTGCAATAAGTAATTTAAATTACATTTCACCCAACATTGCTAGAACCATCGAAATGGCTTGCATTCGATAGCACGAGGCAGTAATTTGGCTTCTGAGACTAAATGACAATTAAAAATGTGACTAATTTTAGGTAAACATCTTATAACTACAAGCATTAGTCCTGTTCGTGCGTTCTGCAAAGTTACACATCAACCACCCATCTCAAAATAGCTTGACATCTAACGCTTGGCAGAATCTAAGTTGCACCTTAATTTTCAGTAAACTTTGGCATAAATTTCTGACAAGTAAGTACTAGTCAGTCAAGATTAATGACGAGACAATCATAAAAATAAATAAATAAATAAACACAAAAGTAAAAACTAAAAATAGATTCGGGAAATCCGCGCGAACGACGAAACCGAAACCACGGCGCCAACGAATGAATTGCTGTACTTTACCGGCAGAACCTCATATTTCGACTGTGGTTTTACTTTCCTAGGAATATATAAACGGCCATTTCTGTGAGCATGCACTGACAAAGTGAGATTACAATTTTCTTTATTTCCTAGCAAAATACGAAACAAAAAAGTGACTAAGTAACTTTCTTGATCAGTGTTTGGAGGAGAAGTTTCAAAGAGTTTATTTAGAAACATTTTAATAGGAATAATTTATAAGCCTAGGAATTAAAATGGTGATATTCTGTTTGGGTTTCTTGTATTTATTTTTTGTCAACTTGGCAGGTTGGGTGCAAATTGATCTACCATCATTTTCACTTTAGTGCGGTCTTTTATGTCATAGTATCATTAATTATAATATTGCAATAGATTATTTAAATGTGGATTAGACGTAATCATGAAATAATAATGAAACATTGAGAATCTGCTCAATGCCAGAGCCATACAGGATCCCATCTTCATTTATTTGTTTAATTTATTTTATAGGAACATTTATATAGCGCAAATTCGCAAAAGCAGAACATGTTTTAATTTTAGCTTGTTGAATTATGACATTTTTGTGGGACAACATTTTTGCTGAACATGTTTATCTGAAAACAAGGATTTATAATTGCATCAGCCATTCCCTACTTTTAAGATAACACTATATTTATATATGGTGGTTATCATTTTGACATCATCACAATCATCATTCAATGTCCTCATCATCAGTGTTATTCCAATCATCATCTTTGTCATCATCACCATCATCTTTGTTATCATCATTGTCGTCAACATCATCATCATCATCCCCATTGTCATCCTATTCCTACAAATGAATTCCAGGCAGCTTTCTTCATGCCATGGTACTTCGAAGGTCAACAAATATTACTGCCTCGCCACTGTGCCCTACGTATTCTGATCTCAATTGTTCATCGGAGTGGATGAACAACGACAGCTCTGTGGTTCCTGAAGGCAGCAACGAAACTGGAAAGTGCCACTTGGAAATCCTCGCCCATCAAATCAAAGGGCTCGTGTGTTCGGGAAATGATCCTCCATCGGCTTGCAACGAGACAGGTAGATGGATAAGTGGTTTCGGGGAATAAATAAATTAATTAATCATAAAAATGTAACCTAGTGTTTTGGATTTTGACATGTTATTGATTTAAATTATTCATAATTTTACTCAAAAGTACTCTTTACTTGATTCTCATTTACTTACAATTCAATTTCTGAAAACTTATTAATAATACAAATATATTTAAATCACTTAAATAATTTCAGTGTAACAAGATGTCAATCATAGCAAACTTTACTCTAATCTCATAATGCACATAAAATCACAGACTGCTAAGTGCAACAGTTCAATGCTTTTACTTTTCTTTGTTAACAATTACCTGTCTCTCAATTTCAGTGCAGAACCTGACACGCAGAGGGTCCCTTCCTTCGTGTATCGATCGGTATGTCTTTCGGGCCTGCCCCGGAAACATCCCCAACTCGATTCCGAAGAAAATCAGGCAGATATTGAGGAAGAGGCATTTCTCCGACCGAAAGAGTCTGCTCCTGAAAGAGTCGTTTATTGAAGAATTACAAAACAACTTTGGAGATCTCTTGACAAAATTTGTCACATTCTACGAGGCCGTCGAGGGCTTAACTAAGGTTGATTAATCACTTTGAATTTGAATCTTGTTATTTATTTCATTGACTTGTTTTTTTTTTTCAATTTAATTTCTTAGCTGGTTAGGTTTTTTATTTATTTTGTAAACAAGAAGTGTAATATGAATCACAGAAGAGGCTCACTTAATTTCAACCTTTAGAATTTTATTAATACTTATTTCATCAACTGATAATTAGCTTTGTTATGTAATAAGACAAGTTTGTATTGTTTCATAAAATATTCAAATTCATATTATTTCACGTAATCAGAGCGGCAAGTCAGCTCAAAAAGCAATGGTGAAAGAATGGACAGTGAGAGAAGACAGCAACTGTTCAGATGTAGGCCATACTGCCATCAAGGTTAAAATTGCCAGATAAATCACTGTTTTACTGAGTTTATTATTTTATTCAATATTACAAATATGATGACTTAATTAAGTATAAGTAGGTCATTCATAAGCAACCAGACCCAACAATTGTTTATAATGCTGTTATTAGTTTATGTCACTGACTGTTTTATTATCCATTTATTATGTTTTATTATTTCTATTCTGCATATATATTCCACAAGAGCAAGTTCAAATAAATTGAAATAGAGGCATAGACAACTTGGCCTTAGAGCAGGGGTCTCAAACTCAAATTGCTCCGCGGGCCAAGTGATGACTTCTAAAGTTCCTCGAGGGCCGCATAGCCATAACTTGTTTAAAATGATAAAAAGTTAATAAACAAGACAACGTAATAAGAACATAGTGCTTTACAAACTTTCTAAAATCCATTTATTACAAATGTAATGTAGTCAATTTATGTTTCGTTTTTGTATTTGGTTAACTTAGGTTTCAGTCACTTTCTGTACTGACTGCTGACCTGGCAGCGTTTTGCGTCAACAAGGGCATCAATATTAGGCTTGATTTTGTGAGAAGAAACCAATCTCAGTGTTGCTTGCAAATGTTCATTAGTGAGCTGTGACCTCAGTACAGACTTGTTAACTTTCATGGATGAAAAAAATTGTTCACATGCATATGTACTGCCAAACATTGCAAGAATCCTTGCAGTAGCAGAGAGTAACCTTGGAAATCTTTCTCGTGAAAGAAACGTGTGGAATTCGGGAATCCCTACTTCTGCATATTTCTGCTTCAAGATAGTATCACACTGGAGTTCCACCAATTCCATTTGCAATTCCTCTGCAACAGTGTCAATTTCTACAGCAAACGGCGTCGAAAAAAGTTGAAATTGTGGCTCCAGTAACTTAAAGTCTGCAAAACGCACATCAAACTGTTGAAGTAACACAGACATCAAATCTGCATATTCTTTCAAGCATTTGGGTTCAACTTTGCCTAAGGAATTCAGAGTTGAGAAATGGGCCAAATTGCCCTCACCAAGTTGCTTCATCCACAAACGTAGTTTAACTCTGAAGGATTTCACACTGTCGTACATCTGTGTAATAACCTGTTGTTTACCTTGAAGCTTTATGTTCAGTGTATTCAAGTGATCTGTAATATCAGTTAGAAAGGCAAGATTGCATTGAAATGTAGACTCAGTCAGTAAAGGAACTGCCTTATTTTTCATTGTCATGAATGAAGCGATTTCATGTCTAAGTGCAAAGAAACGCTTCAAAACATTTCCACGACTTAGCCATCTTACTTCAGTGTGATACATAAGTTCCCCATACTCAGATTCCATATCTGCAAGAAATGACGTGAACTGCCTGTGATTCAGCCCCCGAGAACGTATATAGTTGACTGTTTTAACTACTACATCCATCACCTCTTTCATCTGTATGCTTTTACTACAAAGGGCTTCTTGATGCAAAATGCAGTGTATACTAGTGAAATTGATTCGTGGTGTTTCAAGGCTGTTTAATTTGTTTTTCACCAATCCAACAACGCCTACACTTTGAGAACACATTGATGGTGCACCGTCTGTGGCCAAAGATACAAGTTTATCCCATGGCAAGTTATACTTCTCAATGCATTTTTCCAGGGCTTGAAATAAATCACGTCCAGTTGTGGTACCCTTCAATGGTAATAGTTCCAGGAATTCTTCTGTCACATTTAAATTGCGGTCCACACCTCTAATAAACACAGCACATTGTGCGGTATCTGACACATCTGTGCTCTCGTCGAGAGCAATTGAAAATGCTTCAAAGTCCGTAGCCGTTTCAGTTAATTGCTTCTCCACATTTGCTGCTAAATCTGTAATCCTGCTGGCTACTGTATTGGCTGACAAGCTTAGGCCTTCAAACAGTTTCTTTTGATTCGGACACAAAATTTAAAATTTCACTTGCAGTTAAAAGACATTCTTTTATGAACGAACCCTCAGTAAAGGGTCGTGATGACTTTGCTATCATCTCACTTAATGTAAAACTTGCTCTCACAGAATCCTCGTTGGACTGGTTAATTTTGGTGAAGAAACTTCTTTGTTTGTATAATGCTGATTTAAGTTGAATAACTTTATCCTCTCTGACTTTGCCGGTGTACGCGTCATATTTCACACGGTGCATTGTTTCGTAGTGTCGGCGAACGTTGAACTCCTTCGGAACCGCTATCGTTTGATGACAAACGAGACATTGAATTTTATCGCTGACTTCGGTCACAAAATATAAATCCTCCCATCTGACTTGAAAAACTCTCTTTTCGTCTGCGAGTTTTCTTTTTTTCGAAACAGAAGACATGGGCACTTGTTTTCAAACAATATAGTAAAATCAAATTTATACAATGCAGCAAACAGTGAATAAACCGGCTGTCCGCTTTGAGCGCTACACGAAAATCAATCGAAGGACTACGAATAAATATGTAGGTAAGATTTTCTCCTGGTTAAGATGGCGCTTTCCAAAAGTTCAAACACTGGCAATAAAACAATTAAAAATTGTAATGTAAATTTTTATTAATATGTATTCGTCGCGGGCCGCATGAAATTCCTTTGCGGGCCGCGTGTTTGAGACCCCTGCCTTAGAGGAAGGCCAGAGTGAATAATTTTAATTGTACTTCTTTTGTATGGTGTTGTAATGCATAGCGTCAGAGACTTGTAACCATTTGCGTAGCAAAGGACACTCGTGGCAGTGCAGGCTGGGTTTCGAACACAACGCATTGCGAGCATTGCCATAACCGCAGCGTGCAGGAACGTAACCTGCTCGGCCGACCGTGCAATCCAATGTTCTCCCATTGTTAGTTTAAACCAGTTGTTAATATTTTTCTGAACATTCGATAAAATATTCAGACTCAAAGCATCCTGTCCAAAGTATTGTGTCAGGCAGACATGGTCTCAGCCAAAATTTACCTAATGGAGCAAGACTTGGGGATAATAAGTGGTAGTGTCATGGCATATGACAACCTACTGGTCGATCTGATAAAACTGAAACGCCATTCAATTCATGGAGTCGAGGTTGGATTTGTTTATTATTAAGTCTTACTATAAAAAGTACTAGGAGGATGAAGCTACTTACCCTAGTCATATAATTATTCATGAGCATCATAGGGGCAATGCCAAGAGATGTGACTGAACTATTTTGATTGATATCAGAATCTAAGATTAGGGTTAGGGTTAAATTAGTGGGATTGCTCAAAGTATCTCCAATAGTATTCCCAAGAGGGCAAGAATGATAATGGTGAGACTGAAACTCTTTTTGGCCAATAGAGCAAAAACATTGGTCACAATCTTCTGAGTCATTTCCAGATATTTCACTTGTTTATATAAACAGCTTTCAAATGCAACAATATTTTTAGCCCAGTAATTTGAAGTCCAATAGCATTAAGAAAAATTGATAGCCCTGAAATGAAACGGTTTTGACCTCTTGCAGTCCCTCAGATGCCGCCTCAACGTACCCTTCCGAGAAAAGATACCTCGACTCATCTTGCGTCTTCAAAGAGAGCAGTGCAACTTGAATGATCATTTAGGGAGTCCAGCTACCAAATCAATGGAAAAGCATGAGATCTTATCAAAGGTTGAAGAAGGTGCATTCACTATCATAAAAATATTGGGAGAAATCAACCAAGAGCTCAAAGAGATTTCTCATCACCTCAGTCGTACCTACCACAGCACGGTCATGTGTTATGGAAACGACAAACAAACCTCATTAACGTCTAGGATATGTTGTACTTTTTGATCCAGTATTTATTGAGTTTCGATTGTTATTTTTACATGTATGTCGAATTTATATATATTTTGCATCAATAAGTCTTTCTTCATGATTAGTCAATTATTCCTTTATTTTATTTCATATTTATATTTGATGTTATATTCTCAGTCCGATTGCATTGAAAAAGAGTACTCGTCCCATTTTGCGCTCATGAACTTTAGTTTTACGAGTTTTAGCACTTAGTCACCGCAAAAAAGATTTTTGTTTTGAAAAGTGTTCGGGATGGAGTTCGCCATTTTATAAACACTTCCTCAAATTATTTATCCGAGATTTATAATCGTTTTTAATTGCTATTCCGTGTTTTAATATTTATCCTTCAATAAAATGTATCTCAACACTTTCAATTCTGAAATATCTTGTTCTTACATAATAATTGGAATGACATCGGGTAAAACCATTCGAGACGGACGCACACATTTTAATGAGATGCTAAGAAAAAATAAAGCTCCACCCCTAAACAAATAAAACTCCGCCTAAATCGAGTAAAAGTGAATCTTTTATCCGCAATATATATCAAGTCATTAACATAGAAGTCTCTAATAAAGTTTTATTATAATTTTGGAAATACTTGACGTCCAACATTAGCGATCGAGTGTTTAAAGTTTACGCTTTGCCTAATCCTAACCCTATCCTATTCCCTAATCCTAACCCCTAACCCTACCCTATCCCCTAATCCTAACCCCTAACTCTACCCTATCCCCTAATTCTAACCCTAACCCTACCCTAATTCTTGAGCGGATCTATTCGGAGCCTAAAAATGCGGACCGATTTTCCCTAAAAAGAGATATACCTAAAAATATTACGGATCAAAGATTTACTTTTACTCATTTTAGGCGGAGCTTAATTTGTTTTGGGCTTCATTAAAGTGGAGCATCTCATTAAAATGTGTGCGTCCGTCTCGAACGGTTTTACCACCACTATTGCTCAAGAGTCCCACCAGCAAAAGCTGCAACGTCACCCAGTGCGTTAACGTAACACAGCAATTAAGTCCTACATGATTCTTTAAAAAATCTCATTATTAACTGACCATCATAAACAAATATCCAACCAAATAAATTATAATTTGAGTGAAAACCATCGATTTGTAACCCAGTTTTCAGAATTTTATTTGTTTCTAAGTGAGCCTTAACTATAAAGAAAACAACACTCTTATCCTTAAATATTTAACTAGTTTTTAACAACTCGGTTTGCATGCATAGGTCGCGCAAAACAAAAGAAGAATAAATCTGATCTTGTCGACTCTTGAAGGAAAGATTGATTGGAGCCCAGACCCTTTTCTTCTTTTAGTTGGTTTATGGTCAGGCTTAACAGTTGCTGAATCTTTAGGAGCAGCTGGAGCATCAGGTCCACCGCCGCCAGAATCTGCAGGGACAGTTGGAGATGTCAGTGGTATAGTGACCTTCCCACCAGACACCATTATCACAGCTGCGAGATAAAACGAAAATTATCATAAAAATTAAAGAGATCTATCTTATTAGCCACTAGATGTCATCTCATCAAAAATAGTTAAATATACAAAAAATAATGCTTAAATATATTTTTAGTAATTGGTTTCCAGTGGCGGATCCAGAAAATTTGGCGGGGGGGGGGGGGGCGGGCAAATACTGAATTCGGAACCCCTTAAGGTACATCTAAAATACCCCTAAACAGTACGGCGGATATTTCACAGCCATGTTGCTTATTGTATTCGAACCATTACAAATTACTCTTCCTGTCCAGTAAATAATTTATATTACAGGAATCACAAAAGCTGATTATTATAATAAGGCTCTATCTTTATTTATTTATTTATTTATTTGATTATAGTCCGTTGCATAACTGAGATGATTTGGACTATAAGGCTCTATATAAATGGTCATCGTTAAATATAGGCATGGCCTAACGGTTAAGGCTGCGCCTCTCACGATGGCAGCACGGGGTTCAAACCCCTCCGCGGGAGCACCGTCCTAATCATCCAGCTATGCAACGGATGTTAATAAAACATTATAAGTTCAATGTTACTCAATTTCATACATGACATCATTTTATTGTACTCAAAACTACAATAAAATTCCAATTAAATTTAACATGATAAGTAGAATTTGTACAATATGCAAAATAGCATTAAAGCGTTTAGGACAAAGTGTATTGGTGGATTTTTTAGACTTTAAAAATGACGGTGGGCCATGGCCCTCCCCGACTTCCCCCTAAATCCGCCACTGTTGGTTTCTATTACCGATATCTCGATGTTTAAGAAATAGTATCAGCATAAGTTAAGTGAAATTAACTCTTAAAAAATAAAAACCTAAGAAAAGATCCTCAAAAATCAATATCCCCTAGATAAAAATGTTTGGATTAAGCCTTGGCTCTAAGCCAAACGGCTATAACGATAAATAACAACTAAGAATGTACCTCCTGTTAATTTAAATTGTTCAGTTGCGTAATACTGGTAAGATCCTTTGAGATTGTGGCAGAGATTGTGTTCGGAGGCAAAATCTTGCAGGTTGAAATGAGCCTGATCCTCTATAAAAATGCTTCCAGTAAACGTCGAAGGTTGCTCGAAGACAAAGAACTGGTACCTGTGCACACCAGAAGGCGGATTGGGTGGCTCATACTCTGAGATCATTAGTACGTGTTAATTCACGTTCAATCAACAGAGGATTGTTGATGTTTCGATTGGCTTTGAAACTTACCCAGAATTGCCGATCCGTCGACGACACCCTTCTTCAAAGATGATCCCTGATAATATAATTCCAATATTAAGTAAACCTAAATGTACATGATTCAGAACTCTTATCTGTACCAAACACAATAAGTAATAATAATATGCAGGACAGATAATTGCTGGATCTCAGATGCTTGTCCCGATAGAATATACCGGAAGACGTAACAAAGTTGCTGCTTATACCCATTGGAAAATAAGTAAAAGTATCAACAGCTCAATTACAGAAAATTATTTACATAAGCCTGAGCATATGGACACTCTCCATATGTCCCAGGGCACTAAAATGAGACTTACAACATTATATTACATTATTTCGTAATAACGCGATAAAGAAAAATTTGAAATTTGATTGTGGGGAATTTTAATATGTTATGTATTTATATATTTGTGATTATCTCTTAAATTTTCATCAAAATATGTTCGCGCATTAATTTTAAAATTCCAAAAACGTGATTTTGGGGCGTCCAATAACCATAAAAGACACTTGCAAAAATCATCAAAAAATGACTAAAAACTTTGTGAAAAAAGTTTATTAATATGAAATAATGTTTCCTTTATTTTTAATAACTTTAAAACATCTGTTGTCCATTGATTTTATTAGAGTTTTTAAGAATTTTCTGTCCAGTTCTTTCCAGGGACTCCTAATGGCGTTTTCCAGGTCAGATTTTGAGTGAAACTGCCTTCCATTGTTGTAAACAAGTCTTGAAAACATTTCCTAGACATTTGTTATAGGATTTAAGTCCGGGGAACAAGCTGGTCAACTCTTAACTTTCAAATTTCTCCTCTGGCAAAATGTCTGTCAACTTGGAAGTGTGGAGCGGGGCATTATCTTGCTGGAAAATAAAATTTCCTCCATAATATTCTTCTCCAAAAGACAACAGATGATCTTCTAACACTTTGATGTAATCCACCGAAGACTGTCTCCCATCCAGAAAAGCTAATTAAGTCAATCCTTCACTGGAAATTACTCCCCAAATCATCACCGATCCTGCTCCATGATTTCGACTAAAAAATGTTTCTTTTTCTAAATTGAAGTCATGCCAATAGAACTGATGACATCAGGTCCATTCAGGTTAAATTTCTTCTCATCTAAAAAAATAATATTTCCCAACCAATTTCTGTTGAAGAGCATGGTTTTGGCCCATTCCACTCTTGCAAACTTGTGACGGTTTTTAAGAGCTGGAATCTTTAATCTTTTTTCATATGATAAAATACCACTAGATCTCAAATAACTTAACACTGTACTTTTACAAATTCTTAAATCAAGTTCATTTCTAATTTGATTTGCTGAAAATTTACCTGAAGAAGCCTTTCTTACCAGGAGTCTCTGCTGACGAATCGTCAGTTTTATGGGTCTTTCATGATCATTTTTTGCACCATATTCCTCAGGAGCCTTTACGTAGTTGCAGATGGATCGCTTGAGTTCTTTGGTAATTTCCATGATCGAATAATTTGCTTGTCTGAAGGCCTCAATCTGTCCCTTCTCCTTGTCAGACAAAATTCTCCCTCTAGCCATTTATAAAATAGTAAATTCATAAACTTTACATCAATTTTTAGTAAAGTAATGTTTTATTAACGTCCGTTGCTTAGCTAGATGATTAGGACGGTGCTCCCGCAGCGGGGTTTGTGAGAGACGCAGCCTTAACCGTTAAGTCATGCGGGCGAACACATTTATTTGATTGTAGTCCGTTGCATAACTGAGATGATTTGGAAACGGGCGCACACATCAATTTTTATTTATTTATTAGATTATAGACCTTTGCATAACTGAGATGATTTGGAAGATTTTTAACTCTTTTTGGGTTTATATATCGATAATATTTGCATAAAGTGCATTTTGGTTGCTTATGACAAATTCCAAGTTTTATTCGATATAAGTAAGGATGTACTTAACGTTTTCAAACGCCCATAAAATGTTGTTTTGCATATTTTACAAGATCTACTCGTTAAATTTCTTTGAAATTTTGCAGGATGTTTTGTCTACCATAAAGAGATATTATATAAAAATTGTGTAATATTGAACTTATATTTAAGGAGTTATCATAAAAATATGGGGTGTCGAGCAGAACCATAGGGGTTCGTTTTGTCCAAATCATCTCAGTTATGTAACGGACTATAATAAAATAAATAAATAATATGGGGTGTCCTTAAGGTTTCCGTCCGGACTGTATAACTGAACAAGGGTAATATATCGGTTATAAGATCACTTCATCGGCTACGGCAGTCTGTTCTGTGGACGAGTATATAAAAGCTGTGCCCGTCACAGTAAAACGGGGTTAGTCCAAATCATCTTAGTTATGCAACGGACTTTAATCAAATAAATAAATAAAGTAAAACGGGAGTCTGAAACACTTAAGAGCGCACGATCAGAAATTGTTAAAGCTATCCATGAAGGACTATACTATGACGCGTAGATCAGAAGTGATGCAGAACAGTTAAATTGTAACCTCATAGTTTTATTACATTATTTAAAGGATTTTCTGTTAGAATTTCTTTCCTGTTGCTAAACAGCATTTTGCGATCTTCAATTTCTGTGAAAAGTCTCTATCGTAGAAATGTTCAAATTCTGTGCATTTTCGACGAATTGCGTCGACATCCTTATTGGATAGAAGAGTTTTAACTTCCAGCAGAAATCCAAATTTTGCGTTCAAGTGTGTTAGTTGTAAAAAACGTTTTGACACTCCTTGTATAAGTCGATCAAATACGTTCTTCGTTCGCGCACAATTTCTTCTTCTGCTGAAAGTCCTTCATCTCTTGCCAGTTCTCTAGGCATCTTCCGACGTCACCTAATTCTTCTGTCCACCTCAATCCCCAAGGGTACGCATTTTGTTTTGGCATTTTCTACATCAACTTGCCTCAAATCATCATGTATCTTGACAAATTCTTGCTCCAATGATTCAATGTCAGTTGCTGCTTTCTTGAAATTCATAGGAGGACCTTACAGTATAGAGAAAAGCCCTCGCAAGAAGTAAACTTTGCAATACAATTTTGCGTCATTTTGGTGGTTTCCATCACTTACTTTAGGATTTTATTGTGTCGCCAAGTGTACCGACAATTGTCGATGGCATATTCACAATTTGAGAGCACATGATGCATTGCCTTGGAATCGCCGGAGCTCTCGTGCGATGTCCAAGTGTTTGTTGCTTGTAAGTATAAGTGTTCTATATAAAAATATGAGGTTTCTAATTAATTAGTAAAATAAAAGTTAGCAAGTTTGGTTACACCCAGACGTAATTTGGGGGTATGTCGTTGGTTTATCGAGACTTTAGATTATACCCAAAAAAAGGTCACCTCCTTATGTTTTTCTCTCCTTGAATTTTTGCTTGAAGCAAAAAAAGGCAATTTCCTCCAGCTGTGCGAAGGTTTGCCCCCCCTTTGGAAAAAAGCTGAAATGACGTCCCTGGTTTCACCCACTTCGTTAAATGATTAATATCCGCTAAATTAAGTAATATAATAAAAGGAAGTTTGTATGCTAGCCGATTTCAAAACGACCTGTCACCAGGCTTTACGAAATGACAGCGTTGAGGCTTTATTTGTGTTTTTCAATAAAACTCTATAGAACTTACTTTTATGCTGTGTAACATCCAGTGAAGCCAAAATTTCATTTCAGGATTATTTGGATCGGGAGCATCCGGATCCACCATAATTAATAAGTAATTCTTTGACTCCTGAAAAAATTAACAAACTAAATATTTTTGGATGTGGATTTACAAGTTATAACAAAAATATATTATTCAGGCAAATATTTTAAATCAGCACCTTCTCTCTCACCAGTCAAGAAAGAACATTTTCCTAATAAAAGCTTACTTCTGCATTTTCAAGTGTGACTGTGGGCTCCTTTTCTGCAAACGATACATCAGGTATTAAGACATTGCAAGGTCCCTGACTAGTTATTAGGAGAGTTTCGAATTCGCATGGCGAAAAATTATTAAAATCGGAATTAGTACATGTTGAGTCCGAGTTTTCAATCAAGAATTGCACCAAAATTGACAAACGTATCCCTAACTTCGCCAAGCCAGCGCCAGCCATAACGGCAATATAATTGCTTTGAATCCAAATTGGCTCGAGTGCGTTTTAACTGGCGCAAATTAATTCATCAATTTTATTTATGTTAAAAATATTTACTTTATTTATGTTAAAAATATCTACTTTATTTATGTTAAAAATATCTAATTTATTTATGTTAAAAATATCTACTTTATTTATGCTAAAAATATCTACTTTATTTATGTTAAAAATATCTACTTTATTTATGTTAAAAATATCTATTTTATTTATGTTAAAAATATATTTATATATGTTAAAAGAATCAAATCAAACTGTTAATTTCATGAAATATTTGCATCTGACTACAACAAATAAAGACAAGCACTTCTAGACAAGCCATTTCAAATATTTGCAAGCCAATCGGGAAGGGCATGAATATTAATTAGAAGTTAATGGGTAAAACTGTTCGAGACGGACGCACACATTTTAATGAGATGCTCCACTTTAATAAAGCTCCGCCTAAAATGAGTAAAAGTAAATCTTTGATCTGTAATATTTTTAGGGATATTTCTTTTTAGGGGAAATCAGTCCGCATTTTTAGGCTTTGAATGGATCCGCTCAAGGGTTAGGGTTAGGCAAAGCCTAAACATTAAACACTTGATCGCTGATGTCAGACGTCAAGTAATTCCAAAATTTTAATAAAACTTTACTAGAGACTTTTATGTAAATGACTTAATATATATTGCGGATAAAAGATTCACTTTTACTCATTTTAGGCGGAGCTTTATTAAAGTGGAGCATCTCATTAAAATGAGAGCTTAATTTGTTTTGGGGTGGAGCTTTGTTTTTTCATAACATCTCATTAAAATGTTTACGTTTGTTTAAAAATTTAAGTAAGTACCGTATTTTCACCCATATTACACGCGTGTTATGTTCGATTTTACTTACCACGCACCCCCCTATGCGTGCTATAATCGTATGCGTGTTATGCTAGATTAAATTTACATGAATTTGATTTCCGACCAACAAAAAATAAAAACATTTAAATGATAGCACAGACTGTTGGTTGTTTTTGTAAAAGTTTTAGGCTATATTTTTAATTTTAAATAGTTCATAATTGATTGGGCGTTAGTGCATTGCATAAAGAACTTTCGATATATGCTTACAGAAGCATGTGACAAAACATTCACGCTAATCATTGCATTGTCCAGCTCTCGAGTTTATGACGTCAACTTGAATTTAACATAAATTAATTGATGGTAACTATAGGAAACTTGTAGGGTGTTGTACTATTTTATGAATTTCCATCATAATTTTTCAACTCTTTGTTACTCATAATTATAATTGGAGCTAATGTTTTCAGTTTGTGTGACAATGTTTTTTCAGCACTGGTGGTTCAGACAGCTTTGGTTGATGCTGTTTAATATTTTAATAGTCAAACATCACAAGCATGGACTTATTGTAGCAAATGTCTTCAATCTCTTAATGATCTTGCTATAAAAACTTTGAACACTTCTCAAAAGCATGGAACAAAATAGATACAATTTTGGTAATAGTGTCAGTTATCAGTCTTTTGCAGTCTTTATTGGAAAACAAAATGGAAGTCTTAGCCCATTCTCTTGGAACTCATTATGAAGATTCAAATTGGTAATTGTAATAAATTACCACCACTGTTTTGGCTTTTTCTGGTGATGAGTCATTTGATTTTCTACATTGCTATAAGAGAAAAATCATAAAACCCATTAGATGGTATAAATTATATGCAGCTTTTGGCCACACTTTTATGCTGTAGTTGATGCACTGTTTGAACCTCAACAATGCCATACCTTCACAGTAAAGCTATGTCCCAGAGCATGGTACAAATGCATAACTTCAGTATTTCTTCAAGTATTGATCTCAATTTATTTAAAAAAAACCTTGTTTCTTTCAATGCAATTATAAAGCCTATTGTACATGAGCTGCATTTCATGCTCAGATCAATGATCTATTTATGGTTCTTGAAAGGGAGACTTTAACCTTGAAATCTCATGATATTTCATGTTATAATTGATGTTTGGACCTCAACAATGCTATACTTTCCAGTGAAGCTGTGTCTCACAGCATGATGCATCTGATTTACTTCATCATCTACTCCAAGAATTTATCAAATATTCAAAAATGTCTCTTAAGATTAGTACATTTAAAATATGTGATTTTCATATTTAGGGAGTTATGGGACACATAGACTTGTTAAGCGAACTCTTTGCAGCGTGGAATTGGTTAACGAGTTCGTTACCGTCCTTGGAGTATTGCTTCCCTTTTGTCTTACAAATTATTATGCGTAAACAATATGCATTCCAAAGTAGGAAGTTGATGCAAATCTTAAGATAAAAATAGTTTCGAGGAAGAATTGAAGAGAGAACGCAATATCGAAGCGACTCTTGACCAATTTTGGTCAATTGCAGCGAGCTCATGAATCGTTAACCAGTTCTTTGAAGTTTTTAAACAATTTATTAACAGACATTCAAAAAATCAATCATAAGAGCAATAATTATTCCTCATCATCAGCTAAGCCTTCAAATCCGTCAAAAGTCGAACAGTCTTCACATTCATTTTCGACTCTTGCCGGATCGCAGTCTAGTTCAAAGTTCGTGTGGTCACTTTACTCCTTTCCTGTAGACTTAATGCCTGCATTTCTAAAGCCACTCAGAATCAAGAGACACTTTGTCCCGTGATCGTGCAACCCACGTGCATATCTCGGAATACAAGGCCTTCCTGTCTCATCCAGACGGTGTGTGGGTGTATGTGCCATTCTGCATCCATTCCTCCCTCTCAGATCTGTTAATTTCTCAACGATTTGTAGTTGCAGTTTGGATGATAGACCACCCGATTGCAATGTGACATCCGCTTAAGTTGAGTATCTTCTTAACTGACTCTTCTTTATGAGCAGTCATTGCATCCATGATCAACCGCGAGCTCTTTGAAAAGAATCCCCTCTTTTGAGAACATTTCTGAATCCAGAGCTTCATGCTGAAAATTTTCGCATTGTCTCTTGAAAATAAATATTGGTTTTGACTTGGTGCCAGCCGCAGAGCATCCAAGTATGATTGTGAAACATGTCCGTTCGTAACCACTTGTTGTTATTGCCACTGCTCTGGCGCCAGATGCTTTCACTAGCGGGAATGTCAAAAGCTATCTCTTTCTTTGTTCCAAGACCCATAGCTTTAGATCAGACTCTAACTTTGGCCATTTCGCATTTTGGCCAAGGCATGCACGTTTTCTCAGGTTCAGTTTCTCAAGCAATCATTCCTTCTTTCTCCATTCGCGAACCGACAATTCGTTAACATTGAACTCCCGAGCAGCTGCTCTGTTACCTTTGTCTTTTGCTCTAGAAATGACTTGAAGCTTGTAGTCAACAGTGTACGAGTTACGTTTATCAGCCACTTTCTTAACGACGTCGATATTTCAATCTATTTATTTATTTATTTGATTATAGTCCGTTGCATGACTAAGATGATTTTGACTTATATTTCAATCAAGAGCACTTCTATCTATATATCACTGTATTTATTACTTCAAGCATCGGCCGCTCAGCCAACGGAAGATTTTTTTACAACTTTTATATTTGATTGTTTTATATATTACAAACTGTTTCAATTTAATATTTTAATATAATTATTATTTTAATTTTAATGTTAAATTATTTTAGCCAAAAGTAAAAAAGGCGTCTATTGGTGCGTGTTATAATCGTTTGCGTGTTTTATAAGTGATTTTTTACATAAATTGGAAAAATTGCGTGTTATATTTGTCCGCGTGTTAAATTCGTCTGCGTGTTTATTTCGTAAAAATACGGTATATAGACAGGGTAAAAGTTTTGAAATGTGTTTATACCAATGCTAGAAGTACAGTAAGCAAGTCTAAAAGAAGAGAACTCGAGCTAATTGTTGATTTGGAGGAGCCATATATAATTGGCATTACTGAGTCTTGGGCAAAAGAAAGTATTCAAAACTCTGAGCTAGCAATTGATGGCTATGAGATGTTAAGGAAAGACAGAGAAAATTAATTTATATTAAGAATCATATCAAACTAATAGAAAGAAAGGAATTTCAAAATGAAAACTTTAAAGAGAGTTTACTTTTTTAGGGTTTGCTACGGGGCACCAAACTGTAAAGAGGATACTGGACTAAATGAGATATTAAACAAAGCCAGTAAGGAATTTATGCTAGTAATGGGTGACTTTAACTACCACATTTACTGGAACACTTTAGAAGGAGAAAGGATTGAGGATATACTTTATAAATTTAACAAATGATAACTTTTTATTCCAGCACATCACTGATCTCACAAGAGGTAAAAACACATTGAGTTTGATATTAACAACAGATAAGAACTTAGTGGAAGGCCTAACAGTTGGTGAACACTTTGGATCATCAAGTGATCATCAAGTTGTCAGATGGAACATTTATTTAGACAACGAGGATTTAAAAAAAAGAGAACCTAGGTTCTAAAAACTTTTTTAAGGCTGACTGATAACATACGGAATGAGCTAGGAAAAACAAACTTAGATAAAAAATAGAATCTGCTGATGTAGAAGAAGCTTGGCCAATAATCAAGAAAGAGCTAAATCTAGTTATAGATAAATATATCCTAAGCAGAGACAGAATTCAGTAAAGACAGCCATGGCTTATGAAGGAGGTCATCAAATACAAAAGAGCATAAGTATAAGCAAAAGTATAAGGCATGGAAGAAATTACGAGAAATGACAAAAATAAAATCTGGAGAGAAAGAGGAAAGAGAGTTTAAGGATTTAAAACAAAAATATCAGAAAAAAGGAATACATCAAACAGAATTAGTAGAAAAGCAAATCTAAAATATGAGAACAAATTAGCAAAGAATGTTAAAAGTGATAGCAAGAGCTTTTTCAGATATGTTAGATGTAAACAAAAGGTAAGGTACAAAATTGGACCATTACAAAATAGTGAGGGGCAAACAGTTGATTCAGTAGAGGAAACAGCCAATATATTAAATAGCTACTTCAGTTCAGTTTTTACTAAGGAAACAATAGGAAATCTACCAGAACTGTCAAGGAGAATTCAAGAGATTGAGATAAAGTTAGATACGGTGAACTTCTCAAAAACGGGTAATTAAGCAACCGGAAAATTTGAAAGTAGACAAGAGCCCTGGCATAGACAACCTACATCCTAAACTACTATATGAGACAAGAATAGTTATAAGAGAAGCATTGGCAAACTTATTTGTCAAATTACTTGACTCAGGAATAATACCAAGCGATTGGAAAGACGCAATGGTAGTCCCTCTATTCAAAAAGGGAAGTAGGAATTTGCCATCCAACTACAGGCCAGTAAGCTTAACTTCTATAGTTTTCAAGGTAATGGAAAGAATGATCAAAGAGGCTGTATCAACTCTTTTTGGAAGAAACAAAGTGATTGGGAAGAGCCAACATGGTTTTACTAAGAACAAGTCGAGAAGTCTTGCCCTTGTTAAAGGAAACGTCTGCAGCGACATCTCGTTTGTTGTAGCGGGTCAACGGGTTTCTACAGTTTCTGAGGAACCGGTTAATAGCCTAGGCCGACTGTTTAATGATTTGCTGAACGATAGGAGCCAAGAGAGCTGCACTGTCGAACAGGCTGTTGTAGGTTTGAGGGCAATCGGAGAGGCACCCTTGCAGGGAAGGTTTAAGGTGTGGTTGTTCCAGTTTGTGCTTCTCCCAAGGCTGCTGTGGCCATTGACGATCTATGAGATCGGATTGCCCACAGTCGAAGGATTAAAAAGGAAAGTTAACAGATACATCAGATCGTGACTTGGGCTACCTCCAGGGATGTCATCTGTTGCCCTCCACAGTAAGAGCTCGAAGTTAAGGTTACCTCTTCGTTCCTGGTGGAAGAATATGGGGTCTCTAAAATAAGAACGCAGTAGATGTTGAATAACTCTGCGGACATCAGGATCCGCGAAGTTAGACCACTGTTAAGAACTAAAAGGAAGTTCTCGGTACAGGATGAAATCGATAAGCCAGTTGCGGAACTGACGTTCGAAGAAGTGCGAGGTCTTATTCAGTTGGTCGTCAGGTTGTTGGGTGAAACCACTTCGCAAAATGGTCTGAGTCTTGCCCTGCGGTTAGGGCAAGGCTTATTATTCAGGAGAGGAGGAGGGATTTGAACTTAGAAACTCCTACCGCGGAGCTAACCGACAGGGAATCATCAGAGGAGTGCCCCCGTCATCAAACGTTTCGGCCCAAACTCCTGACGTTCTCGAGGGGTGGGCCACACCCGTTGATCAGGCGGGTGTCACTGTCGGTGAAAACCCTACCTATCCAACTCCATCGTAACGCACCGCACGTTATATGTTGGTCGATGAGATTCACGACGACCTTTGCGCATCGATCCCATATAACGCAAACTGAGCGTTATAATTTCATTGAAGCGGCCGCCGTCACTTAGAAATATACGCTCACCGGACGCGCGCATATATTGCCTCAAACGCTCAATCGCGTGTTTACGTCATTTGCGAATGCGCGCGTCAACATCTCAACAGCCAAACCGCGATCACTATTCTTAGCAACGCTTACGGCCTCTCATCTCTCAAATCCAACACGATGCTGCCTCTACAGCCTCCGACATTTTTATCACAGCCCTAGTTCTTTCCCGGCTCGATAAACCTATTTGAGTGAGAAACGTGTAGGCTGACTTACCAACTAAACCTCTCGCCCCAACTTCAATGGGCATCAGCGTTACCCGAAACCCGCTCACCTCTAGATCTTTCGATCTTTTTATCAAATAATAAAAAAGAGAACAAATTCAAAATATGTATAATAATAGTATCCGGCCGCGCATTGCCGTGGCTCAGTCTTGTTAAATCGTTGGCATCAGGCATTTCTGTGCATAATTACATCGTCTATTCCTGTCCAGGAAATAATTTATATTGCAGGACTTACATAAACTGATTGTTCTTTTAATAAGGCTTGGGTTTCTCGAAAAATGTTAACAACGCAATAATGAAAATAGTAACAAGACAGGAACACAGTTAATTGCCATAACAAACAAGTTGCTTCACACAAGGCACAACGGATTAAGTGAAATCCCGACTATCGGAGCATCTGAGAAAGAATGTTTAAAAGCGAATGGAAGTCTACAACTCCTTTAGAGTGCAGCTTCTGTGCTCATTCAGACCTAGAGACTGTCATGTAAACGAAATAATTGGAATGACACCGAACAGAGGGCAAAGACAGACATTTAAGATCAGCGCCATATTTAAGTATGTGGGCCTTTTATTTTATTCTCAGGATGTCATGGGTAAGATATAGGCTAGTTTGGGGTCCTCTACCAACCACTCCTGCGCGAGAGTCCCACCAGCAAAAGCTGCAACGACACTCTTGCCCCTTGCGTTAACACAATGCAGCGGTTAAGCCCTACACGATTCTTTAAAAAATCTCATTATGAACTGACCACCATAAACAAATCTCCAACCAAATCGATTATCATTTGAGTGAAACCCATCGATTTGTAACACAGTTTTCAGAATTTTATTTGTTTGTAAGTGAGCCTTATAAAGAAAACAACGCTCTTATCCTTAAATATTTAACTAGTTTTTAACAACTCGGTTTGCATGCATAGGTCGCGCAAAACAAAAGAAGAATAAATCTGATCTTGTCGACTCTTGAAGGAAAGACTGATTGGAGCCCAGATGTTCTTCTTTTAGTTGCTTTGTGGTCAGGCATAACAGTTTCTGAATCCTTAGTAACAGTTTCTGAATCCTTAGTAACAGCCGTTGAATCCTTAGGAGCAGCTGGAGCATCAGGCACTCTGCCGCCAGAATCTGCAGGGGTAGTTGAAGCTTCTAGTGGCATGGTGAAATTCCCACGAGACACCATTAAAACATCTGCAAAATAGATCGAAAATTATCATAAAAATTAAAGAGCTCTATCTTATTAGCCACTAGATGCCATCTCATCTAACCCTCCCAAAAATAGTTAAATATAAAAAAAATAACTCATATCTTTAGTAATTGGTTTCTATATCTCAATGTTTAGGAAATAGTATCGGCATAATTTAAGAGAAATCAACTCTTAAAAGATAAAAACCTAGGAAATGATCCTTAAAAATCAATATCCCCCCAGTTAAAAATGTCTGTATTAAGCCTTAGGAGTAACCAGCTAAATAAAAAACGATAAATAACAACTACGAATATACCTCTTGTTAGTGTATATTCTTCCGTTGCGTAATACTGGTAAGACCCTTTGAGATTGTTGCAGAGATCATGCCTGGAGGCAAATTCATCCAAGTCGAATTTGGCCCTGTCTCTTATAGTGATACTTCCTCCATCAAAAGTCGAAGGCTGCTCGAAGACAAAGAACTGGTACCTGTGCACACCATAAGGCGGAGTTGGCATTGTATATGCTGAGGACATTATTTCGTTTTAATGAGGATTGATGATTCTTCGGTAGGCTATGAAACTCACTAAATATTTCCTGTCCTTTGACGATTCCGTCCCTCAAGGCTGATCCCTGATAATAAAAATCCAACATCAATTGTGACTAAGAACTCTTGTCTATATAAAAACACAACTTCCATATTATTAAGCATTAAGTAATAATAACAACAATAACAATAGTAATAATACAATAATAATAACAACAACAACAATAATAATAATATTAACAATAATAATGGTGATGATGATTATAAAAATAATAATATTAACAATAATGACTTTTAACCTGTGCAGTGCTTTATACAACATTTAATTTAAAGTGGTTCAAAAAGAGTGTTTGTATGATGCGTGCGTATTTTGTTAACGTCCATTTGAAAACATTTCAAGTCTCCCTGATAAAGCACTCCTTTTTCTGATCCTTTTCCAAACTTCGATAGTCATTTGGAAAGTTACTCTCACCGGCCACGCTCATGTAATGCATATGAAAATTAAACGCTCATTCGCGTCATTTATTGGTGATAGCATCTCAATCCTTATAGGTCGTTCGCGACTGTCCAATCATTAGCAGGGTTTTTTTCAGACAATATTCGGAGGGGCATTCCAGGAAACCCTAACCCATTCGGGGTGTTTGCAAAACACCCATTTGAAATCTAATAATTTATCAGCTCGATATAAGGGTTTTTAAAAACTAAAAACATGATACAAACCTTAATCCTCAAGGTTTTTCAAAGCATATAAATCTAATATTGTGCTTGGAAAAATTTCCATTGGAACTTCAAGTTCTTTAATGCTTATACAACAAGTTAAAGTTTCTGGTGTCATTTTATTTCTTGCTTTGCTGAGCATCCGGTTCATTATGCTAAATGATCTCCCCATTGAAGCAGATGTTACAGGATTAACAAGGACTTCACAGAGGGCATTCATTTATTTCAGTATTTCATAACATCTTCCACTATTTTTGCCAATTTCGTTTGCTTTCGTCGACCACAAACTTTATGAAAAATTTATGAGCTTTCAATACCGTAGGCATGGCAGCTTCTGCATTGAGAATTGGAAAACTGTTACAAAAAATTATGACTTCTTCGTTTTGTAGACCTGTCATTGACCGAAAGGTCTCAAATCGATGTATAATCTCAATCGATTTATCATTAAATCTTTCTTCAATTTCATTAATGATACTTTCACAATGCCTCTCCATACCTGTTAAGATACTATTTGCACATTCATCTTCAGTCAAGTTGGCATCGTTTTTTTATCTCAACTATTTTGCATTTAATATTATTTTGTAAGTCACTATCGCTATTTTCACACTGCTTTGCAATATCTCTCAAATTTTTTTGTAGTCATTAAAGTGATGACTTAAATAAATCTTTTTTCTGCAAAGTATTGCCAAGGAAAGAAAGTGCACTGAGAATTTCATTAATAACTTGGCAGGTGATTTTGAAATACAAAACTTTCATTTCTAATTTCAAGCAAAATACTTTTTGTATCCCAAAATCAAAAAAATTATGTCTTCGAGTTTATTGGAAGTTAATTTTCAGTTTCAGGGGTTGGGGGTAGCCAGTTTCTTTTCTCCGGGATGGATTACCTAGAGGTATGCCTTAAAGAAACCCTGATCACCTGATCATTAGCTTCTGCAAGGATGTCTCTCCTCGGAGGGAATCTATTTTTCCTACAGGGTAAAGATAAACTTTCTAGGAAGAAGTGACCCTTCCGTTGCAATACAATCTTGTGACAACTTGTTTTGGCCACTGCCTTTTGGTGGCTTCCACCAAATTATTTAGGAACTTATTTACTTATATTTTATTGGTAGAGGTACCGACCATTGTCGAGGGCATGCTATCAATTTTATTACACACGATGGATGACTGTCTCGGAATTACCGCAGAGTTCACATTGATGTGCCGTTCAAATGTTGTAAGCGTAAGTGTTCAACATAAATATTGGTTTGTAATTATTTAAATACGGTGATAGTTAAATACGGTTATAGTCAGTAAGTTTGGCTAAAGACACTTTGTTAAATGAATAATACCTTCTAAATTAAGTAATATAATGAGAGGATGTTTATATAAAATAGATTTACAGTATGGTTTGACAGCTGATAAATGACAACAACTCGCTTCAAAAAAACCTGGCCCTCGGTCACAAAGTAAAAACAAAATTTGGATTTTGATGAAACCTAGTTGATTACATCTGCCTTAATTTGTAACTTTATTTCATTTATATAGTGCCATATGTATGGCGTCAGAGGCGTTTCTTGTAACCATTTATATAGCGCTCCTTCCTACTGGCGCTGGCGGCAGTGCAGGCTCGGTTTCGAACACGACATATTACGATTGTTGCCATTAACGCCGTATGCAGGCACGTAACCAAATAGGCTAACCTCAATATAACTCTATGGAGCTTACTTCTATGCTATAAACGATCCAATGAATCCAGAATTTATATTCAGGATCCTCTGGATCGGGAGCATCCGGGTCCAACATAATTAATAAGTATTTCTTTGCCTCCTGAAAAAATTAACAAACACTAAATTTTTGGATCTTTTCCAGATAAGCCCCGCCAAAAAGTTAACCCCCGCCACCAAAAAAAGATTATAAAAAGAGGATATGAAATTTGTATTTTCCATGAAAAGGTCCGTATTTCTGTACCTTTTGCTCCAAGATCGGTGTGTGTTGCATTGGCGCTTATTATGCATCTTGTAGACGTGCCACAAAGATTCGATGGTTTGTGTGAGCTCCACTCGTTGGATCCACAAAGTTTTCTGTATGATTAACCGGTTGATGAACATAAAGTTGAAAGTGTCATCTGGTGACCATTGTTGCACAAACGTTGCTGATGGATCACTCCGTGGCTTTGCAAAAAACGTATTGCCGTCTCCTTGTCGTGAACGAGAGTCGAAAGTTTATTTCAGGTTTTATGTCCGAACTTAGGAAATATTTGCACAAAATGGGCATGGAGGTGGATAATTAGTTGTTTTTATGGCGTTCATTTAAATATTCAAATGTCCAGACATCAGAAATTGGGTGCGTGCATGAAATTAAGGTGGCGGGGCTTAACTTTTCGCGCATACACTTTTATCATTAATGGCGGGGCTTATCTGGAAAAGATCCAAATTTTTTATATAGATTTACTTTATATACTTTCACAACGGTGAAGTTAGCAAGACTTCAGCAAGAACTTTAACACCCAATAACTTTGGAGCTCGTAAAGCCAGAAACAATTTTTTTGTTAGAAAGGTCTTGTTTTAGAAAATGATGTTCTTATATCTATTGTAAACAAGATATCGGTCTTTTTTATAAACTAAATTTTGGTACTTGCGCTGGAGACACGTTAAGGAAACATATATTTTTAGAAAGGAAATATTTTTAGAATATGCTTTTTAAAATTTCAAGCGCGTTAAGGAATTTGATGTTATTGGCGCTCAAAGCTTTATAAGTTAGCCAAAACTTAATTTTTATTAAAAGTACATTACTTTTTTTACTCGCATCATTTGCTAAAGCAAGATCTTTTTAACAAAAAAATTGTTTCTAGCTTTACGCGCTCCAGATTTATTGGATGTTAAAGTTCTTGCTAACTTCACCGTCGTAGTAAAAACTTACTTCTGCAGTTTCAAGTCTAACTGTAGGTTGATTAGTTGCATAAACAGAATCACGTATTAAGACATCGCAAGGTCCTTGATTAGATATTAAAACAGTTTCGTATTCACACGGCCAAAAATTGTTAAATTCGACGTTTACACATTTTGAGTCCGCGTTTCCAATCAAGAATTGCACTAAAATTATAGAACATATCCCCAACTTTGCCAATCCAGCGGCAGCCATAACGGTAGTCGCTTTGAATGTTCGAATTTAAATTGATTCGAGTGTCTTCGTCTGTTTTATTTTATAACGTTAAATAAATTCAACATATTAAATAAAATTTATTAAATAATTTAATAAAATAAAGTATTTTCATGAAATATTTCTATCTCGTTACAATAAGTGAAACAAGCCGTTGAAAAAATCTACTAGAACGAATGGGTATTAATCTAGAATTAATTTAATATAAAATATATTGGGCAAATTTATAAGCTAATAATTTTTTCTTGCAAAATTTTTATCATTTAATTATATCATTAATGATATTTTTTTTAGATTGCCCCCTCCTATCAATTGTATCTCTTCGTATTTTACGAGGGTTTGCTCCCAAAACTACCAAAACAAAATATATACAAACTTTCTAGATATAAAAAAAATTAATTTGAACATCGGAACTTACTTTGTCAATTTGAATTCAATTTAAATTATATGCACAGCAGTGTGTAAAGAGTGCATTGGGAGCAATCTCCCTAACTCTTGTTTATAGACCGGCTACTTCACATGACATTGTACTAGTTCCACCACATGACTGACCACAACACAGTTATTGACAAGCCCAAGCTTTTTTATCATGGTCATAATTTCAGATTTTGCCAGGGAGTGGGGAGATGACTTTACACGTCTAAAATGAGCATCCCAAAAGATAAATAAAATTGATTGATTCTGCTCAGTGGCGCAAACTGGGGGGCTGAGGAGGGCTTTCGCCCCCCTAGGCCTATCAGGAGAAACCCTGCAATTTTTCCAAATCCAATGAGTTTTTTTTTGTGGGGGGTAGGGGGATTCTCAATATGCCATAGGCACAACAATCACGAACCCTGTTATTTCATGAATTTATGATCATTGAATTTCTATTCGCTTTGTCATATTGATGTAATTATTTTTTATAATAATATAATATAATAATAATTTGACAATGATGTTGGCAGTGACTTGGGTTTCTCAAAAAATGTCAACAACGCAACAATGACAATAGTAACAAAACAGGAACACAATTGTCTCTAACAAACAAGTTGCTTTAAACAAGGCACAACGGATTAAGTGAAATCCCATCCATCGGAGCATCTGAGAAAGAATGTTTAAAAGCGAATGGAAGTCTATAACTCCTTTAGAGTGCAGCTTCTGTGCTCATCCAGACCTAGAGACTGTCATGTAAACGAAAAATATTTCTATTTATTACAAGCGTTATTATTATCATTACACCATTATACCACTTCTAAATAATATTCGTCATTTATTTACATCCAAAATTACAATTAATTCATAAGTGTTTTTATTACTTGCAGATGGTTTGGAGCGCCCCTGATGCTTACGGCGCCATACAAATGCAAGTTTATTATTATTATTATTATTATTATTATTATTATTATTATTATTATTATTATTATTATTATTATTATCATTAATATTATTATTATTATTGTAATACCACTGGAATCATTATCAGGCACCACTATGCTAATCAAACTGACTTAGGATATAGAATAACCTTATATTGTGGACTCATGTTATGACTCGAGTTATATGAAGACACAATAACAATGTCCAACCTTTTCTTCCACCAGAGATCCCATCTTCATCTTCATCATCTTCACGCCATCCTCCTTGTCTGACAGCCCGTCATTTTCCATGGGCATGAGGTCGGGATTGAAGATTGGGGAAGACGAGGCAGACGCCCCTGGAGATGTGTCAGGCGAAGAGCACCTTGGCGATGGTGAAGACAACGGAGTGTTGACGGGCAAAGGGGATGACTTGTCGACAAAGCTCTTGTGGTCGTTGCTGGAGTTGACAATACTTTCACCTGTTTGGTGGCTGAATGGAAACAATGTTGAACAAAGTCAAACTAGGCAAAGTTCCACCGATAAAAATCGAAGTTCATAAATTAAATTGAAGATTTGGTAAAGATTTATTTTGACATCAATAATATTGATGAGCAAATAAATATTAATCCCAATGGCATCACAGATTATAACTGATCTTTACTCCAGAAGCTCAACAATTTTGGCTTCAAGAAGCATCAAAAGATAAATGTATCTAACCCAGCCAATGAGCATTTTCTGATGGGGTGCACCTGTGTACTCTCTCTGTTCTCTGCAGTCCTTACTCCATCACGTTTTGGAATAATGACTGACAGATGCTTGCGACTGCCTGTAGGCTGGCTACCTCCACTGGCAGATTGTCTGGCACCAACCTTGGTAGCAAAGCTGATCCTGAGCTTCGGATTTCCCGGAGATTGCGAAGTACTTTTTGTTTCCGAACAAATTGTAGGCTGGAACTCCACATCCCTGCTCTTGGTGCAGCTGAAGTTGACTCCGCAGCTTCCCGAATCAACTTTCAATTCCCCCTCGTCCGAATCACTTTCAGTTTCCCCTTCGGAAATTTCCTCGTCCACGATTTTCCAGGAGTTCTTTCCTTCTGGAATTCCACCGAGAAGATCTGGTTTCAAGATGATCTCATCTCGTCTGAACGTTCTCGAGTATACTTCACTGGTTGGCCTTCTTGACTGAAAGTCAATGTTAATGTAGTTAAGGTGCAATGTCACAATTACATTTTAAATTCAATCGGTTAGGCCACTTTTGCAGTTGCCAATGATGTTGATTGAGTTAGATTCTCAAGATCACGGATATGAGATTTGACTTAGAATTAGGTTACCATATTTATTTTTATTTTCCAAAATAAATCATAGCTCGATCTTTAGTCTCATAAGCTTCACTCGCTTTAAAGTCATCTCTAGAGATTTATTTGTATGAAAATTTTAATGCTGTACATAAATTATTAAAACGAATGAAGTGATACGAACCATGCTCCTGCTGTACAACTGTTCTTTGAACGCCTGGCTGAGACTGGGGTGAGGTAAAGAGTGGGCTTCCTTCTTCTTTGTGCCCACTTCGACCTTGGCCTTGTTTTGAAGGTCGGCCATGCTCGACTTGATCTGACCTCCGGTGGTCAGAAAGTAGGCTTTCAGCTTATCTCGACTGAAGTTTGGAAATAACGACTCCAGAGTGGACGGGGTGTCTGGGCTGATTGTTTAGGTCAAGGTCAATTTTAATGATTTGTTAAATGTCATTAATAGAATGTCTCAATTACAAGCAACAGGGTGATAAAATGTTGAATCAGATGCACAAGAGTATGTCATACAAGAGTATGAATATAAGCGGATGTCAAGTCACTATCGAACAGCTCAAAAAAACTGTGTTTACCTCGTCGATGGCTCCTGGTTGGACTTTTTAAGCTTCTTCGCGTACTGCTGCTGGAGCGGGTTGTCTTTGTTGTTGAAGAGAGGAGATATGAAGCCTGCTTTCCTGGCCTTCAGGAGTCTTATTGCCTTTTCTTGCCTTTGAAATATGTTTTTAACTGTTGACCAATTTGCAAAGATACATTCGAAAATGAGGCAAAAACTTTACAGATGAAACTTCTCCTGTCATTTACAACAAGCATCTTTCAACAAATAAAGGAGCATTTAATAATTGCCATTCCATTAAAAAGGTTCCGAAACCAATGATTGACTTTAAAAAAAAGGTGAATCACCCACTTGGCCACCTCTTTCTCCCTTTTGTCCAGTTGGCTCATGATTGCCGTCAACTCGATGAAGAGTCGGTTGGTGCGTTCCAACTTCTGCTCGTACAGTTTCCGGATGTCTTGCGCATGTCTGATGGTCGTGCACGATATTTAGGCATTTTAAAAATAGTTTATCATTAAAAAAAAAGTCGTATTCATTGTAGATTTGATAATTTATGCACAAATTTTTTTTGATATGCATTTCATGATAGGCCGACCTAAGCTCTTCCTTCCTCCTTCTGACAAGATCGTCCTCAAACTTTGGGTAGTTGATGCCTTCCTGTTGAATCATTTGCAGCTGTTTTGTTATTTCGTCTCTCCATTGGCTCTACAAGATCCATTCAAATATTGAAATTATAGATGTTTATAAGAAAATTACTTACTGCACAAACATTAAGTAATTACGTACATTAAATGTAATTAATTATGATAAAATAATTTCATCTCACCTGTAGAACAAAGAATTCCTCCTCAGACAACCTCAATAAGTCGTCCGCAGCAATCTCGAGGTGCATTTGTATCTGCCGAAACGATGGCCTGTTTCGAGGCTTTGCATTCCTGTCGAACGATCAAATTAAATAGCTTTCGACAAAATAATGCAGCATTATTTCAACCTCAGGACCAAAACATGCACACGTTCATACACGGGCAAACCAGAAGCTAATACTGCTAGTAATAATAATAATTAATTTATAAGGCTTCATGTGCATAGAGTCAGGGGAGCCTACTCACCAACACTGTTCCATCAACAGTTTGAGACCAGGCGGAAAGGACTCGGGGCTTGGGAGGAGTATCGAGTTGCTGGCCACGCCCCACATGACGGCAGACGAATCGACATCCCTATAGGGAATTTCCGAAGTGAGGAGCTCCCAGAGGACAACTCCAAATGACCTTGAAAAACATTGCAAGAGTTATAATTAATTATTAACGAAATGCATTCCAACATCAGGATGGCATTGATATATCTTGGTGACTGGTAGACAAGTGATTATAGCTGACAGTGAAATGATGTAAAACATGCTATTATTGACAAAAAGATTAGATAGATAGTGAAGATAAAAAAACCATATAATTAATGCAATTATAACATTATCATCATAATTACTGTTCACAACAACATGCCAACACCAGATAGAAAAAAGCTTAGCACGAAACTTCGCAAAGCACCAAAAAACATCCGCTTTCAGACAGACTCTCGACCTACCAAACGTCGATCTTGTCCGAGCATGGTTCGTTCCTGATCACCTCGGGGGCCATCCAAACCACAGTCCCGGCGAACGACATCTTCGTGCTGTACTCCTTCCACTCCCTGCTCGTCCCGAAGTCAGAAATCTTTGCCACGTCGTTGTGGGAGATGAGGATGCTGCGGAGATTGAAATGAAGTTTGAAGCGTTTACGCAGAACTCTATTTTCATTGCCCTCGTGAATAATTAACTGCTGCTAACTTTGGGGACTTAAGATCTCTGTGGATGATCTTGTGAGAATGCAGATACGCCATCCCATTGGCTATCTGTCTCGACCAATCGAAAAGCAGCCTGGGCGGAAGTTTATCCACAGTTCTGAGTATGTCGTACAACTGGCCGTAGGGGCAATACTCCATGATGATGCAGAAGCAGGGTGGCTGGGTACAGACTCCTCTGACAATAAAAAATAAATCAACACAATCATCACCATCACCGTTGCCATCGACGTCATCGTCGTCATCACTAGCATGACTCACTTCACCGTGATGACGTTGGGATGGTTGAGTTTCTTAAGATGTTTGACCTCCGTGTCGATGACACTCTTTACCTTCTTCACAGCCACCATTTCACCCCTCAGGTTCCCCAAAAATACGATGCCCTGAGTTCCACTGCCCAGGTACTCCAAGCTGGTTATGCTTTCGAACGGAATTTCCCAGCTGCTATCTTTAGAATAAGACATAACGGATGCTATCTATAAGAACCATTGCAAGACCATTGTAAGAACTAGAACTGTTGGTATGCACCCTTGATGTCATGAATAAGTTCATACAATGCATGAGTCAAATGTTACAATTAACGACATTGTTTGGCTGGATTATAAACACTTTCAAGGCTTGACAAACATAAGCTGTGAATGTTGAGGTTGAAGAAAAGAATAAAATTAATTTTAAATAATAATTAAAATAAATAATTAATTTTAATTCAACAAAAAGTAGCAACTAAAGCCATTAAATCAAAAGATTAATAGAGTCACACTTAGTAATTGTTTTAAAGTTGGTGATCTTCAAATGATCACTATCATCATCACAATCACCTTCAACATCATCATCATCATCTAAAGTGAAAAATTAATTAATTTATTTATTTATTTTATTTTATTAAGTGGGTAGAGGACCGAAGCCTCTTACCTGCCCACTATCAAACAGCAAAACAATGATGAAAAGTAACGAGTAATAATTGCAAAGTAATTGTCCTAATTAATGATCTAAAGTCATTATTTGCCATCTGAAACTACATATTTTGACATATTGTTGACAATCATTTTTACATCAAACCCCTGCATTCCAGGTTTGCCTTAAAATCTTCAAAAATTTCATTTCTTCAAAGAATCCCCTTCTCAATGATTCCAAGAACCTTCAATAACTATGAGCTCTTCAGCCAAATTAAATTGCATAATCGTAATCATAATCATCATCTTTGTGATTGGACTGCGACATAAAATATATCTCAGTGGAAATAAGAATGAGAGCAAGTTGATAAACATTATTATGAGAGACAATTGTTTCAGGATCATCATCATCATCATCCATTACCATACCATTATCATTACCAACATGACAATGAAAATGGTGATCATCCTCTCCAAGATGAAGAAGATGATAATCATCACCATCACCACATGCAATTGAGTGTCAACGCTAGAATACTCTCTTTATCAAAACAGCTTACAGCCAGCCTTAGAACATAATAATAATAATAATAATAATAATAATAATAATAACAACAACAACAACAACAACAGTAATAACAACAAGGCAAATGACAGGGTTGAAGTTAAAAAGTAGATAGAGCCACTTAAGCAGAAGGCAAGAGCCTGTTTTGGGTTGAACCTGTTTTAGCAAGGACATCCAAGAGCAAAGTATCCTCACCAGAGTACTAAACCTTGTTAGGGATGAAATTTTTATAAATAAACTCTTACGAAGACAATGCCCAAGAAATAATTATTCGTTAAAGAGGGGGCAGTTACTACGAATGCATCCCTCATAGTTTATTTGCTATTTTTGTGCTGCGCACTTTTTAAAGTGACAAACATTTACGTGACGCGCTAAAGAATCGTGGCTTCATTCAAATGTCTCTGATGACACTCGTCACATGACACTGCTGAATAGCATCAGTTTTTTTTTATGCTGTTGTTGAATAAGTTGAGATTATTGTTGTCGTTAAAATTATTTATTATTATTTATTCATCTCTCATTCTTCTCATCATCATCGTACGAGAGCAAGGGTAGCAGTAATAAGTCACAGACATGCATAATAATAATAATAATAATAATAGTTACAATTAAATTATAGGTTTAATATTTAAATTTTATTTCTTGTTTTGCTCAATAAAGGAATTAAAATAAATAAAATAAAATGGAGCCAAGTTTAAAAAAAAATATATGTATGTATGTATATATACATAAAAAACACAAAACCACAAATAATACCACAAGACAACATCATTATCAATACTCAGACCAGAAAGAAAACAAGAACCTTGGTGAGCAGCGTTCGAATTCGGATTCTTCCCGATGAAGTTGAACACCGGTTTCAAGCAGCCGAGGATTCCATCGAAGAAGCTTTTCCCCGATTTTGCGTCCTTGTTTGTTGTGACTTGAGAGGATGCGACAACCATTCTCTTCTCCATGACATCTTTTACTTTTCTAAGATTTGCAAAAAAATGTTTAAAATTTAGTTGCTGTTTTTATTTTGTTTTTTTTTGTTATGAGAAGGAAGAATCATCATTTGCAGATGTAATCATGTGAGAGGTCATTAGATGTGAGTTTTAAATGTTAAAAAGTTATATACAAACGAGGTCAAATACATAATATCTTTCAAAAAAAATTGTCATTTAGTCTAGTAATTAATGAGAAAAATTGAAATTTCAGAAAAATAAGGCAACTTTTTTATTTAATATATTTTGATTCCATTGAAGATGTGTGGGCCCCTTCTTAAACCATAATTCAGCCCTGTTTTAGCTTTAAACATAGTTCAAGATACTAACAAGCTAGTAAATACTGCATTAACCAAGTTATTTACTTGTTATCGGCATCTTCGACCTTGTCGTCTGCTAAGTCAACGCTACTGTAACTGTCAGCTCCTACTACGGAAGCTACATTATTTATTTCCGTTTGTTTCACATGAGAACTACATAACAAGTCCATGGTGTAAAATCGGGACATCTTAGGAGCGCGCCCTTCGAATGTGAGATGCAGGCGACTCACGTTTTATGCGAAAACTAATAACGAAATCAATTTCATAACGAGTGTCATAGAAATCGGATAATAAACCACTTAAGAGGTTTCAAATTAAATTACGAACGCGCTTAACTCCTCATAAAATCTCTTGCCAATTACTAGTAAGAGAACAATTTGCCCACTCAATTCGATGCCATAAGATAAACATAGGTAACGAAAGGTATGTCATCCAGATAAAATAAAACATGCTTAAAATATTTAATTTTAATAAATATAAATGAAGTTATATTTAAAAAAAAACAACTTTTTGACAACAGCAAAACTGATAATAAACTGATAATTAACACAAAATCTATTAAAAGCATTTTATTAAATATATTTGTCTTTAGAAACTCTTCATTTTAAGCACTTTGCTATACTTTTGCAAATTAAATTTACTTTTTATTTTGTTAAACCTAAAGTTGACTCTAAATTGCCACACATCTCACATACTCATGTATTGCTCGTTATTGGGATTATCTAGGCAAGACCTTTTTGAAAATCATAAAAAGCAAGTTGTAATTTTTACAATATCCTAATTATATTGAGTACAGTTAGTAAAGTGCAATGCAAATAAAAAATAAAGACACCAATATAGAAATGTAAATAAATTTATCCAAATACACTTATTTTATTCTATATCTCTCAAGAAATAGATTGACTCCGCTTTTTGCAAATCCATCTGTAGATTATGTCCACAATCGCTGGATTTCTAGGCAAGGAACTCATATCAGATAGATTTGTTTTGAGTCTGACTTCTCTCCTCAGGGCAGATTGTACCGGACATTCCATGAGGAAATGCTACACATTTTTATCTTCCCGAGGGCACGCCTTTCACTTTCCGTCTGAATGATGTTTTAAGAGAAACAGGTGTTGGTTCAGAGCACATTTTTTACCTTTCTGCCGCTCTCCTGGATATCTGAAATTAAAAACTGGGTTTTCTTAATGTCAGGGGCATCATTATTGCAATCCTTTAGTGCCTCTAAGGCACTAAGCGGATCGCTCAGAACAACTATATCGAGGGTCTCCCCCTGATAGGAGTCCTTCACATGAATCAGACAGTCCTCAATGGCTGCTAGTTCTACGGAACTTACGCAGCTGTGACTTAATGTCGCTGGGCTATTTTGACGGGTCACCGTTGAACCAATTTTAACACATACACCAATCTTTCTCCCAGAATTTGATGCTGTTGTGTCAACAGCTATCATGATTTGCGAGGTGCCATTGCGCCTCGGCAAAAGATAGTGCAATTCAATTTCCCCCCAAAAAAAGATATTCAAACCAGATGGGCGGGCTAAAATTGTATCACATTCATGCAAAACATTTTTCAACTTGCTTTCAGTTGTGTAACAGTACGGAATGGGTGCACTTTAAAAACTAAAACTTTTTATTTTTGCATAATATCATGCAACGCCTAGCACTTATGTTAAAATGATAATATCTTTTAACATATTGGTCATATGTATTCAATAATTTGAATTTTATAGACTGCTGTTCTTGGTATAAAAAAAAAAAAAATAGAGAAAATGTCATGAGATAATTTTGCAGAAAGGATTTGTGAGCCCGAAAATATAAAACATACCTAAAATTAATCCAAAATTAATGCAGGTTCTGTCTTATTTTTGGGAAACAATGTAGGATTGAATCTTCTTGAGGAGCAGTAGTGAAAAAAATTGTGACTGGTTGGGTTGGAAGATTCGTTGTGAAGACGATGATGTTATGGTCGCTCTGAGAGATTGGTGGCATTATCCTGATGTCTGATATGAAACGTGAATCGTTGGAGAAGAGTAGGTCTAGGATGTTTGATTGTCGCGTTGGTGACTGGACAAATTGGTGAAATCCCATCTCGTCAAATAAGTTGGTAAATATTTTATAGATTTCATTGTTAGTGTGGGAGTAGTTTTGCCAGTTGACATACGGAAGGTTGAAATCTCCCATGACGCAAACCAGTCTAGTATTCCTGCACAGATAGTCCAAACTGCGGACGCTTCTATTGGCGTACTCAACAGAATTTGAATTGAAACCAGTTGGTCTGTAATAGACAATAACTCGGCAAGTTGAACAAGACGTAAGAATATCAACACAGACTATTTCATTGGACTTGTACTCCAATGGTATGGGTATTTGTCGAACTTTGAGATTTTTCTTGATGAGTAGGGCTACACCTCCTCCGCGAGAGCCTCTGTCCCAACGAAAAGCCTGATACTCTTTTATAAGCCGTCGGGTTCACTGTCCAACCAAGTTTCAACCAAACCAAAAACTTCTAGGTTGTGGCTTTTCAGAAACAAAGATAGTTCTTTTCTTTTGCTGATTAGGCTTCTGATATTTGTGGAAGCCCATGATTTTAGTTTATTTCCGAAAGGGCTGAGAGGTTGATTGTGTCTGAACCGCGGATGCCTTAGTTGAGCCACTCTGAGCGGTTTTCAGTCTTCTTTGGCATCTTTTCTAGTAGGCCGCGTCAGCTTCACTGGGCGTCAACTCATAATTAATGAACACTTTTCGGACGGCAGCATCTTGGGAAATTCTGAGAATTCTGGACGACGAGATCAAGTCTCTTACTGCCTCAGAGTTCGAAAGAGTGAGACAGAGCTTAGTATTAGTAGGATCTCTCCCAAAGCGGCGTATATTTGTGATGGCAGGCTTCACAGTGAGATTCTGCTCGATGAAGTTATGTACAAGTTTGCTATCATCGAGTTGACAATGGCAAAAGCATGGACTCTCCTGCATTAATTCCAGTAATCTTGATTAATCATCATTGCAAAGACCAATTGAATTGAATAGTGTTTGCTTGAATGGAAATGGGATGTTGTCAGCAACTATTGGGATCCTTGGAATGAATACCATGGTCGAAACCGTACAAACAGCTTCAATCAAGTGTTTGGTTGAAGGATGTGAAGGATGCAATGAAGGGATGTTACTTCAGGTTTTTCCAGGGGGGCAGAAACCCTCACACAACTTGAGGAGATGACCTTTTTGTATCTATCATAGTTTAAAGTTAGATGGCATCGTTGTGTCCTTTGCCCTCTCTTCCCTAAACTTCCCTGTTGCAATGCCAATCTTTGAACATCGATTTATAACACCTTAACAAGCAACCTTATTTATAGTAACCGCTATGTTTAATATGTGCTAGTATAATTAAATAGTAAATAATATAAAATATTATACTAAGTTATATTATATTTACATTAATAATTAAATTAATTAAACAATATTATTTTTAATTTCGATTCAGATTACTGCATTGATGGCGACTCCAAAAAGTTGTTGCAGTATCGCTCAAAGAATTTCACTTGCATGCAATTGGTGAAATACAATCCACGTCTGTGTGAAGACAAAAGTACCAAAGACAAATGCTGTGAATCGTGTGCTCGTTTTACCATTAGGCCGTCGAATCGGAATATTTGATGCTTAAAATAAAACACTTTAAATATAACGAAGGAATTTGAAAAAAATTACAAAATACAGCGTGGTAATAGCTGTTTATAGGTTTCTGAAATAGATTA
Source organism: Whitmania pigra (assembly GCA_021613335.1). Taxonomy (NCBI): domain Eukaryota; kingdom Metazoa; phylum Annelida; class Clitellata; order Hirudinida; family Haemopidae; genus Whitmania; species Whitmania pigra. The sequence continues at coordinate 933,142 of JAJTWR010000236.1, forward strand.
TAAATCAACGCATGAGCCGTAAGTTACGACCCGAATCACCTGGAATTTACTTCTCTGGCTTCTTGGAAAGTTTGTCCAACCCAAGTATTAAAATATCCTTAAATTTCTTGTAAATGTCAAGTTAGAACTTATCATAAAAATAAGCTTATGTTCTGTATTTATGAACATTGTCCAGTTGTTCCACCCGTTTTGGCATCGACGAGTTAAGCGTCAATGAGGACACCGAGGTCATTATTCACAAAACAACAATTAATCATATTATTTCGGAAAATTTGTTAATATGATTATTATTCAGCATCACATTCGAGTTCCGGTTTCTTAATATCTGAAAGAATGTAAAAATACCGGGCAGGATAAATGTATGAATATTAAGCAATCAATCCCGTAATCATTCAATTGATTGTTAAACCTGAAGTTTAAATAAGAGCCAAGATTTCTAAGAGACATTTTAGTGGCTATAAGACCAAGATTATGCATCAGTACCTTACCTTAACAATAAAAACTATGAAACTAACTTTAAAAATTGTTTTTTAATGTTTGAAAAGTATTCTCCGAGGAAATAATTTGAAAGTTAAATTGAAAATTTGTTAAATTGTATAAATAATAATTGTATAAATAATATTTCAAATTCATTGTGACTCTTCAACTAATCTGCGATAACTCTAATTAATGCAACGTAATGATGGGGAACATTAATCATAACATTTTTGTAAACCATCGAGATTTTTATTACTTCTAACAAACTAAACAAAATCTTGGTCTAGCTCAATTATACTTAATTATTAAAAGTATTTTTAGAAATATTTCTAATTAGTGCTACATTGTTGATTAATTATCGATAACAATTAAAGTTGCTATTATTCTCTAATAATTCTTGAAGGAATAGAACTCCTAATTCACATCCCTCAATTTAGCTTTGGACATACCACTTTAACCTCCAACTTAACTTCTGTAATAACAATAAGTGATCCATAAACTAAACTCTTAAACAGCTAAGCCTTGACCAGCGTATAATTATAGTAAAAGTTTAAATATAGTTAGTTATAATTATAATAAACTTGCCTTTTATCTTGAATCTGCTCAGCGAAGCAGGCAATGCAGACATTGCAGAAAGCAAGTTTGGAATAATGCCCATCACAGAAATTAGTCTGACGAAAGATTCCGAGTGATAGACGTCTTTGCCTACAGCCAGTTCAGTATTTTTATATTTTTTTCATAAACCGATAGTGGCTAGAAGCTAGCAGACCATGTTTTGGCCACGTTAGTAACTTTTTTTTAGAAATTTAATTGAAGCATGCAACAGACAATATCGATCGAAGTCGATCTAAGATTGAAAAAAATAAATTTCATAAATCGATAGTGGCTAGAAGCTAGCCAGAACCATGTTTTGGCTACGTTAGCAACTTTTTTTTTTTTAGAAATTTAATTGAAGCATGCAACAGACAATATCGATCGAAGTCGATCTAAGATTGAAAAAAATAAATTTCATAAATCGATAGTGGCTAGAAGCTAGCCAGAACCATGTTTTGGCCACGTTAGCAACTTTTTTTTTTTAGAAATTTAATTGAAGCATGCAACAGACAATATCGATCGAAGTCGATCTAAGATTGAAAAAAATAAATTTCATAAATCGATAGTGGCTAGAAGCTAGCCAGAACCATGTTTTGGCCACGTTAGCAACTTTTTTTTTTTAGAAACTTAATTGAAGCATGCAACAGACAATATCGATCGAAGTCGATCTAAGATTGAAAAAAATAAATTTCATAAATCGATAGTGGCTACCCAGCAAACACTGCCAGGTGGGGACCGTGCGGTCTGAAGGCGGGTTGCCCAGTTTGCCCAGTTCAGCGGGTTACGTCCGGGCAAAGTCTCGGGATAGGTACGGGACCCGTAGGGGAAAGAAACTCATTAATATGCCAAAGAGCCCACAAGGGTCCCGAGCATAGCCCAGTGGCTTATCCCCGCCGGAAAATAATGTGTGTATGTATAAGCTAAATTTTATTCATAATTAATGATATTTCTATAATGTAAACATTTAGTGAATCCTTCCAATTACTCTGTTTGTAAAATTGTTTAGTTATGTGTAACTAGTTTCATTATATACAACAGCGCGGGTAAAATTGGATTCATTGTTGATATGTTACCGAATTCAACGATACAAGCGATCTCAGTCGAACGAGTTGAACGCCGAAAAAGTGAGTTAATCAACTTAATAATTGCATTTTTGGCACATTTGCTTTAAGAAGAAGATTAAGCAACGATAAAACTTTCTGCAACATGAGTTTATCGCCATACGTTTCAGAGAGAACTAAAAGACGTTACATTGTAAATTTAAAAAATATTTCCTTTCTAAATTTGTATAAGTGAACTTTATAATTAATAGATGTGCTCAATTCGTAGGGGAGTGGCTTTGGTTCCATTGAGACTTCATAGCCATTTAGGTATAAACTCTCGTTATAAAGTTCTCAGGGCACCATGAAATTCTGGCTAAGTCAGAGAAATATTTCATATTGAAAGTAATTTTTAAAATATTATTAAATAAATATATATAAATATAATTTTTTCGTAATTCTAACTCTCTTTATCGATTGAATTTTTATCAAGTTTCCTTCAATTTTCTGCATTTTTAACTTAAATATAGAAAATGATTTTAGCGTGTTCAATTGACTATGATCGATACTTATTCTAAAAAGGTAATTGTCTCGCTCACAAACATATTGTTTTTTATGATTAGAAGGAGGCTTCAGGCAAAAGTTTTTTGCAGCAGTGATTTATATCATCCATTATTCACGAGATAATTATCCAGGTCAAGAGGCGTGGTCTTGCCTATAATGAAATAGAAAATAACTTTTAGAAAACTACCAATTATTTGAAAAATTAAAAATATAAATAATGAAAAATTGTAAATAATTATAATTATTTTGGTATAATTTACTTTGACATTGGTTGAGTCGTTAAAAAGATTTTTGATCATGAAGTTGCTGCATTTTGTTGTTTTTTCAGAAAAGTTACAAAACAACTATGCAAATTTAAACAAAAAAATTAAAAATCTGGCCAGGGCAATTTTAAGAGGAATGTTTGATGATTATTTCGGTGTAATTAATTTTAACATTGGCTGAGCAACTAAAAAGATTTTTGATCATGAAGATGTCGCATTTTGTTTTATTTTTTTTTGTAGTTGCCGTTAAATTATTCAAATTCAAACAAAAAATTTAAAAATCTAAACTGTGCAATTTTAAAATTAATACTTGTAGATTATTTCAGTGTAATTTACTTTTAACAATGGGACTTTTCGACCTGCTAGCCTTATTCAAGTTTTCATGCCGTGTGCCTGGCTTTTGTGCGGTCGGCTATCAGCTGTCCATTTCGCTTAAAAGACACGTTGGATAGTTGATAAGAGTGAAACTGTTTAAGAAATTTAGATTTTATTCAACATTGAATTTAAGCAAGAGGAGGTTTTGAGCATCATATTTCACAAGTAAATTTAATTGTTATTGACGCCAAATGGACTGCTTAACTTTATCTTAGAGTTGTATTGGGACACTGCCATCATTTTTTTGTTTAAACCTTACTTGCCATTTATGTAATTCTTGTATGATAATTTTGCAAGGATATGCATTTTGATTCCTGCAAATATTTCTAGTACTGTTTTAACTTGGCTCTTAAGACCAGATATAATTCCCAGATGCCCGGAAAGCTGAAAGTGCGTGTTGTGTCTGCGAGGAATTTGCCCGTAATGGACAGGGCTAGTGAGCTGACAGATGCATTTGTCGAGGTTTTTTTTTTATTCGTAAATTTGTCTACTTTTACAATGAGGCTCAAGGGATTTTGTTTTATGCTTGATTAATTATTAGTAATTAATTTTTCTGAAAGTACTGCAATGGATTTTAATAAATATTATTTTGATTTCTAGTTGATATTTAATTTATTTGTCACATAACTTGTGTGACTGAAATAGACTATTCGATTTTTTTGTATTTTGAACTTTATCTAATTCTTTTCCACATGATAATTAACTAAGGTCAAATTTGGCAACACAATCCTGAAAACAGAGGTTTTCAAAAAGTCTTTGAATCCACAATGGAACTCAGATTGGTTCAGATTTGAGGTGATTCGAGTTGCTTTAAAGTTTTTTTAAACATAAAATGCTCAAAAGGAGTGACTTTAAAGTGAGGTTTATCACCATCAACTTACCATAACATTAATTGATTAAATAATCATAATAATTTACTCATGACATTGTTACATCATTGGGGGCTCATTTTGAATTGCGATGACAGTAACGAACCTGAGACACATTGAAGGCATTAGAATGTGGAATAATTTACAAGAAATCGATCGTTTGACTTGAGAGATTAACATAATATAATATAACATAATTAATATAATATAACATAATTCCTTCTGCAGGTCGATGACGAAGATCTGCAGGATGAACCGCTGCAAATAAGGTGAATGTATCTTTTAAATTACAAACTAATAATATTTATTAAAAATGGTAATCATTACTCGAGTAAATTCAAATAACATTTAAATAAAGTTATGTTCCCATTACATTTAACATTTAAACCGAAATCAAGACCGGAATGATCAAACTTTGAATTCTGCTCTGCACAGGGTGCTCGACCACGACACTTACTCTGCGCACGACGCCATCGGGAAGATCTACATCGACCTCAATCCACTCCTCAACGACAACAAAACGTCCACGTTCGGGGGATGGTACCCCATCTTTGACACCATGCATGGTAGTTGGTCGTTACCGTTGTCGTCGTCGTTGTTGTTGTTGTTTTGTTAAGTTGGGCTGAAGTGTATGGGTTTATGTTGTTGTTTATTTAATGTTATTTAATATGTTATCGTTATTTATTATTATTATTATTATTATTATTATTATTGATAACTACAGGCATTCAGGGTCAGCTGTATGTGGTGATAAAGATTGACCTCTTCTCAGATCTCAACAAGTTCAGAAGGTCGTCTTGTGGTGTCAGGTTTTTCTGCAGTGAGTTTGACCTCTAACCTCTTCCTGGATTGGCCGATGTGATTTCAATTTTCTTAACTTCCCGCCCTTTGTTCGTCAGCTTCCGGGGTCCCCGAGGGGTACGAAATAGAAACCCTCCTGGGATTCGTCGAGGAATTGACGGTCGACGATGACCCTGAATATCAGTGGATCGATAAAATCAGGTCGATGAGAGCATCCAATGAGGCGCGGCAAATGAGGTTTTCGAAACTATCGGGTCAGCGAACTGCTTGTGATGATGATACTGGTGGTGGTGATGGTGATGATGATGATGATGATGATATTTATAATAATGTGTGTTTCTGCTTTTTCGACCTTAATCACAATTCAAAGCCGACGATGACTTTAAACGTCTGTCACCATCTTTCAGGTCAACTTCAGAGGAAAATCGGACTGAAAGTTCTTGAGATGGGCGGAAATGCTGTCTTAGGGTAAAACCTGCAATTCTACTCTTTCAATCACTGCTCACCTAACAATCGATTGATCACCTGTAGATAATTTAATTCTTCTGTCGAAGGTATCGAAGATGTTTTGATCTCGAAGGAGAATCAGGTGTCGTCGTCAGGGCGATAGGCACTGTGGTGTCCTTAAAGAGGACCATGAAAATAGGTCAAGGGTCAAGCCCTGGAATGGCATTCAACCCTTCTAATGTTTACTTTGAGTTAGTAACAGTTCATTTTGTAATGATTTGCTTTTGATTGTGGTGTTAATGTTAATGAGTTTAAAAATTTTCATAATACATTATCTGGTATTCATCTAGAATGTGATTTTTCAAATGATTTAATGTTAATATTTGAATTTAATCCCACATGTTAATGTTGTATTTTTAATTACACCTTAATGTTTTTGTTAACGATTATTATTAATTACCCCTCACTTCTCCTCGTGATTTCTGTCACTCGAAAACAGGTCGAACAATCCCGATACGTACGCTACCACTGCAGTCCCGATCACGAGCAGCACCCTACTTATGCCAGCCTCTTCAGCGGTCGGACAGTCTGGTGCGGCCGTACCCCCCTCTTCGTCACCCACCTGCATTCCATCTGTGACCTCCAACAATGTGCCACCTCTTGCCAAGTACCAGTCTGCCAGCAGACGCCTTTCAGAATCGGATGCGGAAACTCCCGGTAAGGGGCTGATGCCTCCTAACATGTGGAAGGCACCTTTTCACAGGCCAGTACTTCAGCAGGAGAACATAGAGATGATGGTTAGTGATTATTGTTATTATTATTATTATGTTGACTCATGACATGCAATGATTATTATAATTTTTTCAAATTAATAACTAATGACTGCAACTATTGATGCATTAGTGCTAATAAAAACATAATTAATTAGCATAACCAAATTAACATAACAAATTAGCCTATGATGCTTGATAACGTATTCAATTGTAGGAGTACCCTTTCTTCACAATGAGATCGTACCCTCGAGGGCACATCAAGCACTTGGGGGGAGTGGTTTCGGCCACTTCTGTGAAGCTATTGGATAAGATGAATGACCCAGGTAATTATGCATCTTTTATAATTCATGTTTATTGGTCTAGAATCTCATCCAATCACAGATAAGAAAAAAAGAGATAATAAATTATATAATAAAGATTATAGTAATAATAATAGTAATGATAATAATGACAAAAGCATTTTTATACACAATACAACAATTGAACGTCCTCCATTTTCCCTCAGACGAGCCAAAGACCAGAGACCTGTGGTGGACGGAGATCAGAACGGAGATCCGAAGCCACATGAGAGCCCTCGACTGCAACTGCGTCCTCGGTTACAGCGAGCGAACGACCATCAAGGACGAGCTCATCGTTCTTTCGGCCATCGGAACGGCGGCCACTTTGAATCCCTCGGAGGCGATACTGGGACCGGCCTTCGACGAACTCGCCGGCTCTCGCAAGACGGGCAGCGGGCAGATGTTCCGCACGAGATGTCGCAACAGCAGCCTCGGAACTTCTAGGCACGGAGACGGGAAGGGAGGATCGAAGCACGGAGGCGAGAGGAAGAGACTGCTCTCGGACGCTTCGTCGTCTCTGACGGAAGATGCGGAGGACCGTAATCCAGACGGAGAGATCAGGGACGTGACGGGCGACGACAATTGCGAGGACGAATTGGAAGATGCTTTCTCCATCTCGAGCAGGTGACTTTTTTTAATGACGATTCTTTAAATTATATCCTGTAAATTTCTTTTTTTATATTTACGAAATTCTATTTTTAGTGTCAGTGGATTTCCCCAGTGCTCACTCTGCCACATACCTTACCATGAGAGGGAATTGCCCTTCCCAGTCAATCTTTGCAAGTGTCTCTTGTGCCAGTGAGTCCTCGGGAATTTGCATTTTCAATTTCCTCTCTACAAGCATTTATTTTAAAACTCGCAAAGAGATATCGGGCAGTGAAATCACAATTATTATTCTGTAAACCTAAACTCAGACAGTACAAGGTCCCCGACATCATATTCTGCACCATCGAACCGCCACAGGAACTTCCCGTGGTTGGAAAGGGGTGCCTGGTTCAGGCCCGCATCTGTCGCCCCAAGAAGGAGGCGAAGGGCGAATCGAATGCCAAGGAAGTCAGCGACGTTGGTGGCTTTTGAGTTATTTTTAATTATTTAAATTTAATTACTTCATTTAATTTTAGTTGTTTTATTTAATTATTATTAATTGAATAGCATTAATTAATTGTGGTATCATTATCATATCACTTATTAGATAAAAACTCATAATTTATTATAATTCATGACGTCATATTTTTTGTCTGATGAGTCATCATACTGCAGAGTCTTCCGTTCGTTGAATACGAACTTCACAAGCAGCTGGTCAACAAACTGAAAGTGAAAGGGATGAATTCCCTTTTTGGACTCACCATACAGCTGGCCATCGGGGAATCCCAGTTGATAGCCATAGCGGTTCGTTTACATTTCAAGCTGTTTTAATTTAGCATCAAGACGAGCATAAAAGCTGTTCTCTCTGCTCGTACTAATTGAGAATTAGAAGAACATTTCGGGTAAACCAAATGAGATAATCAATAAATGTATATTCATGAAACAGTTCAACGATCTATTGTTAGCTCACCTTACTAATCCTTGCTTACAGACAGCAACGGGTGTTTATTCTGAGCCTCTTCCATCTCCAGGCCCTCCTCTCATCATCAACAAAGTAGTTCAACATTTCAACTGCTTTAACATATTAATTAAAATAATTAATATCGCTAATATTAAAATAATTAATATTTCAATTAGATAATAATAATATTATTATTATTCATCGTTTCAATTACACAACTTATCTATTCTTGAAAGCTTAAAAACCCAAGCCACAAAAATGTCCGTTTTTTCTGCTAAAAATAGCCTCCACCTTTCCTCGATTCAGAACGACTCGACGCTCTCTGATTCTGAACTTCTTGCCATCAGAGGCCGTTTGAACGAAGCCATACAGAGGAACAGGGAGACTTACAAGATAACGGTCTGTCTCGAAGCTCCAGGGTTCAAAACCTGCCTGAAGCTTCAATTTGTTTGCAATATATTTTTTGAAATGAACTTTGGGTCATCTTGCCAGAATCCTAGAGCTTTGATTTCCTGTTGCATTGTGTCCGTTGCAATGTCATTGGACTTAAAACTGTCATTAAAGCATTCTATGATAACGAATTATTTCAATGATATCACGCTCGCATCATCGCAAACGCCGACAATATAATTCAAATAAAATTAATATTAATATAAAATAACGATGCCCAAAATTTCAAATGTCTCTAAAGACGTTATCACGGTTACAGGACCAAGCCGTGGCTAAAGCGGGAGGTTTGGCGGTGACGGATGCAGAAGATCTGGCGATGTTGGATGTCAAACGAACGAACGAAACTTTTGTATTCGAGGTGGACCCATTTGATTATGTTCCATATTCAGTTCATTTAGTTTATTCGATTGCTAACGAGAACATAATTATGCACGTGATAGTCCCCCTGTTCTTATTAGCTGATGGATGATGAATATTTATCGGTACCAGAGGACGATGAATGAAAACTCATTTCCTCGTCGAACATTAATTAGATCGACGACACAGAAGATGCGCAAGTCGTGTCAGTTCTCTTGGAACCTCCGTATCCCGATGGATTCGAGGTTTGCAACGTGGAAAGAACACCGGGACTGGAAGGTTCAATCACCTGTAATCTGCAGGTGGGCGGTAATTTGTTAGGAATTATTAAAAATTAAAAACATAGGTAATAAAATTAAATTCTCGAGTTTGTTCAACTCAATTAGTAATATTAATTAATTAATTATAAATAGATATATGTATAAGTTTATATATTTTATATTTTATTTTAAGTTTATATATTATGAATAAATAAACTCATCAAATTCAGCTGATTAGTCAGTTAACAATGTTAACAAATAAATTATAAATATATATGTATATTGTATACGTACTATTTTTGATATATTATCAATAACTTCATGCAGTTATTCAGTTTACATTATTAGCTGTTCACCGCAGATGTTCACAAAAATCTGGAAGGCACCATTGAAGTCACCAACGAACAAATGCCTCGATTCGGTTGTCGACACACTCATGAAGGTTTGAACCCTGATCTCCTATTGGACGACCCATATTCGGCGCTAAATTTCTATTGGCTCTCATTTTCAGAGCCTTTTCTTTAAATTCCGATCCATGCGACCTTGCACCCTGTGCAAGTTGGAATTTGACATAGACCTCTCAGGTGATGATGAACTCCAGGTGAGCTCAAGGATTTTGATTTGTTGACGACTTTAGGAATTAATTATGAAATAGGAAACATTAATAATTAAAGTAATTAAATAAGTAAATTACGATAATAAATGGAATCAATTACACTTATTAAATGAAGTTAATGAAATTAAGTTAAACTAATTAAATAAGCTAACAATTAAATCACACTAATTAAACGAGCTACCCATTAAGTTACACTAATTAAAATTGTCAATTATTAAATTATAATTTAAATAAATTACCGGTTTAAACTAAATCTTCCTCGCAAGATAATTGTGACCGGAATGTGCTCTGGCATCGGTGGCAACCCCGACCAACAGGTCGAAGAATCAGGGAGGGTTTCGTCGAACACGCTCGTCTCGAAGATGTCCGTCAGCAAACAAGGTGATACGAGTTGGCATGATGATGATGTTGATGATGAAGTTGTAGGTGACGATGTTTTTGTTTGTAGTGGTGGTGATGATGATGTTGGTGATGATGACGATGTTTTTGTTCATGGTGATGCTGTGCTCGACATCATGGGAATGTTGAAACTGAGAAGATATTAAATGGTTAGGGAATGTTGAAACTGAGAAGATATTGTATGTATTGATTAGGAATGCAAAATCATTGTTTCTAGACAAAGTCATGTGAAACAACAACAACAATAATAATAATAATAATAATAATAATAATAATAATAATAATTGTGTAACAATTTATTTCCAAGTAAATTTACATAAGCTTATTTATAAACACTCCCGAGCAGTTGGAAGCTTCGAGAAGCAAGACCACCACAGCGACCACGAACCGCATGTTCCGCCGGTCGAGTCACCTTCAACTCTCGTCAACTTCAGAGGGGGCGGAGTCATCGGCGATTCTAAAAATACAATCTCCTCCTCCATCATGTCCTCCATTTCTATGGGTCAGTTGAATGACCAATCGTAGCTTGAGTTTGTGATGATGTGATTAAAAATATTTGTTTGTTTGTTTGTTTCAGCTGCAGAGAACCACAAAATGAAACACCACGTAAGCATGTATTTCGCATCGTTAAATTGCCAGGCTTTTTGTGTGCAATTGTGTTTATATGTAAAGGTGGCCCACCATGCAATGCTTAATTAATTATTAACTATTACTAAGTATTAGTAATGTTGGATCTCATTAACATTTATGCATTCACTATTTACAACCATAGCATCGTCGTTTTCAGAGCGGGAAGACGAGACCGTTTGGGATCCACTTGACCCCCCTCTCCTTCATCCCGAGGGCCACGGTGCAGAATTACATCGGCCATCTTAACTTCATCATCATCAGGGAATCCACATCTGTCAGAGAGGTTGTTAAGATATTTTATGGTAATGAGACTTGCTGCATGAGAAAGCAAAACATGCTGAGCTATTATTATTTGTCTGACTTGACTATTTTAAGCTAATCGGCTGATTTGTATTTGACATAATTGATATTTTTGATGATTTGGAGCAACATTTTGCTTGGAGTTACAAGCTGTAATTAAATGTAGAAATAGTCTTAGAAGTGATGTCAGAAGCAATTGGGTATTTTTGATGCTGATGCTTATGGTATTATATAAATTAACTTATTATTAAATATTAGCAGCCCACTTTGTTGAGCGTTGCTTAAGCATAACTTACTAACATAAAATTAATTTTCAAAATTAATAGCACAGAATTTAATTTAATTCCTAGCATAATTTATTAACATCAGCATAAAATTAATTATTAAGGAGGGTGGACCCAGTAGCTTCATGCACAATTTCCTGGCAGAGGTCATGGCCATTTGCAGGTCGCATGTCAACTCCCTCGGTGGAAATGCACTGCTCTCGTTCAAAATAATGGAGTGCACCCTGCACAACAACGTGCACAAAAACCAGGTTAATATAATTTATTAATCTATTCGACCTGGTTAATTCAATCTGATTAATTTGGTTGATTAATTAATTAATTTATTGAACCTGATTAGTTTATTTATTCAATTAAGTTAATTAATTTCTTCAATCATTCAACCGGGTTGATTATTTTATATACTTGTTCAATCATTATATGGCATTCACGTTGGCCGAATGGGTTACGTGCCTGCTTACGTCAATAACGGCAACAGTCGTAATGTGTCGTGTTCGAAACCCAACCTGCACTGCCGCCAGTGCCTTGGGAAGGAGCGCTATATAAATGGTTACAAGAAGCGCCTCTGACGCTATGCATATGGCATCACATAATTGGATGTACAATTATCCCTTCCTATCATTGACTCGTAATCAGTTAGATTTTATAATTAATATTTGTTTGTTCAGAGCCAATGTCTGGTGAATGTTTGCGGTGATGCGGTCAGCGTCCTCCACGACCCAGATTCCATCACGGCCTCTCACATCTCCCTTGAGCCAAAAGCAGCCAATCAAGAAACAGGTCAGGCCTGAGAAGGGCGGGGCCAAAATTCTTAGACGTCAATAACGACTTTTGTTTACAATGGTGTAGTAATTAAGTGATATGCCTATTGATCAGAGGGAACAATCACAGAAAGGAGATCCAACCAATTGTGAGCTTAATAATTGACGGACATTTGATGAAAGGCTTCGTTAAGCATTGTATCTGTGACTCATCAGTTATATTTTTAAATGCTTAAGTCTCAGTCGACGAAAACTAGATTTTAGATTGTGTAATCCGTTTATTTTGCTTCGGAAGAGTTCTGAAAATGTAAAAGAACATGAAGAGTTAAACGATTTCACGTGTATAATACGAGGACTTGACCAATGAATTATTTTGGAAATAAAGTATTTTTAGGGATTTGAGTCGGTTAGTCAGTCCAAAAGTGACAGTAAAAACATTTCGACTAAAAATTATGAAAAGGCATCGTAACCTTTGACTAGAAAAGCATCGTAAGGAACAAGAACTTTTGAAGTTGTTTTGAATATCATGATCATAACGAGCAAACAAAAAGTGACTGATCAACATCCAACATTTTGAATAATTTATGTCTCATTTGAATAAGTTAATACATAATACGTGACCGCCACAAAACCTGACTAAGATCTGCCTAAGTCTATCTATTATGAATAAAGTCACAATAAACAAACAAAACAAGAAATCTCTTTGAGACAAACAGTATGTAAGATGTATTACTCAGTATGTAATGAGGTCACATCAATCCTTTTTATTGGCTGAGCTTGGTTTTGTGTTAATAAGACCAGACAAGGCTTGACCAATCCCAGGGCTCTGGAATGCTTGAAGGGAGGAGTCAGAGACACTGTAGCCAATCGAGATGCAGAGTTGTTTTGACATTGTCTATTACCAAAGAAGTGAAAAGTGACTATCTATCAACAGCCAAGCCTCTGAGAAAAGGTTCAAAGGGCGACAGACAGACGTTTGAGGTCATTAAGTCATTTAGCGGACACAATTTAAGCTACCTCAGCAGGACCGCCTAGGCTGCTAATTAAATATTTTTTATAATTAAACGTCTAATCCACATCGACATGAATCTCAATCGAATGCATGCACGCATCTTTATCGAGAACGCAGAACTCGAGAACTGGTGGAAGTTTGATATCAAACTTATTAGAGAAAGAAGGAACACGAATCACGGACAGCAGAACGAGATGAGATCGTCAGATCATCGCCTAGGGGGAGTCCATTATTGCAAAACTAGGAGGAAGGCATTGTCAGCTTCTTCCACCAAGACGACCTTCTCGCAGTCGTCTGCTCCCTCATCAGGGTAGTGGGAGACAAAGTCCTCCGAGGAGTGCCCTAGAAACAGGGCCGGTCTGAGGACTTCCAACTTGATTTTGAGACAGTAGGCTAACAAGGACAACTCAACCTGTTGATGAGAATAGTGTATGAAGTAATCTGAATTATTATTATTTTTTATCAGTTATATTATATTGCATCAGTCGACCTGACCTTATTAAGAGGTTGGGTGTCACCAATGACGTGCATCCTGCTCTTAAAGAATTGCTCCGGATTCCTGCTGGATTTTCCGGAAAAAATGGCCCAAGCCAGAGGTTTTGATTGGGTGGGATTTGCACCGAAAGCCTTGTAAAGCTCGATGACTTCAACCATCATGACCATTTTGATGGCCTCCATGAGATGCAGGTCGATGATTGGGCAGCCATTAAATAGGGCGTCCAATAGGCTCTTGAGCTGATCCTCTTTTTGTGCCGGATCATGAACTTTGGAGTGAATTGCTTCTTGAGAGATGATCTAAAGTAATAACAGTCAACAATTTTGAACAATGATGTTGCTTAGTTAAGCTTTATTTTAATAAATTAGAAGTCATTGTTAATAAATTATCAATACGTATTATCTCAAGCAGCCTCAAAGCCAAATATAATGTCAATCTCATGATGTATCTCTTCATTAGGCGTGCAGATTGACCAAATGGGTTACATGCCTGCATAAGGCAGTAATGGCAACAGTTGTAATGTGTTGCGTTCGAAACCCAGCCTGCACTGCCACCAGCGCCCTTGGAAAGAAGTGAATATAAATGGTTACAAGAAGCACCTCTGACACTATGCATATGGTGCCATATAAATGTAGTTTTGTACAATTACAACAACTGCAATAACAACAATGCATCACAATTTGATTGTGTAATTGGATATTCAAATGGCACCAAAAAATTGATCTGAACACTTTTTGAAAAATTGAAACTCTTACTTATTAATATCCAAAATCTTAGTCTCCTATAAGAGATGTTTTCAAAAAGGCATGATAATCAATGCACCCTTTGATAATTTTTACATTATTTATTTCATGTTTTCATCAAGATACCTCTCTTTTTAGTCTCCTTACTTTGCAATAAATACAAGTGTTGAACGTTTAGGTGCGCCCGCATGGCCTAATGGTTAAGGCCGTGCCTCTCCAGATGGGCAGCTCGGACTCGAACCCCCTTGCGGGCGCACCATCCTAATCATCTAGGTATGCAACGGAAGTCAATAAAACAATTTCAGGTGCTGAACCAGGTAAACAAACACATTTTGATTTAATTTTTGAAACCCTTTGGAAGTGGATTAAATGTAATTGAAGGTGATTGGAAATGAATTTGCAACTGAATATCTAAATGAATGTCCAACTGAATGTGCAACTGAACATGTCAATGAATGTGCAACTGAATATGTAAATGAATGTGCAACTGAATATGTAAATGAATGTGCAACTGAATATGTAAATAAATGTGCAACTAAATATGTAAATGAACGTGCAACTGAATATGTCAATGAATGTGCAACTGAATATGTAAATGAATGTGCAACTGACCACGTTAAGAAGCAGATCAAAACAGCTCCTGACAACTTCCATCTCGGAGCCCTTGTTGAAAGGAAGTCGATTCGAGAAACATGTTCCCTTGAGGTAGTCGTTGCCAGTTGCTTCGAACACTTGCAAATACTTGGTGACAAAAATAACTTAGTTAAGTAAATTAATATTTCTAAAATATTGTACAAATATTTTTATAATTTCTTTCATTTTCGTACAAGTTAATAGTTTTATTTAATTTTAACAATTTTTGCACAGCCGAACAATTTTTGTAATATTTAAAATCCTTGGACGACTTGTACACATTGAGGTTGTTGTTGTTATTGTTGTAATAATTAATGTACACCTTGTTGTGGTTGTCGACAAACTCTCGACTGAATTCCCCCAATTTGTTGGACACAATGGCCTGGCAGAGGGTGGCTCGAATGGAGCAGAAGTTGTCCCTCCTCACCGAGCAGACGTTTCGTGCCCCGATCAGCTGACTGATGTGTTCGTAGCCCTGCGACGATAGATGGGTTTGTTGATTTAATTTAATTTATTTTTGTAAAATTTTCGCAATGGTGTTGAAATGTGAAGAATGACAAAAAATTTATTAAAATATTGAAACAATTTTGAAATCATTACTATGACTATTATTATTATTGTAGTTGTTGTTATTATTATTATTGTTATTATTATTAACAAATCAATTTCACGAATCCAAACCACCTGGCAAATATGGGACTCCGTGTTGGCGCAGAACTTCTTGCCAGCATACTCCGATATTTCCACCGGCTCCTCGAGGTTGCTGACCACCCAGAGTGGAAAAGAACTGCACAATTTCTTTACGGTGCTCAGAAATGCCTTCGTGTGATTCGAAGGGTTGACGGGGGTACTGACGGCCCTGCCGGTACATTTCTTCAAAGGGGCACCGGACGAACCGAAACCGACGACGGCCTCGCCAATCTTTTCCATGAATTTCCTAATCGTGGCGACGTCCAGGTTCGCAGACGCCCTGTCGGGGCTGTCCATGCAGGTGGCAAGAAAGTTCGAAGTCTGCGGGGAGAGCGGTCCATCCCGGGATGAGAGGAAAAGCAGTTCGCTGATGAGATTGAGATTGATGTTGTTGTTGACCAGGTTCAATCGGTTGTCCCTCGATGCCAAGTAGTCGACGTAGTTGGTGTCTTCGTTCCCCTCTAACATCCACGGACTTGCAAAGTTTGCTGCCAGTGATCTTTCCGGAGTTTTGTAGATCGAATTCTGTTCGCCGAAACTGGTTAGCGACCGAGGTCTGATGACAAACTGCACGGGAGACATCGCATCCTTTGCTAAGAAAGACTGAAATGATTCAATGATCAGAATGACTTTTCTGAAATTAGATGACCGACAACGAGATTAACTTTCGTACCAATTTCTTGTTGCCGTGTTTCACGTTGTCGCTCGAAGGCGAGATGATGTCGTCGTCGATGTACAAGTCATCCGTTGCGTCAAGTCTCGTCTTCTTCGTTTTACTGCTCGTCGAACCATTTACTCCCTTCGTCTCAGGGTCTTTTGATTTTATCACAAATGTCTTGTTGTAGCAATTCCTGGGCGACGATTCTGAGCACTCTTCGAGTACTTGTTCGCAAGAAATGGAGCTGCACGAGGTGTCGGAGAGCTTCACCAGCCCTTCGCCGAAGCTGCCGTCGCTCGAAAGTCGTTCGAGTTCGGAGCAGACGTTCGAGACGAAGGAGCCTCGGAATTCCGAGCCGCAGTTCCACGTGCGGTCGGCCCTTTCGACGAGAGCCACCACTCCATCTTCGCTTCGGTCGGAGCCCAGGATGTCGCACGACTTGGTTCTGTTGTCCTTCGTCAAGGAGTTTTGTAGGTCGAGTCGCCGAAGAAATCGACTCCTGTTTTTGATGGCCTTCTTCTGGTTCGACTCCTTGCTTTTGTCCTTCTTCGCTGTCAACGCTTCCTCCGCTCCGAGCGTGTACCTGCGTGCCACGGTCTCCTTTGGGTCTTCTCGCTTCTGCAGGCTTTCCATCTGAGTGGAATTGTTGAATTTTTAGGAATTTATATTTAATTAATATTTATTTTCTCTAAACAAATTAAAGATGCCAAAATCATTCAAGTACATTCAAGTGAAAATAAAAAGATGGGTATTTTTATGTACAATGCACCTCGTAGTTCAAGTCGTCGACATCGTTGTAAAGAAGATCGAGTTGTGATTGCAACTGTTCCATCTCGTTCAACGTCCCGGACAGAACGATGTCTTTGGCCGTCTCGAACATTTCACTGCTGGGCTGACTGAGACTGACTCCCGTTCTGTCGCTGTCCGAACCGCTGAAGGATGCTTTGGATCCTCTTTGACTCGTTCCTCGAGTCCTGCTCTCCGAGTTCAACTCGCCGAGATCCAAAACGTCCCCATCGACCCCGAAGTCGTAGGGCGTGCTCTGCGTGCGACGGCGCGCGACGACGGAATCGCATCGAAGACGGTATCGGGAGGAAGGGTGCTCGTCCGCGGTTTCCGGTTCGACGGGAGTGACGACGAACCTGTTTCCCTGATGGTCGTCCAAGAAATTGAATTCCTTATTTGCAGCATTTTTAACCGTAAAAGTTGTCGAGCGGGTTCCAAGGTGGTCGTCCTTGAAACGGGAGTCATTTCCGAGCCCGGGCCTACGGCAGGTTTTGTCAGAGGTGCCCCCGAAATCGAGTCCATTATCTGCCTCCGAATCTGTGCTCGGAGTGGCTTGCTTGGTCCTTGCGACTTTTCTCCTTCTGGGGTGTCTTTCTGGGTTTTGGAGATGTTCTGCATGAATGAACGTCAATTGAATGATTCGAAAGAATTTCAGGAAACAAGCAATTTCAGTTGAGGCTGATGTTTTAGATAATGACAAACTACATATAACTATAATGATGATGATGATGATGATGGTGGTGGTGGTGGTGGTGGTGGTGATGATGATGATGATGATGATGATGATGATGATGATGATGATGATGATGATGATGATGATGATGATGATGATGATGATGATGATGATGATGGCAATGACTATAATAAAGATAAAGATAACAGAGGAATTTTATGAATCTAACTCCTATTGGCTTCCAGTCTAGCATCAACATCATGGCTGCTGTTATCACCGACAGAACTGCTTCCAGTGACTTTTATTTTATCTGCCTGAGTTAGAAATAAATATCTTTATAAATATCATCATCACCACCACCATCATCATCGCAATCTCTGCACCTAATGAAAGGTGATAAAATAAGCAATTTCGCCAAGAACTGCCAGTTTCGTAAAGTATGGGTTCTCGAGTGATGATGATTGTGATGATGATGACGATGATAATGACATCCTGAAGCACAATATGTACTAAGTTACCATTCAGTACTACAGTTTAACTAATTTCACCATTAATCACTAAAACCATAATGTTGGATAAATTGTATGATCAATCTCATCTTTAGATGCACTACAGGAGCTAGAACATCACCAATTGAATTACATTAACAGTTATTAACAGACATGACAAATCAAAAGAGTTAAATGATAAAAAGAAATATTCAAAAAATTAAAGCATCAATAATTATTAGGAAAACACATCAATTAATCATGCATCATTGAAGTCAGCCCTCTATTAAGGATAATTCATGGTAATTCATCAGAGATTCTTTGACTTCATTTTGATTCACTAGAGATTCATGTTAATTCACTGGGGATTCATCTTAATTCACTGGGGATTAATCATTCACAAACAACAATTCCCGAACAACAAGGCCATTAAAAATATAAAAATAACACCCAATCTGCTGGATTATGATCATCTAGTAGTTGTAAATCTAGTTTCATCCCTTCGTGTAATTAAATTATCACGGTGATTAATATTTTTAACCGTTTATTGGCTCGATCGTAAATAATACTCGCACTAAAAGCTTGCTCCAAATATTTAACTGTCATCGTAAAGGCTCACAATAACCATGGACATGTTACTATCGTTATGGATGTTGTTATTTTTGTTATTATTATACTATTATTATTACAATAACCATAACCAATATTAACTTTATAAAACATTATTAGTCATTATAATTAATTAATTCGAATGAAATAATAGATTTTACTTACAAATCACTAACAGCAATAAATATGATTACGATTATTATGATTATGATTATGATGATGATGATGATGATGATTATTATTATTATTAAATAACAATTATTATAACTACATCACACATTCTTGTTTCCTACCTTAGTTGCCTTCTGATTGTTGTTGTTGTTGTTTACAATTGAAGAGAGAGAGTTGGCTCTGATTGGGAAGGCCTGCTTGTAGATCTTGTAGACGATGTAACTGCTGATGCCCAGTCCTAAGCCAACGAGGCAGACGAAACTCGAGATTTTTACTGGAAGACAATGTTACATGTAAAGTTAAGAGATGTAATGTTGTAACCGTATTGAAATGCAAGAAATATAAAGTAATGATGTAACTGTAATGTAATGGATGAAATATAATGTAATGTTGTAATTGTATTGCAATGTGAGAAATGTAATATAATGTAATGTTGTAACTGTATTGTAATTACAATAACATTGTTATAGTAAATGTAACAACAGTCATTGCCGTCATCATCATCATCATCATCATCATCATCATCATCATCATCATCATCATCCATCATCATCATCATTACTCATCTCTGCTTAGTCATTGTCCATCACTCATGCAAGCACTCTATCTCAGATGCACATTCATTTTGCACCTCATCTGGGCCACGATCTCCTCGCCTGGAAAAACAATTTCCGTGGATATTTCAACTTCGAGAGATATTATATGTACGACATAACGTGCACGACATGATGTGTTTGTACGACACTATCTTCATGACGTAACATGCATGACATCAACATGACATCGTGTTCCATAGTTGAACCACTTTCCACACAGTTACTAAGGTGGTTGAGTCACGAACAAAAAACATTCCACCAATATCTATCTACGAAGATGACCAACTTACTTATTCGTTATTAATTTTATTCTTCATTATTAATTATTAGATTAAATACTTAAGTAATTTCATAATCATTTAATTTATTAATATTTACTGATATTTACATTAATATTTACACTGATCCTGATTGATAAAATTGTTTACCAAACACCAACAGCCTATAATCAGCATCCTAGTGCGTGTTTGGACAACAACATTAAGTACATCTTAGTCACAGGAGCCTGAGTAATGTATTTCCGATAATGATCAGATAATCATAATTAGTCGTTATGCATTCGCTAAGTGTTTTATTGGCCATTCGTTTACTAATTATGGAGATTATTGCAATATTTATTATCATCATTATTTATCATTACCCTTGCTACATTTATCATTATTATTACTATTTTTGTCATTGTTGTTGAGCTGAATGAGCATTCATTACCAATTATCAATTACCAGAAACAAAGAAGAATACACTAGAAAATATTAATTTATTATTCAGACATTATACTATTATTGTAAATTATTATAAAACTGTTAGATTTAAGAACTGATTCTTAAATGATGTGCGACCTCATCACAACCTAATCACAATTTTTAAATTTTGCTTTTTATGTTGATGATCAGACGCTCTCAATGTTTTTACCATCAATGTCATTCGCCCAAGTATTTGCTTTCTCATTAGAATATCAATGAATTCAAAAACAACATTCCTGCCACATTCAGTAAAAAAATTAAACATTCAAACAAAAAATAAGGTTCCTCACTTGTTCCTGCATCAAACCAAACATGGATGGGACTGATGCTGACTGGGGGTTTAGTTCCATATTTTAAGCTCAGAGTAAAAAGGTGTGGAACACCACTTTTATGACTAGAAACTGAACTGGTTAAATCATATTTAATTCCTTTGGCGGCCGAAGAGATCAAAAGATTGTAGATGGAACTAGGATTATCCAAAGTCATATCCAAGAAATAAAATCAGTTGATCCTTTGAGACTACATTTCAAATAAAAAATAACCTTCCAGTTGTATATAATCTCCCCCTTTTTAATCGATTTCACGTTTGACACACTAAAAAATCGTTATTCTCCCTTTGACCGACAAAATGTACTTTTGGCCAAAAACCTGGCCTTGTTTACCGTCCTGGTCAGTCAGCTGCATATCATAGAACAACCAGCAAGCACTTGCAATTTTCAGATGCGTACTTGTTTTAATTTTGTAAATAAATATTTCTTCAAACTTTCTTACGAAGCCGAGATTAGCACGAAAGTGCACAACTTAAAGAAAGCTTTTAATCGTTTGCTTCTATTTATAGCGAAAACAAACTGCTGATGAATATTCATGACAACAGCTGTGTGGATGCTGATGCTGAGTGAATGAACGGACGGTGGTCCGATAAATAGCAAAGCAATCGATAAAGGAAATCACTAAACCTGTCTCTGAGATCGGCCATGCATTTCTTCAGATCAATCATACATCGGTTACAAAAAAAATAGCCATCCAATCTTCATTATTTTAAGGCAAAAATTGCATGAAATTATTTTAAAAAAACGCGATTGACTTTCTTACGTGTCAAATATGACTTGTCCAGGGTTATCTGCAGAAATGCTGCTTCCTTCATGACGGAAAATTAATCCAAATCGAGCGGAAGACAATGAAATTGATCAGAAAATAATGAACATGAGAAGATGCTAGGGCTGACAACCAACTAAAGGCCAAGTAAGACGCATTCATACGTTGGGTATCTCCACACTCATCCGTGCTCCTCGCACGTTTCCATCCATAATTCAGACTAGGAATTTTAGCGTCAAGGAAGTGGCAGACAAATTATGTGATGATGGCAGTGTATTTCGACAATGATACCTCAATTGCAAATATTACGAATAATAGCAGAATAGATTTGATAGAATTCGTCAAAAGAAGAGAAATAGTCGGATAGAATGTATTAATGCAGGTGTGAAGCAAGTGTCGGCGAAATGGTGTACGTTAATGATTCACTTTTGAGCATTTATTTACAGAATTCTGTAACTTACCTTTTCTTCGCTTTCTGAAATCCATGAATGGCAAAACCACGAACAATTACAGCAAGTGTAGCGGATTAAATTTAAAACGTCTTTAGACACAAGTTACAGTATTCCTTGTAAGGGCGCTCGCTAACCACAACAGATCCCAGGGCCAATCCTACAAGACATTTGCTTGCCAACTAAATTCGAATAAGATCTTAACTCAAATAAACTAACACAAGCTCTGACAAGCCTCACTATGTGGCGAGCTGTAAAATTGGCGCCTTCCTACAATTTCGAAGCAGACGAGGCCTATCCAGAAGTATCCCAAGGCATACTTGGCGCAAGCGGTCGACTCTTTCCATCCATCCATAACCAGAAGTTATCAATATATTTTTATTTATTTAATTTATTTCTCAACACCCAAACGAGACAACTGTGCTTTAATAATTCGAGAAGGGAGCGTACAATACTATCCCGAGTAGGAGTTGTTGAACAACGAAAGAGGCGCTGGAGTTACGGTGTCCGAATGATTTAAAAATGAACAAATAGCAATGCTTGAGACCTGTGAAATAAGAATGACCTTATGATGACTTTCACAACGATCCACTGCCAACGGCGGGAACTGCTAAAAGCGATTGAACCAACCAGGGTCAAGCGATTGAACCAACCAGAGTCAAGCGATTGCACCAACCAGGGTCAAGCGATTGCACCAACCAGGGTCAAGCGGTTGTGATTGCTCGTGGATGCGCTGAATTTACAATCGCCTGGAAGAAAGACATACTGAAGATCTAAAGATGTCGTCTTTTAACTATCTTAAAATTGAACAATCAACAACGAGAGCAACAACAGCAGTAATAATAGCAACTCATGCTGTACAGAGGTGAACATCAAGAAAGCGTCAAGTACTTACAACCAGCAACGAATACATTAACGAAGAGCTAGTGAGATGCCGTTCTTCAATTGGTTACTGGTGATTAATAAATTAATTAACGTGCAATTAATAATTAATAGAACAATATACTGACACTGAGAGATGAGTAAACGCCTCTAGAAGCATATCAAATAGGAATTACTTATTACTCCATTTTCATTGCTGAGAAACTCCTTTATGAGAAAAATAATGCAAAACAGAAAAAGGTGGGCTACAATGAAATTACATTTCGACTAAACGCCTTGCCTAATAAAAGATACAATTAAATCAAATTAAATTAAATTAATGCTGACGAGTCTAAAAGCCTTCAGCAGTAGAACAAGCTTCGACATAATTGGCCACTAATCTGAAAGCGAGGTCGAGCGGCTGGTGAACTTTTGAAAAAAATCAAGTTTTGTAAAAGTGAACCTAACAAAGATCATTTAATAACCCCTCATCGTCATTCCAATCAACATCGAACTGGCATCGCATGCATGAATCTTTAAAAGAAAATATTTTAATCCGAAATAAATAATGGCAACAACGACAACGACGGCAACAGCAGTAATATTAACAACAACGATAATAATCAAAGGTAGAATTGTCCAGAGTAGTTCAAGTTTAAAGTACCGTGTGACAACAGGTGATAGCTAATCAAGAAAATGGGAAACTTACATTACTCGATATCTGGTTAATGGATATCAAGGGTTGCTCCTCACGAGTGTACAGGTAATCTTACAGGTGCACGGGTAACCTTACAGGTGTACGAACATGTCCGACATAAAGCTACGCTTACTAATTACAAACCATGTAATTACAACAAAGCACCTCTATGACGACGACTACAGAAACGACTGCCGACAAGAACGACAACGAAATAGAGAGCGATGTCGTCCCCAGGTGACAACTAGCAGGGCATCGTCAAACGAACCGTCTCCCTCCAAAAGACTAGTCCAGAACAATTTCAGCAACGCGTAGCTTCGCAGGTGTACCGAGCAGTTGTGTCGAAGTGCAATAATTCCATCGATTAATCCCTCGTAATACTAGTAATAGCAGGATTGTTTTTAAAAATAATAGAAGCATGATGACAGTTCCTTAAAAAAAATATATGTATATAACATGCAAGAAAATGTCCGAATGTGAAATATTCCTCGATAAATCTGGAAAAGTCAAGTCCTCTCCCACATAGAATGCTCGAAGGAAAGGACAGCAACACCGATCGACCAACCCCCCCCAAGAACTTGCACCTCGGTTACCCACGAACTCGCAGCGAACGGGTGCGATTTGGACGCTGCATTGTCAGTCTTGCAGCTGTCACTTTTAGAGATTAATTGAATGTTGAGACTACAACATGGTTGCTCGTTGCACAAATGAACGGCAACGTGAGAGTTCAACATCGACGAGGGCAACATCTGGAAAACGCGCAAACCTAGGAGACATCGATGGCGACATCGTCGTTGAGATCAATTCAAACTGCAGTTTCCGGTTTTTGTGCTAGCTTATCTTCTTCATAGCACAGCCTGTTCTGCTCAACCTCCTGTTTGGAATAAAATGACAACGAACAACTTTCAACGAGGAAAAATAAATAGATAAGCAAATCAAGTTGCTTTTCATTATGATAAATAAGTGTACATTCACTAAAGTGAAGTAACTCAACTCCTTACCAATAAAAATAACAACAACAACAACAAAAACAAATACACAAAGAGCCGACCTTTTCCATCTCTTTGACGAGCAGTGCCGTCTGCTCCTTGTGGCTCTTCTTGAGTCTGTCGAGTTGCATCTCCTGAGCATCCCTCTGCTTTCTCCTCTCCTCGAGGAACTTCTTCAAGTTGTTAGCGTTCAACTCTCTTATTCGTCTGCACGATCGAATCGAGTCGTTATTCGTCAAGTGATAAATCATTAATTCATTACTAATAGTGATGAAGTCAAGTTGATTGATTGAAGACCTCAGAGATGGAAGAAAACAATACGAAGACTCAAAAAGGCTACAAAAGGTTCGAGCACGATAAACAGGTAATAATACTACCTGGCCATCTCAGCCCCACCAATGTTATCATTGATAAACAGGTAATAATCCAGGTAATACCTGGCTCGTTCAGCCTTGTTCTTTATGTTTTTGTCGGAAAGGAGAGATTTGCCCGATTCTATGGAGACTTTCGTCTGCCTGGATCTCATGTCCTTGCTGTCTCTGCGGGTGTGGAACATAAGGCCTTCATAAGAATATGTTATGTTCAAGTGATCATATATATATAATATTATATTATTATAGCTTTTAAGGTGATATTTGATCATTTTTTAATATAGTTTTATCAGTGAAATAATACTGCATAATAATATGAGTAAAGATTAATATAAAATAAGTAATGTCAAGTTAATAACTAAATAAGAAATAACAAAGTGTACATCTACCACTATCACCATCATCACCATCAGCATCACTATCACCATCATCACCATCAGCATCACTATCACCATCATTTCTATCACCATCAGCATCACTATCACCATCATCACCATCATTTCTATCACCATCAGCATCACTATCACCATCATCACCATCATTTCTATCACCATCAGCATCACTATCACCATCATCACCATCATTTCTATCACCATCAGCATCACTATCACCATCATCACCATCAGCATCACTATCACCATCATTTCTATCACCATCAGCATCACTATCACCATCATCACCATCATTTCTATCACCATCAGCATCACTATCACCATCATCACCATCATTTCTATCACCATCAGCATCACTATCACCATCATCACGATGTGCACCACCATGATCATCACGACCAACTTTTCGTGTCTCATCTCGAGCTCCTTGAGTTGGCAGAGCTGAGCGTCCGTCATGAGTTGCTGAAGCAGTTCTCCCTGCTGCTGAATGTGTGCGTTCTTCAGTTCGTGCTCCTCGAGCATCTGCTTCGAGACCATCTCCGTCCACTCTCTCGTCTGCTCCCCGACCAGGTCCTTGACCTTGCCCTTGTGCTGCTCTGAGAGCGCCTGAAGGGCTTGGCTCTGCTCTGTTTTCATCTCTTCGTTGCTGCTGCTGCTCGGAAGAAGTTGGTGATGATGACGATGGAATTTAAAAGTTGAAATAAGGTTTACTGTCTGAATTAATTTAATGTTTTTAATTTGAGTTTAAATTGTGATAAAATTTAATGGACAAAAGTAAAATAAAGAGATGACAAGCGGAGTTGTAAAAAAGAAGTTAAAAATGAATGGGGAACGTCGGATATTTCGAAAGAACGAATCGTTAAAAAATCCGCAAATACTCGCCAACTTCATCAGGAAAATATTCCCATGGACAATTTAAGTAAAAAAAGAAAAGAGAAATAACTTCAAAAGATTTTAAAATGAGCTCAGAACGTGCAAAACAAGGTGCGCTTATTTTTAGATCACTACTTTACAGCAGCAACAACAACAACAACCATCACCATAACAAGAACAACAACAACAACAACAACCACAGCAACAACATCAACAACAAACACAACAACAACATCAACAATAAACACAGCAACAACAACAACTACTACAAATCATTTAATTTAAGTAAAACATCTCGACTCTGCAACCTCCTCTTGTTAAGGCATTTCTTTTCCATCTGGACTTTTTCCTTTTCGTTGTCGGCGACGAGTTTGTCGACAGCAGCGCAGTGGAACTTGTAAACGGTCGTTCGCTCCTTCGAGAACTTTTTGCCAAGAATTTCGAGGTCCTTCGTCTGCTTCTTGATCAACTTCGAGTACTGCTTGTCCGACCTCAGGGAGTCCAACTGGATCAGGTCGAAGCCGAGGTCGTCTGAAATTAGGTCGGGTCGTTGGGCTGAGTGTGAGTTCTTAAGAAAATAGATGTTACTGTCGAATGAAATTTAAATTTAGTTAAAATGATTTTTTTTGTAAGATGATATCAATAATAAACGAACGAATAAACGAATGAAAGAACGAACGAACGGATGAAAGAGCGAAACGACGAACGTTGAGCTCAATCCACTGACCTCTCTTGTCTCTCTTGTCGGCAGCGACACAATTGAGGATGTTCTGCGAGTTCGAAGCGATGCTGGTCCTTTGAGCAACTGTCGAAGCAGATCCCGAAGAAACATTAGCAGCACCTTACCATTACAATTTACAATCGGGTTACCATTACTAGGAACGTAACTATTGTTGTGTGGTGCTGTTATAAATAATAATTATAGCAGATATTAATGATATAGCAACTTAGCGCAGTCACAAATTATAATTATTGTTGATGATAATTGATATTGTGACACGATGCATAAATACAAACAACATAAACAGGCATGCAAAATTAACATACAAAACAATAACACAGTTACTCTCAAGAGGGTGCCTACTGAACTCCATCTGGGGGGTCATGGCCAGACTCCCCTTGCCCCCCTTGACGTTGATGTCGGGGATGTCGTTCTCGTCGATGCCCATGCCCTGCATCTGCTTGGCCCTTTTTTCAGCCTGGCTCATGAATTGTATGGGAGCAGAGAGAGCGTCGACAAAATCTGATTAATGAATAATTAATAGTTAAATAATGAATAATAATAATAATAATAATAATAATAACGATGATAATAATAATCTTGTAATAGCAAAAATATTTGAGAAACATAATTTTTTTTAAATTGTCATGTAATTAAACAATTGAACTTAAAGTTTGAGGTGAAAGCACTATTAAGCATACATTTGACATCCAACATCAATGAAATAATAATTCGACACGGCCAATAAGAACATTGAATGAAACTATAAGTCGTCATGACGATGTACGAACAAGCAACACTCTTGACAGTGAACAAAACAAATGTTGTCATGACAACATCGAAATCAACAGCACTCTCGACAGCATTCCGACTCACCACCAAATCCCTCCGGCACGTAAGTCTTGAGAACGATCCTGCAGAAAACTGTCGGCAGGGACAAAGGAAAGTTGCCCTCGGTTCTGAGCGAGATGTGCCTGTAACCTGAGGTTTAAGGACTCACGTTGGAAATTTAAAAGAAATAATAATAATAATAATAATAACCACTTAAAAGGACTTTGTCAACTAAAGAAATAAAGTTTAAAAAGCATCAAAACCATTACTCCAAATCACCTTAGTCACGCAGAGGATGTTAACCAATAAAATAAATAAATAAATCAATAATAAGCACCCAAGCCATCATAATAATCGTCATGTTTATCGTTATTATTACCAGCTTGGAGGCCGTCCAGAGGCAGAATCCGCTGCCCAATCAGCTTGCCCGCTTCCTCGTAGACGGCTATTCTCAGGACTGCCAGGTCTGGCAAAACAACCTGAAGAAGGCAATTGATAATGTGATAATAACATTATAATTGGGCTGTGGTTAATTAAAATTCAAAAACTCAACAACTACAACAACAACAACAACAACAACAATGAATAAAATTAACATCTAATAACCTTAAATTTCATCGATTAAAATATCAACTGAACGATCTCACCTCGCCTCCGTAATAACACAGGTCAGTTCAAGGTTAGGCTAAAGGTCATAGGGGTTAAGAAAGTAAATCTGCAAACCTTTCGAAAGATGAATGGATCCTCGTTGTATATCGGGTTGAGACCGTTGTTGGGTACGGTCCTGGTTCTGAACTCCATGCGAATGGTGTCCGTGGGCAGCCCGTACATGTCCACCTCCACGTAGGTACCCACCTTCTTGTCACTCAGGAACTGTCCAGAGATGACCTGGATGGATGGATAGATGGAAAAGAGATGAAGGAGTGAGTCGGTTTTAAGGTATCTTCTTTGCTTTTTGTGAATTAAGTCCACAAAATAGTTTAATGTTAATGATAATGTTAAACTTCACTTTGTTAAATATTTTGTTTAAATTTTAAAATTTATTTATTTTGTAAATGCATTAAAACAATTCAAAAAAATAGTTTGTGAATAAATCATTGATTAAATAAGTAATAAATAAATAAATGTATGACAGAAGATAGATAACCTGTATGGAGCAGTGAGCAGCGATCACACCATCCACAGGACTCTCGGAGAATGGATCGAAGATGCGATCCTTTCTCCTCATGAAGTCGGGTTTCAAGAGGTAGCTGAATAGAATTGATGAATGAATGAATGGTTGGATGGATAGAAGGATGGATGGATGAATAATATATTTAGACGAATGAATGTTCATAACAGCAAGTTTAAGAAAACTTAAACATGATTGTAAGCATTGTTTCAATTTAAAATTTAAAATTTCATTTCCATAACATCACTGAGAATATGACAATGATGACTACAACTACGACGACGATGATAGTGATGACAAGTGTGACCAACAAAGATGTCTGAAACAGCCAAGAAGACTTAGAAGTGCACTCACCCGCAGTTGTTGTTGTACTCGAACTTCCCCTGATTCAATTGCATCGCCAGATCGGGAGTTTGGAAGTTCAAAGCAACCATCTGACAGCCAGCATTCCAGAATATCTGCACGCGAGGTATCAAACGGAACGCTATTTTATTGTTTTATGCTGCTGATGATGACGACGATGCTGATGATGATGCCAAGTGCAAAGCACTGGAAGAGGTTATTCAAATTCAATTTTTTATAATTAATTCAACAATAAATTAAAATATACAATTTACACGTGGCTATGACGATGATAATCGTAGCGATGATGACGACGACGACAAAATCACCTGGGGCATGTAGTTGCTGGAATCGACTCTTCCTCCCTTCGGGTAAATCCTGCTCATCTGCCTCTTGTTGTAACTGTTGGTGCATCGTAATTATCATTATCATTATCTCGATCATTATCATTAGCATTTTCATTATCATTGTCGTTGCAATAAATAGTGTCTTATCTCCATGAAACGACAATTAAGATACAACTTGAACTCATTCGAATTAAAATTATCACAAAATCTTCATCATCACATACACATCCTAACATATTTTAATTGTATCTGAAATTTTAACTTCATTTATATAGCGCCATATGCACAGCGTCAGAGGCGTTCCTTGTAAACATTTATATAGCGCTCCTTCGCAAGAGTTCCCCTTGGCAATGCAGGCTGGGTTTCGAACAAGACACATTATGACTGTTAGTGTCGTAAGCAGGAACGCGACACGTTCGGTCAACCTGCACATTCCGTTATTATCATCTACAACCTAAAGCAGTCGAAGCAGCCACCGTTAACCATCTCTCCTAAACTACAATTCCTCACTCACTTGACAAACTCGACGGCAAACTGCTTGAGGCAACCGAGTGCCACAGTCTCGTTGAACGAGGACATGTGGAAGTGGAAGTTCTTCTCTGTCAGCAAAACAGAATACATTGCTGTCAGTCGAGAATGAGCGACATTTAAGGGCGGCGTCGAGGAGAACGAGGAATTAAATGATGATGATAATTAATTTAATTCATAAATAAATGTTAAAGAAACGACGAATCACCTTCGGCGACGTCGAATCCCTGGAACTTCACCGGCTGGGCGTAGTTGACCATGGCAGAGAGGTAGGGGTGTATGTTGGTGGTGGCCCTGGTGTAGCGATAACCCTCGACGTATCTCTGAAGGTCCTCGTCCATGATGGCCGACTGGGCCACGATCAGGTCGTTGTCGGCAGACGACTCTTGCTGAAGATTCTGGAAGGAATAGAAGTTGTAACTGGAGATGGTTCTAAGGAAGAAGAAGAAGAAATCTCTGAGCATTGTGAACTGACCTTCTTCTCGACCTTGATGCTGGTTTGTTTCTTGGGGAGGTTCACCTCCGCCATTTCCGGGTGAGCGTCCAATTCTTCTTTGAGGGTCGGACTCAAGTCTTAACAAAAAATAGCAACATGTAAACAACAACAACGACATCAATGACACAAACAACAACATCATTTATCTCAACCTCAGCCAACTTATGTCTAGTTTCATCAGCTCATAATACTTCAGGCATCGAGTAATTAAAAGAATGACTAAACATTATATAGGACTATGCTCATTAATATAAAGCAACTTAAACTGAAGTGAATAATATATAAGTGAATAATTAACAAAAACAAGAATCATTCGAGCCAAGGGTCAAACCAACCCCCACTGGGTCCTCCCTCCTCCCCCTCGACCATGGGCATGTCATGTTCCTCGGAGGTGTCGTTGTCCTCCAACAAGGACTTCTCTTGTCCTTGGTAAAATAGCTCCAATTGCTCTGTTTGGGTTGAGGAGGTTATTTTTACTTTCACTTTTAACTTTTTCAAAAGTTAATTTTAAAAGGGAGCAATTTTTTTTTGTTTTTACAAATTTAATTGCTAATGCAGAATTAAATAAGGAGGGACTTAGAGAATATTTTCTAGATCAAATTAATATTCGATTTGTTACCTATTAACAATCATGACTAATTATAATTTAATTGTATTAATATAATATTGCATAATTGCAAAATTAATTATATAATAAATAAATAAATAAACAAACGAACAAACACTTCGTTGGAACAAATTAAATATCTCATTCCATGTCATTTTAACATTTCCAGACAGGAGGAGAAAATAGAATGAGAATAAATTATAAAGACAACAAGTCGTGTGTGTGCGTGTGTGTGCTTGTCCGTGTAAATACTTTTTTCCAGACTGGCACGTAGTCTTTTGTTCTTGATGAGTATCTTCCTCTTCAATCTGTTTGGAGATGGAAGGGGCATGCCTGCCTCGAGCTAAAAATAGAAATTTAAAAATAGGTCTGAAGGCTAAAGTGGGTCAAGAAGAACTATAAAGCAATTTGTGAAAGCTTAAGTATACTTGTGGAATTGTGTTACAAAAAAAAAGGGCTGAAAATAAATGATTACGTAAATAATCTAATAAATAAATAAATATAAATAAATAAATTGAAAATAAAATAAAATAACATAGGCTACTTTAATTTAATTTATTAAAAATAAAGAATAGAGATAATTTACACGACTAACAGGACAGTTCTCCAGAGGCCTCCTTAAGAGCAGGTCTTCGAAGATGTCCTCGCAGTATTTGGCCAACTTGTACTGCTGGAGCTTGCTTCAATTTTGAATTTATATAACAATAATGACAGTTGCAATAATTATGATGATGCTGATAATAATAATAATAATAATAATAATAATAATAATAATAATAATAATAATCACCATCGTCATCATCATAATCACAACATCAACAACAATGAACAATAATTCAGCAAGGATCCAAAAAGCAAATAAATATAAAAAAAAACAACAACAGCAGCAGCAACAAATCCTGTTCACCTGCAGTGGTTTTCGAAGGAAAGTATGACTGGATATTCAGAGGTGACGAATGCCGTCT
The DNA here is from genome assembly GCA_021613335.1 of Whitmania pigra. Taxonomy (NCBI): domain Eukaryota; kingdom Metazoa; phylum Annelida; class Clitellata; order Hirudinida; family Haemopidae; genus Whitmania; species Whitmania pigra. Next base: position 965,319 of record JAJTWR010000236.1, read on the forward strand.
CCGCAATGGCCTGGATGACGTCCTTGAAGAGAATGTCTGTGCACATGGCCTTGCCGTGGGTGATTATGGGCTCCTGGTCGTCACCCTTGCCATCCCAGCAGTCCAACTCCACGCATCTGGAAACCAGGAATTGATTAATTTATGTATAACAACAACAACAACAACAACAATAATGAAGAGTTGTAATTGAGATACGAATGCTTGCTAGTTTCTCATACAATAATATAATATAATATAATATAATATAATATAATATAATATAATATAATAATATAATATAATATAATATAATATAATGTAATATAATATAATCCAATGTAATGCAATATAATAAATATAACACAATATAATAAAGTATTGTTTTCTTAAAAGACAATTTTCAAGCACGAAAAATATGGAGTCGATCCCAGGTTCAATTTGATCACTCGAAGCATCAACAACCCACTCCAGTCACAACTCGACCCCACTTGACCCATGAATTTTGAACTTCATCATTCGTCCAGTCTATCAGATGAGGAGAACTTTAAATGTCCGATAATTTTTTATGACCAAGCATTTCGTATTTGGATAAATATTTGTTTAATACTTAATAATTAATATTTGAAAAAAATATTTATACATCTGCATAAATGTCAACATTCTGAGATTGGATGGAATTCGAAATCCTTTGAGTTATGAAAACATGTATTGAAAGATAATAAGGTGTGCCATAATTACTATCATCAGCCAAGAAGTTAACTAAATAATAACAAGTTATTATTATCAATATTATTATTATTATTATTATTATTATTGCTATTGTTGTAGTCATTTTAATATTATTATCATCATTATTGCTATTATTATGAGGATGATGTACATTGTAGTGAGCCTTAGTAACATCTTTACTATAAAGTATGAAAATAAAATATATATACAAAAATAGGTCTAATATTCACCCATACTAGCACATATAGCTATAAGAATATATAGCAGATGTAGACAACAATAATAAAAATATCAATAATATCAACAACAATAATAATAATAATAATAATAATAATAATAATAATAATAATAATAATAATAATAATAATAATAGTAATAATAATAATAATAATAACAACAACATCAACAACAGCAACAGACAGACCTGCAACCAGCCAGTAGCACCTGTCTGTACATTTCCACGGACGACTTGCCACCGAACTGTCTGCGAGTGAGGTAAGTATTGTGCGAGGAGTTGATGTAGTAGTGGGACAGCGGTTGGTCCATGTCCTGATAGATGTCCAAACGGTCCAGGAAGACGGGGGCGTTCTCGTCGGACATTAGGTAGCGGCAGAAGCCATCCAGAGATAGGATTTCTGAAACGGGCAAAAGAGGAAGAAAATAATAGCAGATCGTAGGTTGTGTGTTATTGAGTATAGTAACTATAATCATAATTAACCGTTATTATGACAACTTAATAATTATGGTAACTTATTATCAAAACTTAATAATAATTACAGTAACCTATTATCTCAACCTATTAATAATTATAGTAATAAACTAAATAATAACATTCAAGAGGTAATTACAAAACCAACCCTGCTTAATCATGTGAGCATCAATTTCGTAAGCTTCAATGATGTTTAAAACTCTTTTCTTGTCGTAGAGAGGAAATAGGATCTCATTCAATCTGGGATCCCTCTGTTTCTATTGGCGGAGAAAATTAGGTCGAGTTACACATTATTAAGAACTGGGGGATTGTCCATAAAAGCCAACGGGTGGATTAAAATGTGTCATTCCGAAGAATATTTATAACGACCAATCAGGACGAGTGTTAATGTCCATAATGCAAGTTCCATTATCTCAGCCCGAAATCTTTATTAACACTTCAATGTTCACTGTGGTGTTTATGAAAACAACAACAACAACAACACAAGGAAGTATTATTATTTAAAAGAATATTATACATTACTAAAAATATGATTAAATACCATAATAAAAATTATTGTAAATATCAATTTAAGCAATTAACATTACATTAAAGGTGATTAGTATTACATATTGTTAAATAATTCATAATTTTTTATTAGAACTGTGTAATTACATTGAATAACATAAAATGCTGTGATTGACCATGTTGAACAACAGAACTGTATTTATTGAACAGATGAGTAAGATATCAGATGTCATCAAAATTGATTTCTTATCAATTGAAGTTATTATTATTATTACATTACAATTAATAATATAATTAAAATTTTACTAATAAAGTACTGCGGATGAATCAAACAAATAAATATTACAATGACTATAGCACCAACAAGAACAACAATGGTGATGATTAAAATAAAAAAGTTGATGATGATGATGATAATAATAATAATAATAATATAATAATAATAATAATAATAATAATAATAGCAATAATAATAATAACAATAATAATAATAACAATAACAATAATAATAATAATAATAATAATAATAAATAATAATAATAATAAACAACGACATTAATTATCTAAGTAAATGTACAGGTGGTACCAACCTCGTTGAGGAATTCAATAAGTTGGGAACAGGTGATGTACTTAGAATTCTTCGTTCTAAAGAAACGAATGAAAACACATTTTAATGACTGGAATATTATTATTATTATTATTAATATTATTACTATTGTTACTATTGTTATTATTATTATTATTACTATTGTTATTATTATTATTTGATTTTATTTCTTATTTTAAAATATCCTAGGGTATTAGAGGAAATTAATTTCAGACAAATAAATTTTTTTTTTCAAATCTCTCTCAATGTCTTAATACCAGTTAATGAAATAGCATCATAACCAACGCAATCACCATCGCCGTCATTACCATCTCTACTATTATCATCACCATCACCATCATCATCATCATCATCATCACCACCATCAGTTCCTAGACGTCGTTAGTTCCGTTCTAAATGATCCTCTTCCAAATTGGCGTCATAGTCATCTCCATGGCAACTTCCATAAACTTGAAAGCGGGAACAATCCGAGAAAAGCACTCAAGGGGAACGAGTGCGCGGAGGAGGAGGAGGATAGCAGATGCCCTCCTCAGAGTAAATAAACAAGAGCACCCAGATGAGCCTATTTGTCGCTGGTAGAAACATCACGATTATCTGACCGCCAATCGTCATCATCATCATTATCGTCGTCATCAGCATCGTCATCATCATCATCATCATCGTCGTCGTCATCATCATCATCATCACCATCTCCAGGATGAACATCGTAACAAGCATTGTGATTGGACGAATCGACCGAAATAAAAAAACAGTCCCTCCGTGGGAATAAGCATGAGACGAGAGCAGGTTGGCAAACATTAGTTGGAGAGACTATTGTTTCAGTATCATCACCATCACCAATACCATTAAAACCATCATAATCATCATCATCTTGTAATAATCATCGAGCTCGTAATAATAATAATAATAGTAGTAAAAAAATGCAATGTCAACCACAACAACAACAGCACAACAACAGCACAATCAATCAATCAACCAGTCCTCTCCTACAAGTACAAGTGGAAAAAGAAGAAAAGAGGACGAAGGTGGTGATGATGATGATGATGATGACGACGACGACGACGATGATGATGATGATGATGATGATGATGATGATGAGATGATGATGATGATGATGATGATGATGATATGATGATGATGATGATGATGATGATGGCGATGATAGTGATGATGGCGATGATAGTGATGATGGCGATGATAGTGATGATGGCGATGATAGTGATGATGGCGATGACAATGATGACAATGATAGTGATGATGGCGATGATAGTGATGATGGCGATGATAGTGATGATGGCGATGACAATGATGACAATGATAGTGATGATGGCGATGATAGTGATGATGGCGATGACAATGATGACAATGATGACAATGATAGTGATGATGGCGATGATAGTGATGATGGCGATGACAATGATGACAATGATAGTGATGATGGCGATGATAGTGATGATGGCGATGACAATGATGACAATGATAGTGATGATGGCGATGATAGTGATGATGGCGATGATAGTGATGATGGCGATGATAGTGATGATGGCGATGATAGTGATGATGGCGATGATAGTGATGATGGCGATGATAGTGATGATGGCGATGATAGTGATGATGGCGATGATAGTGATGATGGCGATGACAATGATGACAATGATAGTGATGATGGCGATGATAGTGATGATGGCGATGATAGTGATGATGGCGATGACAATGATGACAATGATAGTGATGATGGCGATGACAATGATGACAATGATAGTGATGATGGCGATGACAATGATGACAATGATAGTGATGATGGCGATGACAATGATGACAATGATAGTGATGATGGCGATGACAATGATGACAATGATAGTGATGATGGCGATGACAATGATGACAATGATAGTGATGATGGCGATGATAGTGATGATGGCGATGACAATGATGACAATGATAGTGATGATGGCGATGACAATGATGACAATGATAGTGATGATGGCGATGACAATGATGACAATGATAGTGATGATGGCGATGACAATGATGACAATGATAGTGATGATGGCGATGATAGTGATGATGGCGATGACAATGATGACAATGATAGTGATGATGGCGATGATAGTGATGATGGCGATGATAGTGATGATGGCGATGATAGTGATGATGGCGATGATAGTGATGATGGCGATGATAGTGATGATGGCGATGATAGTGATGATGGCGATGACAATGATGACAATGATAGTGATGATGGCGATGACAATGATGACAATGATAGTGATGATGGCGATGACAATGATGACAATGATAGTGATGATGGCGATGACAATGATGACAATGATGACAATGATAGTGATGATGGCGATGATAGTGATGATGGCGATGACAATGATGACAATGATAGTGATGATGGCGATGATAGTGATGATGGCGATGATAGTGATGATGGCGATGATAGTGATGATGGCGATGATAGTGATGATGGCGATGATAGTGATGATGGCGATGATAGTGATGATGGCGATGACAATGATGACAATGATAGTGATGATGGCGATGATAGTGATGATGGCGATGACAATGATGACAATGATAGTGATGATGGCGATGATAGTGATGATGGCGATGACAATGATGACAATGATAGTGATGATGGCGATGATAGTGATGATGGCGATGACAATGATGACAATGATAGTGATGATGGCGATGATAGTGATGATGGCGATGATAGTGATGATGGCGATGACAATGATGACAATGATAGTGATGATGGCGATGACAATGATGACGATGAACAAGTGACTTCACGCTAACCTCCTCACTGGTATCTTTCCGTTGACGTTGACCATGAAGCCGAGCTTCATCCAGCTGAAGACAATGCAAACATGACTAGTTGGAATGACATGCTGATAACATGATGATTATGATTACGATTATGGTAGCGTATGGTAACTGTGATTATGATACTGATAACTATAATTACGATAATGATAATTATGCTTATGGTAATGATAACTATGATTACGATGATGATAATAAGAACTATGATTATGATGAGAATGATAACTATGACGATGATGATGGTAGTGATGAAGAGGAAGAAGAGGAAGAGGAGGAGGAGGAGGAAAGAGATAAAAGTTGATGACAAATAACTCACTGTTTCTTGAGACAGGTCATCGGGCAGACGTTGTTGGCTTTCAGGTTGTGAGTTATTTTACGAAGACCCTGGATCCATTCCTACGTTCATGATGATGATGATGATGATGATGATGATGGTGGTGGTGGTGGTGATGATGATAATGATGACGATAATGAGATTGTTAGTACGATGATGACGACATTGATGCTGCTGCTGATGATGAGATTACTATGACGATCTCGATGACTACCTAAATTAATGATGCTCAATAGATTAAAATTTGCGGCGTCACAACGGTCTTCAGAAAAAAAATTTTTTTACACTTAACATGATTGATGCATTCAATTTGAAGTCTAATTAATTAGCGTACGATGGAGCGAACATGCGAATGAATGTGAGTGAACGAATGAATGAATACAGAACGGAGTGAATAAATGAACGAATTAATTAATTAATTAAATTAATAAACTAAATAAGCAAACAATACACCGACATTGGCAATCTTGGAGTTGGTGGCGACGAAGTTGTTGTAGGTTATGTTGACCAAGTCGAGACCAGAACAGACGGTCACGGTCCGCTGTTCTAGAGTTCCTGTTCCTCGCATCTCCAACTCCGCTGAGATCTTCGCATCCTGATTGAATAAAAAACAACGACGCGCCGAATTTAATGAGGACGCAATGATGATATTGATAATGATGATGAGGATGATGGCGACGATGCTGATGATATTCACCTTAGGGGCTGGACCGACTCTGACGTCACTGACCTGGGAGCATTCTATCACCTGGCCTTCCTACAATGATGATCAAGACGATGATGGTGAATACTACAACGACGACGATGATGACGACGATGATGAAGGGACCTTACCTTGCCTTCGCTCTTCCAATAGATGAAGAAACCAAACTCATCAACCTTGACGAAGCATCCCGGTTCGTAGACACCGATTTCCTATCGATAATTAATTAATTAACTTTAGCATTATCGTACACCGGTGGACAAAACTGGTGGATAGGATTGGATAATATTTATTACGGCAATTAATGAACTGGAAGTGGTTGACAGCCGTAATGTAATTATGTTGATACTACAAGTACAAATTTTATGACCGCGTCATCGACGATGCTAATGACGTGTTCATTAATATTCATGAAGGCCTATCATGTATCCATCTTTAAATCAGAGTCCAAATAAAAGAGAAAACGGGGGCGTGACAATGCATTCATAATTCCAGGCGATCCATTCAAATCATTGTTTACTTTTCTCCATCAGCCATCCTCAATCCTTTTTATCAATACAGCTACATTTACGTCGTTAACATTTATCAGCAATCAGGCCCACCCATCCACCTATGCACCATTCACCCATCTATCTAACTAATCCATCCATTCAAAATCCACTCATCTAACTATCCAACCATCCACTATCCACCCACCCATCCATTCATCCACCCGATCGCTATCCACTCATTCCTCCATCCATCAAGCCAATCCTATTGCCCTAGCCAAACCGTGGTTT